>CM034150.1:249601121-250201121 GCA_019776745.2 Taxus chinensis
ACTCACATCTTATCTCAGAGACAAGAAATTGGGTTATGGGAATAATAATCCTCCATAGTTATTGCTTTAAATAAAATGTCTAATACTATTTTTTAATGGGATCAATTTATCTATAAGCCCACAAATCAAACACACCCTATAGAAAACCCTTTTTGTTATGACCCTAACTATGATAAACCCAACACCAACAAGTTTTTAGAAAGACAACGAAATAAGATGGATTTAAGGTAGTTTCCAAGGAATTTATGAAGATAGTTATAGAGGATATAAAGGTCAAAATTTCAGGGCCACTTTTGATCCCATCTTATAATCCATCAGGTCAAAAAAAAAATCTATAAATATTTTTCACTTATTACTCACCTATTCCAAACAATTTTTATATTTTCCATAATCACTTTAGTGTTAAAAATTTAAAAATAAATATTTTTACTCTCTTATATGATGGGAGTGACCCATTCCAAATAAATGGGCCAAATTCTAAACGACATTAGAAAAATCTGGTAAAAACTACTCCACTGTAATGGATAAATTATCCAAATTAGACAAAATTAGATCTCATATATGACTTGGTAAAGTAGATTGACAAGTTCTAAAGTGAAATACAATTCCATCCACAACGAACATAGCTCTAGCATAATACCCTATGATCACAATACCCACCAACAATTTGGGGGTCAATGTCGAACTCCACAATTAGATTTCATGAAGTTTTTGGTGATGACCCAACAAGTTGGTTATATAAAGAAAAGAAAAGAAAAATTTCAAACTCCCACTAATAATAAACTTCCTGGAAATTCATTAAAGCTAGAACATGAAGCCATTAAGTGGTACTAGTGGTTAGAAAAAACATACACTATGCTCATGTAGGTGGAGTTCGGTAAACACCTGATCACTTGATGTGTCCCAAGTGGATATGAGAACGTCACAAGAACATTTACTAAACTGAGACAAACTCATTATGTTTGTGATTACCAAACCAAGCTTAGAAAATTGGATAACTAAGTAACATAGTTGGGAAAGGAGTTTTTCAAAAGTATTTTCACCAATGGATTAAAGGAAAATGTCAAGGTCGAAGTAAAAAATGTCCAAATCTGCTACCTTAATAGAAGCAATTGTGTTGGTTAAATTTGTTGAAGATGAACATACAAACCAACATCGTGCATATAAACCATCACAATTCATGAATCCATAGTCATCTTGATTGCCACCCAACCAAGGCACTACACCACTAACTTCCAAGCGCTTGATTCATGAGGAAATGGTCACTCATAGAGCTCAAGGAATGTGTTATAATCTTGAAAAAAAATACAACCCGCGTCATAAATTTATTGAATGGAACTAGACCATCCACAGTCTCTTCAATCACCACCCAATAAAGGAACAAGACCACAAATTATCAAGCAACTAACTCATGAGGAAATGGTCACGTGCGGAACTCAAGGGATGTGTTATAAAATTGATGAAAAATACAACCAAAATGTATTGAAAAAAAAAATACCTTGGATGTTGAAGCACCTTACACATCTGATATATTCTCCAACTCATACGATATCAAAAAAGATGAGAAAATCAATCAATGTAGTCAAATTAAATATTTTTCAAATTTTATACATGCAGTAGTTTGGATCACAACCCCATAATGATGGAAGTATTAATATACTACAAAGATCAGCACCTTACCATCCTCATTGACTCAATAAGATCTCATAACTTCATTAACCTGAGGGTGCCCGAATAGGCAACAAGTTAAGTACACCATGTAACAACTTTGAGGAGATAGTTTCTAACATGGGAATGTTGGCTTGTAAATGAAAATGTTAGAATGTTTAGGTTTCAATGGGTGATTACAAGCTTAAATTGGACATGTATACACTTCCACTTGATGATTTGACTGCCTAAAAAATTTGATCCTTAGGACCAATCCTATGGTATTTTCATGAATAATGTATGATATTCATGGTTGTATGACAATAATACATCTTACCAGGAATGGAAAAAAGACCTAATCAAGTTATTATTTCTCATCACATGGCTAAATTGGTAAAAAATGATCAAGTTCGGTGGCTCAATTATTCACGATTAAAATGAAATAAATGGGGACATTCACAACACTCATAAAATTGTAGCTAATTATTCACAAAAACTCATAGGTGTAAGAATAAACTCAAGGATTACCACCACAAATCTCCCTTGACCATGAAATACAACTAATTCCTAGGAATTAACCACCCAACATCTGGTCGTACAGCTACCTCTTAGGAATATAATCGAAATTGAAAATATGGTCAAGGAGTTGTTAGACAAGGAAATTATGATTCCATGTTCTTCTCTAGCGCTCCTTGTTCACCAAAAATATGGGTCATGGTGGCTATATGTGGATTTCTAAAAATTAAACAAATTGAAAGTTAAGGAAAAATTACCAATTTCCTTGATTGATGAATTATTAGATAAATTGCACGGGGCATGCTTCTTTTCTAAGTTAGATACAGGTCTGACTACCATTGTTTTTTCTCACGGGGATAATATATGTAAAAGACACATTTTTAGACCCATCAAGGCCACTACAAGTTCTTGATGATGCATTTTTGTCTTACAAATGCACCATCAACATTTCAAAGCCTATTGAACTAGATTTTTTTACCCTTTCTTCATAAATTTATCAAGGTTTTCTTCAATGACATCCTTATCTATATAAACAAGTGGGTAGAACACATTGTTCACATAGACCACACCCCAAAATCCTCAAGGACAATCAGTTATTAGCCAAACGATATAAGTTTTCTTTTGCCATGATAGATGTGGAATATATTGGTCATGTTGTCTCAGCATAAAGGGTTAAAGTGGATCCAAAAAATTTGAATATATTAAAAATCGACCCCAGACATAAAATCTTCGACATCATAATCTATAGCAAAAATTAGGAAGAACATATTGTTCCCCTGGACCACACCCCACAACTCCTCGATGAAAATCAATTGTATGAAAAATGATATAAGTGTTCTTTTGGTACTATAGACGTGGAATAAATAGGTCACATTATCTTAGCTAAAAGTGTTAAAGTTGATCCAAAAAATTGAAGATATGAAAAATTGGCTCAAAGATAAAATGCTCAAAAGTTTTCAAGGTTTTTTAGGTATTACCAACTATTATCACAAATTATTCAAGGGAGATGTTAAAATTACATTTCCCTTAATGACCTTTTTACACAATTTTTTTTGTGTGGTCCTTTCCAGTAGAGCACACCTTTAACTTGCTCAAACAATCTTAGTGTAACTAATTTAAGAAAAATAGAATCTTATTTTATTAAACCCTATTGTAGAGTAACTGATGTAAACTATGATATATAACAGCTAAGTACAATACGACGAAATCAAATAAGTATGAAACCCTAAGCAAGAGATATAGAAATAATGATTTCTCTAATTTATGCTTGATCTGAAAGTGCTCTGGACTAGGAAATTTGTTTAACATGAGGTGAATAGTGTCATAAATACGCAGGATAAATTATGGAGCTTACGAATGATGTTGTACATAGGTGCCCACAGAAGGATAGGGGTACATGAGCATTGGATATTGTTATTAGGTGCCCATGACTACGTAAACAGTCAGAATCTGATTTTTACTGTGTCGCAAATATTCCATATTGATTTTTTGTGTGTCGCTCTTTGATCGCTGAGGGTACCTGTAACCTGCAAAATAGATATCACGAAAAATCCCACAAATCACATCAAATCCAAAGAATAAAGATGTAAAATGGGGATTCATACTGACCCCAGTGGTCACCCTGAGAGTGAACTTACAACCGAGTGTTGCATTAGATCTCAAACTCCATGTAGTTTTAGTGAGTTTGTGTAAGAATCGTGCCCTAGGATGCCCTTGTGCAAGTGCACTTGATAGCGGGTTGTAGCTAAATGTAGAAATGTAATATAATGTGTGGATGGAAAAATTAACTTCCCCTTTATATGTTGTGTATGCATAGTTGATACAGTCTTTATCCCTTAAATGGGTGCTATATGAATGCCTTAGAGTGCTTAAGGTGCCTTTTGGATGCAAACTTAGGTGATGCTATTAATTCTTAGTCTTTGGTCCTTGATTTTGAACACATAACTATGTATTTATATGATTTCCTTGTTTGAATTTTGTAATTGAAAATTAGAAGGTTGGCCCATAAGTGAAAAATATGCCCAAAATATAAAAGAGACCCAAAAGAGCGAGTAAGATAAGAAAGGGTCGGGGTGCCCAGAGGGGACAGTGGTGTCTAGGCACTCTTATCCTGGATAGGCATTAGTGTAGCCATAAAATATAAATAAGTAAAATACCGAATGGGTTGTAGGGTGTGTAGGGCCAAATAGAAAAGAAGAAACAAAGACTAGAGACCAAAGACAATCGTCAATTACTAGTTTTCTTGCTTAGGAATCATATGAATGCTAGTATGTGTTTAGGACCTAGAAATGTACCCAAGTGTATGATTAAGTGTCTAGATTTTCCCCCACTTTATGTTATTGATTGAATACTCAATAACATAAAGTAGATAGAATATGTGTACCTGATGATCATGTAGAGTGTGTGGCAAAATGCATGTGGAGTGGACAAGTGAAGCGTGGAATGATGCAAAAATGAAGCGTGGAAACTAGGAAAGGAAAGTAACCCTAGGTCGTAAAACATGTGTCATACCATTTTTTACATGTTGGTATGCTTGTTTTTTCTTCTTGTAAGGATGGACCTATAAAATGAAGAGCAAGAATGTAGTCCAAGTCTTGTATATGATAAATCAAAGAAAAAAGTGCATATGTAAAAGTGTTTAAAAGGAAAGTGTGCACCTGATGTAGAAGAGTGTAAAAGGATAGGAAAGTGTCCTAAAAATGTTTTGTAGAGTTATTTTTAGGTGATCTCATGCGAATAGTGAGTTTTTTGGGTGATCTCATGTCAATAGCGAGCTTTTTGGGTGATCTAATGCCAATAGCAAGCTTTTTGGGTGATCTCATGCCAAGTGCAAGTTTTTTGGGTAATCTCACACCAAATGTAAGTTTTTTGGGTGATCTCATGCCAAAAAGAAAGTGTTGGGGAGGGAGGTCTTGTGTTACTCTCCATCCATGACTCTACCTATCAATCACCACTATAGATGGTACATCCCTATTTTGTTCATGTTGTCCCGCATTAGTTCTGATTGTATTGATTGTTCTGATTGAAATGGAGATAGAATGCATTTTTTTGCTGGAGGATTGTGCCTGATATTTTCAAACTACTCAAAAGGCTTATGTGAACTATGGTGATTTGATAAGATGATTGTGTGTGCCCCCAGGACATTAGTTTTGAGGTGAGGACACAAGTTCCTAGGTGCTCCTATCTGAGCCTGAGCACTAGCGTCTATGTAGTGATTTTGACCCAAGTTTGATTATGAGCTAGTGTTGTAACTGTAACATGTGTCAATTATGTGTTGTATTTTATTGTGTCATAGCTCTAAGATATTGTGTGGGTGATTTCTTCACCCATCGTTTGGGGTACATGTGACATCGAAAGGAGTGTGCGTACTAAAAGAGAGGCCCTGATGCTGACCTAAATTGTATCCTTATAGGGGGTAGGGGATGTACATGGTAGAAACCAAGCCACATATAAAAAAAGTGGCTAGATATATGTGTTCGTAGAAAAAGAGCAATCATGTCATAGAAAAACAATGTAAAAATCAAATGTGCATACAAGATAGACCACAAAAAGAGGGTTTCAAATATGGGACATTGCTCACAATGTCACAAGACAATCAAGGTCGAAGCAACCATAAGTAAGAAAACATTGATCAAACAAGACATAGGGCATAGCCCACAAACAATAGCATACAATAACAAACAATGGCAAACAAAGTGTATCAGACAACCATGGTGGCATATAGTCTTGTAAAGAAAATGCCACACATGAAGCACCTGTTAGCATGTTAGAAAGATAAAGAGTATGTTAAAACATGTATGTATCAATGGAAAGTAATGTGCTAGTAAGAATAAGAAGTAGTATATGATGAAATGATAGCACCTGTAATGTGTGGGAAAGTAGATGCCCCAGGAGCCTCGGTGGGACTAGTAATAGGTACAATACCAAGCATCATTACAACATGTAAAGACCTGTAAGAGATCTACATTCGCTTCAAAATACCAAGTGAATGTGCATGTGTATATAGAAAATATATTGACATACTAAGTATCCATCTAGCATGGAAAAAAAAGTGTACATGTAAATAGAATAAGCTAGCAAGAGTAGATACAACCAAGATATGCAAATGTTGTGAGTGTAATGGAATGGTATGCAGTGTGAATGTGATAGGAGAAGCATGCCCCCCAATGAATGTGTATGAGATGAGGTTCATTTATAAAATACCCCTCAAAAATAAAGAATGAACCATAGAACAAGAGTGCATCATCAGGAAATGGTTTGAAAATGTGAGCTAGAAAGATAGAGCATGAAGCATAGAGTGTGAAGAGTGAATGTGGTGAGGTTTATTTTAGATTTAGAACCTCAGCAGTCAAGTATGAATTGTGGAACTAGAGTGTGTCATAAGGTAATGACGATACAAGTTGTGTATCAAATGTGTGTAAGAGAGACTAGATGTAAAGCACATAGTGTAATGTGTATGTGTAGAGATTAGAAATAACTTGTAATGATTGAAAGAGGGGGGGGAGAAAGCATGTTAGCCCCCAAGTGTGTGATCAAGTAAAATCAACTAGGAGATCATCATTTTTAGGATCATAGCCGATTGGATTTGGGTCAGAGACTTGGTAAGCAACACTATGAGGTTGATCATATAAAGAGCCCTTATAGTGTAAATTATACATGCCCATTGCATACTCTTCATCGGTGAAAGGTGGTTGTGGAAAATCATGTGCATACCATCAAGTGAGATTTTGAGAATAGACCAAGAAGGAGTCATTGCAAATAGAAACATGGCCAAAAGTCATCTATAAATGTGATATCAGTATGATTTAGATCTAGTGTGCCACCGATGTAATCAAATTAGGATTTCCCAAGTGTGAGTGGAGAAGAACGAGGAGTTTGTGCAAGGAATAAGGAGTACGTGTAAGGAAGAATGTCAAATGAAATACATGGAGGCCATAAGTAGCAGTAATGAAGACACATCTGTAATATAAGTGAGAAGAGTGAGGTGGATGAAGGAGATCAGTAATTGTGAATCCTAGCCGAGCCAAGCCATCATGTGTGTAAAAAATCTCAAAGAAAGTAGGGTTGAATTGAATATGAGGCCAATAAGAATTACAGTGAATAAAGTGTGTGTGAATGGATCCAAGCACACAACAAAATGAACATGGGGAGATGCAATAGGTGATGGAATGTCTAATGTATGTACATTCCCTTAAAAGGGTATCATGGCATTAGTGGAAGGAGGAAGCTTCTTGAATTGGTATTCACTAGGGCCAATAACAACAAAAGTATCTTGAAATTAGGATTTGTCTATTTAAATGGGATTAAAGTTATGATTGAACAATGTTTCATCATTAAGTTATACGACATTTGCCTCATCATCATATCATCAGTGCTAGCATTGTCTTTTTGTATAACATTATCACAAATATTGGTAGGAGTGGACTCAGATGTAGAATTGGGAGGAGCCATGATATTTGTAGAAGTATTATACATAGGGGTGGACATAGTGGATGATATGATATTATTAGTATGAGCAGGAATGGATGGAGTGCATGGAGAAGTAGTGGGAGGAGTAAGAGTGCTAGATTGACCAACATCATATGTATTAACTTTATGATATGGAATCGGATGAGATAGAGGAATGGGCATGGCAGTGGCAGGATCTATATGGAAAAACTTGAATGGCTCGGGGTCCGCAGTATTAGTATGTTCATAACCATCATGTAATAATTTAACGCATCAATGAACTATAGATGGAACATCATGCATTGCATGAATCCAAGGTATGCCAAATAAGCAATTGTATTTAAATGTGGCATCAATAATAAAGAATACATTAGAAACCTTTTTAGGCCCAACTTGTAAAGGTAGGGTGATGGTTCCCATGCATATACGAGTGGTGGAATCATAGCCACAAATGACTTGAGAATATTTTTTAATTATATTGTCATTACCTATTTTCCTGAGGAGAGAGAGAGCATAGGTTTATAAAGATCCATTGTCAATGAGTACACGCTTAAAAAAGATAACACCAATAGTAGTAATGATAAGCAAAGGTCTAATGGATCGTCACTAGCAGAAGGAGGGATATCCTCACTAAAATATATATCATGTGGTGATTTTTTGAGATATTGAATGAGGTGAGTAAATACAATAGGTGAATTATTACTTTCAATGTGAATGGAACAAAGGGTGACCTCTAATGTATGATGAAAATCAAGTGCATTTTGAAATAAATCATAAAGAGAGATTTCCGTTGGTGTATTATTAAGCTCCTTGATGATTTTATAATCCTTAGAGGTGGTTGTAGAAACTACATAAGTTATAGGTGGTGGGACAGAAAAAATTGGATTCGTAAGAAAACGAGTGCAGCGGGTGATGATTGCATTGATATTTGGATTAGATAATGGAGTAACAAAGCAAGGGGGATGATGAGTACAAACTCGCATAATATCATAAGTAGTATTAGCCATGCTAGAAACCTTAGTTAGAGTAAAATAAGGATAAGAAAATTGATCCATGAATTCATAATAAGGAGATATATTTTAATACATTCTCATAAGGTAGGGTTTGAATGAGCAAGTTCACCAAATGATTTAACAAAAATAGATTTATTAAAACCTGTTGTAAAGAAACTAATGTAAACTATGATATATATCTGCTAAGTATAGGTATGACATAAGAAAATAAGCAAGTATAAAACCCTAAACAAGAGATATAGAAAGAATGACTTAGTTGATCTACGCTTGATCTGGAAGTGCTCTAGACTGGGAAAAATATTGAACATGAGGTGAACAATGTCGTAAATACTCAAGCTAAATTATGGACCTTATGAATGATATTGGACATAGGCACCCACAGAAGGATAGGAGAACCTAAGCGTTGGAGATTTCTACTAGGCACTCGTGACTGTGCAATTAGTCAGAGTCTAAATTTTACTGTATGACACAAGTATCACAAATATTCCCTAATGATCACTTGTATGATGCTCTTTGATTACCGAGGGTACCTATAACCTGTAAAATAGATATTACCTTCAAAATCCCACAAACCACATCAAATCCAAAAAAATATGTAAAATGGGGAGTCAGACTGACCCCAACAGTCATCCCGAGAGTGAACTTACAATTGAGCGATGCACTACATCTTAAACCTCATGTAACTAGTGAGTGTCTGTAAGAATCAGGCCCCAGGATGCCCTTGTGCAATTGCACTTGATAGCATGTTGTAGCTAGATGTAGAAATTTAAATAGAATGTGTGGATGGAAAACAATGAAATTCTCCTTCCTATATTATTTATGTAGAGTTGATGCAACCATTTTCCCTTGAATGGATTGCTAGATGAATTATTTATAGTGCTTTAGGTGCCTTTTAGATACTAAGATTAGGTGATGCTAGTAATGCTTAGTGTTTGATCCTTGATTTTGAACACATAACTATTTATTTAGAAGGTATACGACTGGAAGGATGAACCATTAATAGCTTACAAAAGATTGCTCAACCAGATACACAAGAGCATCAAAATAGTAAGTGAGTAAAGTGGATTTTGGGGACAAGGGCATAATGGGTGCTATCTATCCTAGATGGGCAAACAAAATCATGCACACAGGATCCTAAACAATATCCCCACAATAAGTGAAATACAGACTGTGGAAGTATAAACTATGTAATAATCCAAATCACACAAGCAAGTACACACACATAGACAAGCATGTACCGTGGTTCATTCGTCAATTACTGGGCTACATGCTTACCAAAGATATGAGATCTCATAGTATATATATAATATAACAAGAGACCTACAAACCAACTCTTTTGCACAAGAGTACATGTAGTCTCTACAAGAGTATCTCCTCCTCCCAGATCTCCAACTGTTGATTGAGCCTGAGTACACTATAACCATGCCTCCATACCACCACCAAAAGATGCGTACTCGATAACCTAGGAACTACTGCATCTCTGAACTGCAACCAATCTCTCATGTGGATTTGTAAACAAGACCTCTTACATGGGTCTACCAATGTGCAACCATGACTATGCACCAAGAAGTAAGTCTGTCTCTCCATCACTGCATAACCTATGCAAACATGAAGACAACCTCCTCTACAATATCTAGATCTACATGGATCAATAATATAATATGATCTCATGGATCTACAATACAAGATTATCATCTACATGGATCTATAATACAAGATCTCACCAACATGTGGATCTACAAGAAGAAACTGCTATGTGCTTTGCATACTATGCAAGCCATTACAATGAGACAATAACAATACAAAGGAAATACAATAGAAGATGTTACCCTATTCTCACCATTCAGATGTACCTGCTATTTCCTTCTGTTCTAGCTCCTCTCCATGGAGACTCTGTCTTCATGTAACCTGTTCCCTTTATTTCTTCTTCTTCTTCATCTTCATCCTCTTAATATCAGGAGAATCAAGGATATAATCAAATCCTTCTCTTAATTCATCCCGCTTCTAACCCTAGCTTTCATGATTATATAGGCATATATAAACTTAGGGCACCTTAGCCATGCATTTACTAATCTAATAGATCTTGCTTTAAATGCAAAATCTAGATCTAATCCCGTGAGTTAAAAATAAAAACATTCACACACAGGTAACTGGCGCAGGTTAGACCTGACAGATGACCGGTTACCCTTTTGTTGACTGACATGGCGGTTCCTACTTTGACCGATGTCAGTTACTGTGTGTTCCAGTCAGGTGTCCATTGCATGTTATCTTGTGAAGAAAATATAGCTCCACAACCTAACAATCTCCCACTTGGAGATAAATTGTTGAATCTTTGCACATGTAACTATACATCACCATCCTTTACATACCGTGAAGACCATCTATTATTTCCTTCAACAATTCTCTCAAAAATAAAACTCAAGAAGATCAAAAAAATATCTTCTCAAACCAAAGAAGATAAAATCCATGACTTACCAAAGACTTGCACGAAGCTACAAATGATCCATGACATAACCTTAAGCTATCCGAATCGTACCATCAATTGATCATGGTACTTGAAGAAAACAACCAATCAAGCTCCTTATGCAACCAAGCCATCATGACTAACACACCTAGCTAAGAGATCCCACTCAAACCAAAGTATAGAGCTTTAATCGCATCCATAGCCATACCTGTAAAACCAACCATGTTCTCCATCCATCTATCCATGTCTCCATGCAACCAACAATGAAAATTGTCCATAAGTTCAATTTCAATACTAGAATATGTGAAAGCAAAACAAGATCCCAAGTAAAGTGAATAGCCCTAAAATCAAAGGTTTCTACCCATGCAACAGTGATGTGATCAATCCATTAGAAACCTTGTTTACTCAAACAAATCCAAACACTGTTAATCTATCAATCTAACTCTGCATAAACAACTAGCATTTCCAAGACAATCATCTGTAGATAACATCTCTCAAGTAGTAACATAGTAACGAAGAGGAAATATGAAACATTCCTCTACTCATGCTCAAGAAAGGTCAAACTGGAGATCTCATAGGCATCCATGTGCAAATCAAACATCTGCATCATCATAGACTCAAAAAATTAAAAGAATCTTTCCACATGTACAAACTCACCATATACATCCATCCATATCACTAGTGCTCTCCAGAAGCTCCAAGTATGTCACCAACTAACTCCAAAGCTGAATATGAATCCTATGCTCATCAATGTCAATAATAAATAACCATGCTAAACCATGTTACTAATGAATAGTGCAAATAAGAGCAAACATTTCATCAACATATACTGCACAAGTACAACCAAGATGAAAGAAAGACAAGGGACACCATCTAAAAATGGTAAATAAACATTGTTGTCAAACCTGTGACCAAATCGACCACGGTTTCCTAACCAACACTGGTCACTACCTGACCAAGCACGGTTACCAGATGACCAACCATGGTTAATCCTAACCGACACCAGTCTGTATAACAATCTTATTTTCTCCTTTAACCCTTAAAACTTTGAAAAAATTCTCTATCATCTTCACCCAGTTGAATCTAACCATCAACTATAATCCCATAGGGATATCCAGGCACCACAAAATAAAACAAGAAGTGACATCACAAAGCAATAAACTCAATATATCTACAAATCTGTGACTGCCCTCCAAAACCAACTAGTGCCTCTGCCACTCTAAATATTAGCAATCTCCCATCACTCTGCATGTGCATCATGTATCCAATTTTGCAATGCCAAAAACCATGGATTGCTCCCACTGAACAGGAAATTCCCTGCACTACCTCTAACACTAAGCTCAAAAGATAATGTTTCAGTGAGAAATAAAAATAGATGAAAGAAAATATAAAATGATTTCATTCTTATCAAAGACTATGTATACATCACAGAAGTTTGGAATTCTTGTGAAGTAGGTGAATCAACTTATTTTCATCCTATGTACTTAACATCTTTTGTTACCTGCAACTGTGTCTAACCATGACTTTTCATGGAAGATCTCATCGTTAGACTATGTCACTAGATAAAGAAATACCAAGAAACCGTGAACCAGTAATATTAGATTATAGAGATTACCTAACTAATCAAATTCTCACTGGAATAACCAAGCCAAATCCATCCTCTTTTTGATCCAAACATTGAAGTGATCTGCATTGTTTCTGCATGTACACATTGTGCCAGAAACATGATCCTCCAAAATAGGACACTGAACCATCCATGCCCTCTTCTACTGTAAGAAACCCTATGCAAACTCGTTGTCATAGAGACCAACCATAGTTCGCTGACCGGTACCAATTACCCTCTGTGACCGATGTCAGTTCCCTGACTGACGTCGGTGCTGTTGGAACTAACACAATGCCACAAATTGGCATAGGTCACCAAACTAGGTGCCCACTCCAACCAAATCTGATAGTTGTGTTGAGCCAGTAATTTCAAAAAGCACCCAAATCTTGCACAAAAACTTAACAACAATAATACATGCAATAAAACTATACCAAGATGAAATACATCACCTTACCAGCACCAAGATACTCAACCGCATCTTCAACTGAAGAATATGTTTCTTGATAGAAACCCCATCTTTGTTTTGTGTTATTGTATTCAACTTCTCTAATGAAGCCCATGCATCTAACTACACCAAAGGATGCATAACTACTCCTTTTCTATCATTCTCATATCTATATCTGCAATCCCAAACATACATGTGCAACTGAAATAATATAAGCACTACAATATCAAGATAAAACCATACCTCAATAACCGGATGTGCAATCTGACCGACATGCTTATGCCTCCAAGAACCAGGGACACCTCAACAACCAAGATACATTCCATGCATCTTCTTAATTCTTCAGATCTGTGATTTTCTATTTAAAACTAGGTTGCCTAGTAACTGACCACAGTCACCCTGTAACCGACCATGGTTACCCTGTAACCGACCACGGTCACACTGCCAACATCGGTTACAACTTAACCGATGTTACTCACTATAATTTCTAGCAACATTAATCTTCCAGCTTCCACTTGATATTGAATCTCTCCCAGTGATCCTTTCATCGAGAAAAACAAATGTTGATCTCACACACCTGTCAGTAAAACACTAACAATACACTGAAGCAAAATCTTGCTTTGAAATAACCAAGCTCTGATACTAGTTGTTGGGAATTCAGGACTGCGAAATAGTGCTATGATTTAATAACAAACAAAATCATGCACACATGATCTAAACAATTCCCCAAAATCTACAACAGTGTAATTATAAACTAGAATAATCCAAATCAAGACAAAGTACACACACATAACACAACATGTACCGTGGTTCACCCAATGTGGGCTACATCCACCAAAGATAGAGATCTCATATATATAATACAATAAGAGTACAAACCAACTCTTCAATACAAGAATAAAATGCATCTCTCCAAGAGTATCTCCTCTCCTCCAGATCTCTAAACAGATCTCCATGAGTGCACTACGACTGTGCCTCCAAACACCACCAGCAGATCTCACATAACCTGAAACTACTACATCTATGAACTGCAACCAAGCTCTCTGTGGATCTACAACAAGACCTTTTGCATGGGTCTACCAATGTGCAACCATGACTATGCACCAAGAAGTAAGTCTGTCTCTCCATCACTACATAACCTATGCAAATATGAAGACAACCTCCTCTACAATATATATATCTACATGGATCAACAATATAATATGATCTCATTGATCTACAATACAAGACTAGATCTACATGGATCTACAATACAAGATCTCACCAACATGTGGATCTACAAGAAGAAAATCTATGTGCTTTGCATACTATGCAAGCCACTACAATGAGACAATAACTATACAAAGGAAATATAGTAGAAGATGTTACCCTATTCACACCATTCAGATGTACCTGTTATTCCCTTTTTTCCAACTCCTTTCCATGGAGACTTTATCTTCATGTAACATGTTCTTTCTTTCTATTCTTCTTCTACATCCTCTCAATCTGAGAGAATCAAGGATCTAATTCAATCCTTCTCTTAATTCACCTTCTAACCCTAGCTTTCATGCTTATATAGGCATATATAAACTTAGGGCACAATAGCCATGCATTTACAATCAATAAATCTGCTTTAATGCTAAAAATAGATATAATTCCCATGAGTTAAATATAAAATTTCATACATAGGTAACCGACGAAAGTTACCCTGACTGATGGCAGTTCTTATGTTGACTGACGCCGATTACTGTGTATTCCAGTAAGGTGTAAAACATGCTATCTTTGAAGTAATTCAGCTCCACAACCTAACATGTCGAGTGGACAAGTGAAGCATGTAATGATGTAAAGTGAAACGTGGAGACTAGGAAAGGAAAGTGACCCTAGGGATGAAGTGTATGCATTGTGTTGTACCTGTTATTGAGCTTACTTGTTGTTGCTTCTTATAAGGATCAGGGTTCATTTTAAGACACCTCTATAAAATTGGAGGTGGAAAATACCTACCTCATAATCTGTTGCGTATCTAACATGCATGCATTATTTTTCAGTTTTCCACCTGTGTATTTTAATTTTCTGGCCATCCACCCCCGTTACAGTCAAATATTATTTTCCACAATGTTTTTCTATAGTTTCCAGCTTCATTTTCATTTTTTGTTGCTTTCCCAATTTCCACGTACATATTGTACATGTACATTCAGATGGGATCTCTTCAGAATTAGATGATTATACAGGTTCGATAAACGGAAATTTAGCTGCCCAATCAAACTTGTATAACCTGCCAATGGTCCACATATTCTTGTTTGTTTTCAATTTTTACTTTTTTTAGTAGAATTTTGAGCAATATCACAATCATCAGGTTTCCTCTTTCATGAACCAGAATTTGATTTTGATTTATATGTTCCATTTTGCTGAGTATTTATATGTGTGATATCTTGATGCACTTCTGGTTGCACCCAAACAGGAAGAATATCTTCAAGATCTGGCATATTATCATAGGTGTCATTTGTTTGATACTATGCAAAATGCATGTCCACCTCAATAATACCTTCCACACAGTCAGTATTATGATTCTTTCTGGTGGCATCTATATGGTTGTTGGTATTTTCAATATCTATATCAGCAGAGTTTCCAAAATACTTGAACAATGATTTCTGAGATTTCTTAGTTACTTTTAGGGTCTTCGCATTCTTAGGACTAACACCTTCCATTATTCTGAACAGAGTCCTGCATTAGCAAAAGAACCAAGTAGCAACTCAGCGAGTCAGAGTCAAAATTGTTGTCGCGCGTTAACTATGGTAATCCCTGTCGCGCGTCAAAAACTGACCCTTTTTTACGTGTCAACAGCGCATCAACTATCCCTGTCACGTGTCAACAAGGTGTCAACTATCTCTGTCGCGCATCACCAAGGCGTCAACTGGCTCTATCGCACGTCAACTCTATCCATATCACGCGTCAACTTCTTACGCCCTTGTCGCGCATCAACTCTCTTTGTCACGCGTCAACAAGGTGTCACTGTCTCTATCACACGTCAACTCTATTCCTCTCGTGTGTCAACTACTTACCCCCTTTTTGTGCATCTGTAATATCTCCTTATTGTGCATCTACAATACCTCTTTGTCGCGCGTCAACAACTAACCCTAACAGGGTAACAGCAATCTCTGGTGCTTAAGAGTATGCGAGTTCAAACTTCACGGTATTGGTAATTTGGTAAGCTACTTGCGGTAGTACTGTAGTATAATACCTGGTGAATCACCTAGGTTTTTATAGGAGATGTTTTCAAATGAAGGTGAATCCGACCCCAAAAAAATATATACTGTAAATTTTAGGCGAACAGGACACCGACCCACTCCGAAAAAATCACCTTTTCAAATTTTCCTAAAATGAAATTTTCGCCATATTACGAATATTCGCCACTAAAATTATCCCTAGTAAGGATGGACCTACAAAATAAAATCAATAATGTAGTCAATTTTTTGTATATGATAGATCAAATAAAAATGTGCATAAGTATGTAAAAGTGTGTAAAGGAAAGTGTGCCCCTGATGTATAAGAGTGTAACGGATGGAAAAGTGTCTTGAAATGTTGTGTAGAGAGTTTTTTAGGAGATCTCATGTCAAGAGTGATTTTTTTGGGAGATCTCATGCAAAGTGCAATTTTTTTGGGTGATCTCACGCCAAGTGTGAGTTTTTTGGGCGATCTCACACCAAGTGCGAGTTTTTTAGGGTGATCTCATGCCAAAGAGAAAGTGTTAGGGAGAGAGGTCTAGTGTTACTCTCCATCCATGACTTTGCTCGATAAACACCACTACAGATGGTGTGCCCCTGTTTTTTTCCTATTGTCCATAATTTGTTTCACATTTTACCAATTAAACTGAATGTAGGAGATAAATTGTATTTTGTTTGTTGTAGGATTGTTCGTGATACTATTAAATTTCTCTGAATACTTTTGTGAACCATGTTGATCTGAGAAAATTATTATGTGTGCCCTAAGGACATTAGAACCCAATGGAGGACACAGACACTGGTGTCTATGTTGTGTAGAGGACCCAAGTCAGATTCTGGGTCATTCTATAACTTCATTCCTGTTTTTATTTTGAGATGTATTGTATTGTGTTGTATCTCTGAGATGTTGTATGGGGTGATTTGTTCACCCAATGTATGCCCCCTCATTTGGGGTGCATGCAACGTCGATAGGAGTGTGCAACCCAAAAGAGAGTCCCTAATGCTAATCTGAATTGTATCCCTACATGGGGTAGGGGATGTGCATGGTAGAGACCAAGGCACATGAAAAAAAAGTTGATAGTTACATGTGTTAGTAGAAAAAGTAGTAAATGTCATATGAAAACAATGTGACAAGAAAATTTGCATACAAGATAGATTGCGAAAATAAGGTTTCAAACATGGGACGTCACTCATAATGTCACAAGACAATCAGGGATGAAGTAGCCATAAGCAAGAAAATAGTGATCAAACAAGACATAGGGCATATCCCACAAACAATAACATATAAGTAAAAAGCAATTACAAGTAAAATGTATAAGACAACCATGGTGGCAAATAGTCCTGCAAATCAAATGTTGTACATGAACCACCCGTTAGCATGTTAGAAAGATTAAAATTATGTAAAATCATGTATGTACCAATGGAAAGTAGTGTGCTAGTAATAATATGACGTACTATAGGATGAAATGATATCACCTATAATGTATGAGAAAGTAGATGCCCCCAGGAGCCTCAATAGGATTGGTAAGAGGTATAGTGCCAAACATTGTTGTAATGTGTAAGGACCTATAAGAGATCTGCATTCACTCCTAAAGACCAAGTGAATGTTTTTATGTATATAGAAAATATATTGACATACTAAGTATCCATCTAGTACGAGAAACAAAGTGTACACGTAAGTATAATCAAGAAAGAATAAGTGCAACCAAGATATGTAGCATGTTGTGTATGAGTGAGATAGAATGGTACATGCGAGGTGAATGTGATAGGAGTAGGTTGCCCCCAGTGGATGTGGATGAGTATGAAATGAGATTTATTTATAAAATACCCCTCAACAATCAATAATGAACCATAGAACAAGAGTGCATCATTAGGAAATGGTTTGCAAAATGTGCACAAAAATAGAATAGAACATGAAGCGTAGTGCGTAAAGAGTGAATGATGTGAAGTTCATTTTAGATTTATACCCTCATCAATCGAGTATGAACTGTGAAACTAAAGTCTGTCATAGGGTAATGATGATACAAAGTTGTGTATCAATGTGCGTAAGAGAGATGAGAAAGACTTGATGTGAAACATAGAGCGTAATGTGTATGCATAGATATTAGAATTTGGGGATAAATCGTGATTCCCCCCAAGTGTGTGGCATGGAAAATAAGCACGTAAAATCATCTAGGAGATCGTCATTATCAAGATCGTAGCCGATTGGAGTTGGATCAGATATTGGGTAAGCAATAATGTGAGGTTGATCATATAGAGAGTTCTTGCGGTGTAAATTGTACATGCCCATTGCATATTATCCATCAGTGAAAGGTGGTTGTGGACATTCATGTGCATACCATCGAGTGATATTTTGAGAATAGCCCAATGAGTCATTCCAATTAGAAATGCAACCAAAAGGTATAGGAAATGTGATACTAGTATGATTGGATCTTGTGTGCCACCAATGTAATCAAGCCAAGATCACCCAAGTGTGAGTGGAGAAGAACGAGGGGTGTGTGCAAGGAATAATTTCAAATGGAAGACATGGAGACCATATGCAGTAGTAATGAATACACATCCATGATATAAGTGATCAAAGTGAGGTGGAGGAATGATATCAATAAATGTGAATCCTAGGAATGATAGAAAAAGTATGGTCAAATGGAACATGAGGCCAATAAGAATTATGAATGAAGAGAGTGCATGCGAAGGGATCCAAGTGTGGAGAAAAATGAACTTGGGGAGATGCAGCAGGTGAAACAATATCTAATGTATGTACAGTCTCTTGAAAAGGTATCATGACATTAGTAGATGGAGGACTATTTTTGAATTGACATTCACCAGGGCCAATAGCAATAGAAGTATCTTAGAAATAAGAGTCATCAACTTCAATAGGAGTAAAGTTAAGATTGCACAATGTATCATCATTAATCTATATGACATCAGCCTCAACATTGGAATCATTAGTTCTAGCATTATCTTGTTGTATAACATTATCAAGAATATTGGTAGGAGTGGATTCAGCTGTAGAATTGGGAGGAGCCTTGATAGGTGGAGAAGTAGCAGCCATGGGGTTGGACATAGTGGGTGATAGGATATCATTAGTATGAGGAGGAATGGACAGAGTACATGGAGAAGTAGCAGAAGTAGGAGCGCTAGATTTGCTGATATCATATGTACTAACTTTTGCGATAGGAAATTGGCTGAGATGGAGGAATGGGCATGGAAATGACATGATCTATACAGAAAAAACTGAATGGATCAGGATCTGCAGCAATAATATGTTCATAATCATCATGTAAGAATATAACGCACCGATGAATTATAGATGGAAAATCAAGGATGACATGAATCCAAGGTCTTCCAAGTAAAAAATTGTATTGAAATGTGGCATCAATGAAAACATTTTAAGCCCAACTTATAAAGGTAGGGTGATGGTTCCCACGCATGTACGAGTGGTGGAATCATAGCTACGAATGAATTGAGAATATTTGTTAATTAGATTGTCAGTAATGCCTATTTTACTAAGGAGAGAGAGAGAGAGAGAGAGCATAGGTTTATAGGAAAGCCATTATTAACGAGTACACACTTAATACAAATGGCATCAATAGTAGTAATGATAAGAAAAGGTGCAAATGGATTGTCACCAGCATAAGGAGGGATATCCTCATTACTAAAAGATATAGCATGTGGTAAATTTTTGAGAGATTGAATGAGGTGAGAAAATGCAACAGACGAATTATTGCTTTTAATGTGAATAGAATGAAGGGAGGCCTCTAATGTGTGACAAAAATCGGGTGCACTACGCAATAAATCATAAAGAGTGAGTTTTTATAGTGTATTCTTAAGCTTATCTATGATGTCATAACCCTTAGAGGTAGTGGAAGGAAATGCATAAGTGATAGGACGTGGGACAGAAACAGGTGGAGTTGTAGAAGGATGAGTGTGGCAGGTGGTGACTACATTGATGGTCGGATTAGATATTGGAGTAACAAAGCGAGGAGGATGATAAGTACGAACTCAGATAAAATTGGAAGCAGAAGTAGCCATGCCAGAAACCTTGGTTGGAGTAAATGAAGGATAAGAATAATGATCCATGAATTCAGAAGGAGACAAAATTTGATACATTCTCAAAAGGTAGGGTTTGAATGAGTGGGTTCACCAAATGATTTAACAAAAATATAATCTTATTTTATTAAACTCTGTTATAGAGTAACTGATGTAAACTATGATATACAATTGCTAAGTATAGTATGACGCAAGAAAATAAGCAAGTATGAAACCCTAAGCAAGAGATAAAATAAGAATGAATTAGTTGTTTTATGTTTGATCTGGAAGTTCTTTGGAATGGAAAAACTACTAAAAAGGAGGTGAAATATGTCATAAATACTCAATATAAATTATGGAGCTCACAAATGATGTTGGACATGGGTGCCCATGGAAGGACAGGGGCGCCTAGGCGTTGGAGACTGCTACTGGGCACCCATGACTGCAAAAATAGTCATAATCTGATTTTTGTTATGTCGTGCAAGTGTCACAAATATTCCCTATTGATTTCATGTGTGTCGCTTTTTGATCATAGAGGGTACATGTAACCTGTAAAATAGAAAACACCTGCAAAATCCCACAAACCATATCAAATCAAATAAAAGAAAAATGTAAAATGGGGAGTCGGACTGACCCCAACGGTCACCCCAAGAGTGAACTTACAACCTAGCACTGCACTACATCTCAGAATCCATGTAGTTTTGATGTGTGTGTGTAAAAATCGTGCCCTAGGATTCCCTTGTGCAAGTGTACTTGATAGCGGGTTGTAGTTAGATGTAGCAATGTAAATAGAATATGTGGATGGAATAGAATGAGCTTCCCCTTCCTATGATGTGTATGTTAACCCTTTTCCTTTGAGTGGATTCCTATATGGATGTTTTAGAGTGCTTTCGGTGCCTTTTGGATGCAAGCTTAGGTTATGCTAGTAATGCTTAGTGTTTAGTCCTTGATTTTGAACACATAACTATGTATTTATATGATTCCTTTATTTTAATTTCATAGTTGACAACTAGAAGGCTGACCCATAAGTGAAAATTATTCCCAAAAGATAAAAGAGACTCAAAAGAAGTGAGTAAGGTGGAAAAGGGTCAAGAGCACCCATTGGGGATAGGTGCACATGTGCGCTCCTGTGTTGGTTGGGCGCTGGTGTCTAGGGCCATAAAAGATAAATACATAAAATATTGACAAAGATGTAGGATATGTAAGACTAAATAGAAAGTAAGAAACAAAGACAAGAGGCCAAAGTCAGTCGTTAATTACTACTTTTCTTTCTTAGGAATCATATGAATGCTAGTATGTATATAGGACCTAGAAATGTACCCAAGTGTGTGATTTAGTGTCTATAGTAACACCTCAGTCCTTATGATGCCTGATTTCTCGAAACCTATCATAATTGAAAGTGTTGCAGATGGAATAGCAATTGGAGTCATGTTGATGCAAGAAGGCAAAATTTAAGAATTTACTAACAAGGCCTTGGAAAAAAGGATCTAGTAAAATCCACTTATGAAAAGGAAATGCTAGTGATTCTTCATGTAGTAACTCCCTAGCGAACATGTCTATTGGGTTGATGTTTCTACATCAAAACATATCATCATTTCCTGAAGTATTTTCTGGTCCAACATGTATCATCACCAAAACAATAAAAATGGGTGACTAAACATTTTGGGATATGACTGAAATTCTATACAACAAAGGAAAATAAAATGTGGTGGAAAATTCCTTATCACGTAAATTTGAAGAGTAGGGGAATTTTTTTGCCTTACCAACACTTGAATGGTTCGAGGAGGTCCAACAATAATGGAGATCAAATGCATTGGTTCAACAACTCATGACCAATCCTACAACTAAACAAGGATACTCTGGATGGAAATTGTTTGCACTATCCTTGTTGACTCGTGCTCCCTACAAAATCAAAACTTCAAGAGAAATTTTTTCATGAACTACACACATCACCTTCTTTGAGGCATTTTGTATTTCTAAATACCTATGCACAATTCAAAATAAACTTCTTCTAGGATGGCACAAAACAAGATATCAAACAATTTGAGGCAGAATGTGATACAATTCAGCATAAAAAAAGGAGAGATTGTCAAGATTCTTAACACTTTAAAATCACTTCCAATTCCCTTTATAGTATGGATGGGAATCACCATGGACTTGATTAAGGGGCTTCCTTAGCTTGTTGTGAAATATGTAACTATTTTCGTGACCGACTGCCTCTTCAAATATGCCCACTTATACTCATCGGCCCATCCTTTCAATGTTTCCATAGTTGCAAAAATCTATAATGGAAAAAAATTCACATCCATGGTAAATCCCTCTTCCATTGTCTCATATCGTGATACTAATGTCACTAGAATTTTTTTGTGGGGATTGTTTTAAAAATAAGGGGCACAACTCAAAATTAGCTCAACCTACAACCCTCAAACCAATGGGCAAACAAATATTGTAAATAAATGCTTGTCGATAAACTTGTTTTGTTTTCCTTCAGAGAAATAAACTCATTCCAAGCTAAGTGGCTCCCTCTTGTAAAATATTACTACAACACTTTTAAGACACTTCGAATAAGATGACACCCTATGAAGTTGTATATAGCCAACCACCTCCATCTCTCATATCCTACCTTCCATGTATCTCCAAGGTGTAAGTCATAGTTTCAACTTTGTCACTGGAAAACTATATTACACGCTCTAACAAATAAAATGGTACAAGATCGTAATCGGATGAAGCTACAAGTAGATCTACACCATTCAAAATGCACATTTTTCATTAGGGACATTTTTTTCCTATGACTCTAATAATAAAAACAAACTTCCTTGAAGCTAAAAGATAGTCAAAAGTTAGCACCAATATTTTGTGGATTGTATGAGTGTTATGACGAATTGGAAACATGGCATACAAATTGGACCTACCCCCATCTTCTAGGGTTCATCTTGTTTTTCATGTATCATGTTTGAAGAATGTCCTTGGGAAACAAGTTCATGTACAAACTCTAACAAAGTTGGATGAATAGAACTCCATCATCTTAAAACATGAGGTTATCTTGTCTAGATGAACACTTTGCAACCATATTGATTATCACTAATTTTCTTGTCTTATGGTAAGGAATGCAACAAGAAGATACAACTTGATAACATTTACAACAACTTTATCAACATTTTCCATAGGTCAAGCTTCAAGGACAAAATTTTCCTAAAGGGGGATGACATGTTAGCTTCCTAATGTCCTAACCATCTATTATTTTTGCATAGAAATAGTCATGACTCATTATATCCTTTTGTCCCATGCACCTATTGTACGCACAAAGGTAACCCTTTAGCATTGGGGTTAGGGTTTGTAATGAAGCTTGAGTGCATATGTATTGTAAGGCTAACCCTTGAGTATTAGTGTAAGAAATACAATTCATAGATATATATATTCCTAAGGAAGAGGTATGGACATCTCTGTTGTAAACGAGCCCTACTCAAAAAAGGGTTGTCTACTTGAAGAGGCTTGTCATATCTGAATATAAGCAAGTTCGAAGTTATTTCTTGAGTTCGATAAGAATTATAATTATTTACCTTTTTATTTCCATTTTCATTAGCAAGAGGTCCATATCAAGGCATTACTCCCCATATGGATGAGGTGTATACAGTGAGAGCCTAAATGTTATATGCCCCAAATGGGTGAATGTAATCATGGTAATCATAATAACAAGTCCCCCACATATGAGAAATATATAATCAATGTAAGCACTTGCAAATCATGTCTATTTTTAGGTAATATGTATGTAGTTCCAATATAAGAATAGCTTTCCCCTTTACAGGAAATATGTAAGCAATATAACATGAAGAATGATATGCCCCTATGCGCACAAGAAATAAACAATGTAAGAGACATGCAAGTGTCCTTTACTCTAAAAGGTGCATGATGTGGATCACAACAATGCAGGAAAGTACATAAAAACATCTGCATGATATGAATCATCGATAAGGGAGACTTAGAAACATGTGTCGAGAAGACAAGTAAAATGCAACTGCAGTAAATTAAAAACCAAATGCAAGGATGCAAAGGAAATATCAAAGGACATCGAGGCAAAGAATAAAATTATGAAAATTAAAGGAAAAAACTATGAATAGCAACTGAAAAAAATAAAAAAGTAACAACTAGAGCCAAATGGAAAAAGACATTCAGGCAGTCAACTAAAACAAATCAAAAGAATCACCAATCAATCACATGAAAAATGAACAATTATGAAATAAACAAATAAGCAAAAATTAAATCTTCGCAAGTTTGGGATTCTTCAAAATTAAGGTGTTATGCCCCCAAATTTGTTCGAGTTTATTTCAATCATTTATCTCGCACTTCAAATTATCATAATCCAAACTTCTTGTGATAAGCCTTCTTAACGTGATTCTAATAAATTTTAAAGTGCTCATTGGCATGAATTTGTGTCTCCTCCAAAATTTATGAAAATATTTTTCTCTATAATTGTTATCAATAATTTCTTATAGTGACACTTTCAATGACAAAATTCTAAACTCAAAAGGCAACATCATTTTTTAGCCATAAACCAATGAATAGGAAGTTACCCTCGTAGATGTCCTTACACTTCTTTTGTATGCTCGTAAGGTATAGTGTATTTTATTATTTCAAATATTGCCATGTTTGTTATTGTTTTGGATAAAATGTTGACAATAGTTCAGTTCGAAGCTTTTGCTTTGTTTTTCCCTTGACAATGTATGTGTGATCTTAAAGTTCTCACAGAACTTCTTGACCATGTAATTCTTAAAGATTAATATCAATAATAATAGAGAATGACATTCCAAAATCTCAAAGTAGTGTGTCATATGAAAACTACACACACCCTCACATGTGCTGGTCTTTAAGGGTGAAACTTTAACCAATCTATAAAATACTTAGTTGTGATAATGAATTTGTGAGCTTCTGAGGATGGTGGGTTAATTTTGCCAACTAAGTCAAAATCCCATATGAAAAATGGTCGTGGTGAAATAGTGGATTGCAATGTTGGAAATGGAGCATGAGAAAGGTTACTATATTGTTGACATTTATAACAAGCATTTGCATATTCATGATAATCATGTTCAATTTATATGGCATGGTATTTCCAGTAAACTGTCCACCACCTTTAATATAATGGACCTCTAGTAATGCAATTCTAACTTCTACATGTCCACGTCATCTAAGCAATTGTCCTTCAAATGATCTTTTCTTAAGTACATATCCAATTATGACATATCTAAGGCCATCTTTACGTAATTTCTATCATTTCTTAAAAACCTTATAGGAATAATCACTTGGGACGAATAATTATGCACATATATATGATTTTAAATTCTTCATAACATTTTCTAATGCCAATACTTCTAAAGAGTCTAAATTTTCTATCATGGTGGTAGGTTATGGCAATCTCTTGATAGTCAATATAGAGTTATCAATAGGCATCAAGGAAGTTTCCCTAACCATCAAAATTTTGATGACAACTATTTCTTCTAGGGATATAATTAACTTAAACTCATTGAATTAGGCTAGCAAATCGTGTACCAAAGTTTATATGCATAATCATTTAATATTTTTTAGTTTGATAAGTGTTTGCCACTTATTTAACTGTGAGTTGAGAATCTCCATGCACTTTGATATATTTAACTTTCGACGCATGTGCCACATTGAGTCCTAAAACCAATGCCTCATGCTCAAAAATATTGTCTGCACATGAAAATCTCAACCAATGGGATATGGGCGATCAATATAGTCGTGCACACCCCCCACCCCGCAACATGTGCCCCCTCAAACATGAAGCACATTTGAAACCATCAAAATAAATCACCAATGTCTTACTTTCCTTAATGTGCTTGACAAACTCATTTAGAAAAGTATCATCAATAGGATTGTCCTAATAAGGGAGTCTTAACTAACTGATTTGCAATACCTAGCCCTTTAACCATTTTTTGTGATACAAACTTTTGGTCAAGCTCCATTACCAACATTACTCACCTAACTATTCTTCATGATAATTATGGCTTAGACAACATGTGTTTCAAAGGATCAAATTTTGCAATAACATGTATTTCATTGTTGAGCATATGGTGTCCAAGCTTTTTTGTTACAAGCAAGACAACTAGGCATTATTTTTCCTTTGATTTGTAATCTTTATCATAATCTACTAAAGTTTTGCAAATATAATAAATTGCTCTTTCTTGTTGTGCAAGAAAATTTCCCAAAGGATGCCTTATATCTGAAATGTATTGAAATAATAATCTATATAGGATATGTGGCATCATAATTGGATGATTAGCTACATGTTCTTTGATTGCATCAAATGCCCTTTGATAACTAGCACACCAATCAAATTTGGTGTCTTTCCTTAACTTTCTTGAAAACGGTTGGGTTCTCTCTACTAATTAAGAACCATATCTTCTAATAGCTTGAATTTTTCCTTGTAAACGCCATAGTTGCTCAAGACTCTTAGAAGGCATTTCAACACTTGCTAGAAATTTCTTTAGATCCACTTCTATACCTCTCCCAAAAAAATGAAACCCAACTTTCTTGATGTAACATTAAAGATAGTTCTTAAGATTCAATTGTACAACACGATGCCTCAATCTTCAAATATTTTTTTGGAGCCATACACATGATTTTATTTTTTCGTAATTTTTCTCAAAATGCCATCCACATATTCTTCTAAGATGCCATGCTATAATAATAAAAAAATGTGTTATATCTCTATGATAAAATATCTCATGTTTTAAAATCTAAAATGCATGACCACATAACCAAATGTAACTCAAGGAGTTGTTAAGGCAATTATAAGTTGGTGATTGCGATTCATCTTTATTTGCTTGTAGTGAAATAATGCATGTCATGCAAGAAAGAAATCATCCCATGCCCGACATTAGGAGCAACATATCATTTTAATATCGAACAAGCACACTTTGTTTATGTCATGAAAGTTTGTATGATGTTGGAAATTTGATTAAAGTAATCGATAGGTCTAATGAAACCAACATTAATAAATGTTGGATTTTTTATTTAGCCAACAAAGTTGTTTTAGGATGCATCTCTCGAATCTTTTGCTTTATATGTTTGGCATTAGGATTCACCTAGCATATCAGAATAGGACCATGCAAAAATATCTTGATATTCAATTCACAACACAATATACTCTACTTGCTCTTTAGGAGTCGATGAGACACCTAATTTCAACATATTCTTCTAAGATGTCATGCATATAATAATGGAAAATGTGTTATATCTCTATGATAAAATATCTCATGTTTTAAAATCTAAAATGCATGACCACATAACAAAATGTAACCAAGGAGTTGTGAAGGCAATTATAAGTTGGTGATTGAGATTAATCTTTATTTGATTGTAGTGAAATAATCCATCTCATGCAAGAAAGAAAACATCTCGTGCCCAACATTAGAATCAACATATCATTTGAATATCGAGCAAGCACACTTTATTTATGTCATGAAAGTTTGTACAATGTTGGAAATTCGATTAGAGTCATCAATAAGTTTAATAAAACCAAAATCAAGAAGTTTTAGATTTTCTCTTTAGCCAACAAAGTCATTTTAGGATGTATCTCTCTAATCTTTTTCTTTATATGTTTGGCATTAAGATTTGCCTCAATATTATGCACTACAATAAATGGATCAATACCTAGCATATCACATAGGACCATGCAAAAATATCTAGATATTCAATTCATAGCACAATATACTCTTTTTGCTCTTTAAGAGTTAAAGAGGCACCTAATTTCAACATATTGGGTGTGTGACTAGTACCAATGTTATTATAAATTATATCTTTATGCAATAATGTTGATCAATCTTCCACAAACAATGTAGTGGGCAAGGCATCCAAACTATCCAAAGTAATCTCTTCATCACTATATAAAGGTTCACTTTCCCAAAATAAGCATGATCACTCAATATAAAAGGGAATATATTCTTATGATAATATATATGTAAGCCCGCATCAATTCCCAAATATTATACTATACATTCATCATTGTGAAAATCATCAAGAGATGGTGTCTCATATGGTGCATCAAAATGTATCAAACTATGAATATATAATTTGACATTCTTTTGTTTGTTGCTTCAATGGAATAGGCTAAACACATTATCGAAAACATGCAAAATGTTGGCCATGATCCATCTCCTTAAAGTGCTTTGTTTGTAGATGTCTTAAATTGATCAAGAATATGTTTTCTCGAGTCCAAAAGTAGTATATCATGATTTGTTTCTCCAAGATATACATTGTCTAAAATAAAAGGTGCTACTTTAATTTTGACCTCTTCTTTAAGTATTGATTTCTCAATGTTGCATCCAATTTTTACACATCACTGCAATCAATTAGAAGTGGTTTTATTATACCTTGCTTACTTTTTCTTAGGTCTTAAGGCCTTCAACCTTGTAACTTTTTTTTTGCACGTTTTAACCCAAAACCATATTCACTAAAGTAGGTTGAACAAGTTTTGGGTTTTTTGTTTGTTTAATGGTGTAGCAACAATCATTTATCAAATGCCTTACCCTTAACATGATTTGGTTGTTCTTCAATAATCTATGATGTTTGGAATGGTCTTCGATAAATGTAAGTGTCAATGTCAAAGGTTGTCATTTGATCCATTGGTATGATTCTTTGAGGCACCAATACATTTGGTCGATTCTTATTCAAATGAGGCACAATAACATTTTGAGGCAATCATTTTGCTAAATTTAAGTAGCATGTCATATGACGAACATGTATAGATAAATCCCTCATGCATAAACTTCAAGGATCTATTTAAATGGAAGGAACAACTCCCATATTATGTATCCAAGGACTCCCAAGTAAAATATTTGTAGCTCACATCATTTTCTATAACTCATTTTGTAGCTACATGTCTAGATACAAGAAATATCCAATGTGATTGCTCCAAGAACCCTTTTAATCCCTATGTTGATTGTAACTTGAATATACAAGGGAAGATGTAAATCAATAAAAAAAAATTAGGTGTTTCATCCTCGAATGAAATAATATTCTCACCATCCAACATAGATCTAACAATGGAAGATTTTGTGTCACTTGGCAATGTGGTTTCATGTATGGCTTTGTAAAGAATATCCTTCTATACATAGAATTAAGTAACTTGAGGATATATATATCTTTGCATGAGCGTTTTGCAAGTGAACTAATACATCATAGTCTCATGCCATATGCAGCCTAAGCTTGGCAAGTTTAGGGAGACTTGAGTTGATTCCCACTTGAGGTTAAGGAAGATGAGGAATGACTATTGCATTCTTTGCTCTAACCCTCATTTGCAAGGCACTATGATTTCCCTATCATTGGTAAGAGTAGCAAGACATAAATATGGAATACTATCATAATTGCATACAACCCACACGCCCCAAAATGTGAACTAGCAATCTATGTCATTGGAAGTAATAATCTAATTATGAATACACAATTTGTACAAAATAATATTGTACACAATCATAAGCATGTGATAAGAATATGACATTGAAATGTAAACATTGAAAAGCACGCCATAATGGAATCACATCTAATAAAATTCCTATCCATATCAATAGCTTAGGTACATGCAAAAGGACAAAAGTTACAACAATTGCTACAAGGAACAATTAGGGTTACAATGAATATGACTAGCAAAAGCCTAAGAAGAAGTATAATAATTAGTGCTAAGGCAATAACGAGGAAGAAGAAAAGTTCTAGAACAATCAAATATATCCCTTAAGAAGTAAAATCTAACCCTAGAAGGATAGCATACAAGCCAATATGGATTCAACCAAAATGTAGATGTGGAAATTGGTTTATATTAACAATGTAGTACAACTAGCCACACACATTGTAATTCATATTTAAAAAGATATAAGCAATAAATTCAAGCCTAATTGCAAAAATGAATTTGCCTAAAGTATAAATAATTGACAGGAGTGGGTTTTAAAATAATATATGTTTTGTCACAATTTTGGGGGTAGTTGTTAGAAGTAGACAATGCAAAGCAAGTATATATAACAAGGCAAAGAAGGCCCAAAAAATTCAACGTGAATGGAACACCCTAACTAAATATGATCGCAACCATACAGTTGACCAAAACTTTAAGGTGCATTGCTTGTAACTCTTAAATTTCACAAATCTTGTTTGACAACTTCTTTCACTTGCTCTTGAGCTCCAAAAACCTCACTTTCTTTTCCAAAATTCTGCACGGATATCTGGGAAGTTGATCTCCTTCCTCGAAACCCTAATGCACCAACATCACCTTGCAAAAATGTAATAAAAATTAAGAGATGTTTTGAAGGCATCGAGTCATCCCTCCACTAATATCAAGCCCCTTAATAGGAATGTTTTTTTAAGACAACACACCAAAAATAATGTAGTTCAGCAAGCAATCCAATATATTGCTAATGTCCAACCCTGCTTACTTTCCATGACCTAATCAATGCAACAATAAACGTTGTATGCTTCTTAAATTTCTTTAAATGCTTGTAATTACTTCTTTAAATGCTTGTAATTGCTTTTGGCACGGAGATGACTCTCTATCACTCAAATCAATACTTTTTTATTTTCCAGTACTTATCTAAATGAACTAATGCATTTACATATTTATAAACTTCATGAACTCAAATTAGAAACCCATTCGCATGCACACTAGATTTTCAATAAACTTCATGCCTTAAAGAAAATTTACCCTTTTATATGAGAGTCTATTTCAAATAATTCAAATGTGGAAAAATAAAATTTGTTGAGGGTATGACATTTTAAATTTTCTTTTAAATCAAGTAGCTCACTCCTGCACTATAGAATCTAATATGATCAATATACTAACAATTGTAAATACATTTTTTCCTTTCCCATTTTCCATGGAGATTTCTTTCTTTTCAATTTTGAAGTACAAAGCACCCTGGCATGGGGCCAAATACCCTTTGTATACTTCCATATAGCAGAAGGCAAATTAATCTCTAAAGCTTTGAAATTCGCGTAAAATACTTTCACATGCTTCCATAAAATTCAAAATAGTAGCTCTATATGGTCTTGACTTTGATTTTAAAATGTATGCATTCAACAAATTTGAACATATACGGTTGAAAAATCTATTATTTCCTTCCTATGCTTCCGAAATACTAATATGACAGAATATAAGTGAAAGACCACAACATTCTTTACATAGGACACAGCATTAACTTACATGTAGCCTGCTTCAACAGAAAGCTGCAATGAAGAGTGCGATCTATGCGGTCTCCAATGACAATGGTGAGTTTGATCTTTGCAGTCATTCACCACAATATATGGCATCTGAATTTCCAATTCACCAAGATCAATTTAAGGCTTGTTATACCCAAGGGAATATAAACAAGGTAGACAGGATCCTCCTGGATTGGATATGATTTTCAACATTTTTTTCTCCCGCATCCATTTCAGCATCGACTTCATCTGCATTTTACTGGTTACTGCTCTTAACCCAGCTACCTGAATGAATAAAGCAATCACAAAAGCGGGAACATACCGAGTTGATAAGCAAGAAACTTATCGGTAATATATAACCATAGAAATAATTTTAAGTATTATAGTACATACAATAAACTGCTTCCCACTATACTTTAGGTTTTAGCATGGTCTGTGGAAAGCTATAGACATGAACTCAGCTCATGCAGAGGGGGGACCAAAATTATTCATAGGCCAGAAAACAGCTTTTTATTGGATGAGTTAGCTCCTAACATGCTTCATGAAATCAGAATATTTACACAATCACATCAGAGGATACAAGAATTACAACCATATCAGCGAATAAGAGAGACAGAAATTCTTGCTCTGTCTCACAATCAATAATACATACATAGCACACTCCAACCGACCTTCAAGTAACTAAGAAACAATAATCAGTTCATTACCAGAGATTCTAACAGCATGAGTAACAATTTAATTTTTACTGATAAAATCTCCTGTGTTTTTTTCATTCCCCACTCAATGTGATAAGATCTCTTCACTCAGTCATTGGTAAGAGTGAAACACGCACTAACACAGAAGAGGGTTGTGCATTTTCTTATCAAAGGAAATGTAGAATGAATCTTTTCCCCTGGCCTAGAAATAAGAAGGGAACCCACCCCCAGCATGCTATCACAACTGAGGATGTGTGTTTTTCTTTTCAAAGGACAGGTAGCTAGCTACCTCTAGAAATATTATAAATTCATGAAACATGAGGTGTTGCAGACAATTTCAAATCCAAGCATAAGCAAGCTTCCATGACTGATTCAAGCAAAGGTTAGCAATCTTGGAAATTGTATGTACACAGAATTTACTTACTGCAGTGCCATATTCGTGTCTATTGACAATTAAAAAGCACCAATTAAAGCAATGATTTGTTGCCTTAAACCATCTCCAGCTGCGGTTAGTTTCAATTGTCACTCTTTGCATTCTTTGTCAACCTTTGTACACAAATGATATCTCCACCTTATCCATAACCTGATTAGCTCTTTTGACTCATTTGTTTGTCGGTATGAACCTCCTCTCTTCTGACTCGTTTGTCAATATGTACCTCTTCCAGAGTCTCTAATCCCTCAAAGCCGTTTTGTTTTTTGTTTTTTTCTGGCTAAGGTGACAAAACTGCCACTAGCGGTTTCAAAACCAACCAGTGGTGGTTTTGTTTCTGCCAACTGTGGTTACAACTCAAAGTGGCAGTTTTACTTACAAATTGGGGGTTTCGCCACTTTATCCATAAAATGAAATGAAAGGTCAGGAAAAGGAAATGAAGTGTACAGAACATTGTTTCACTTCCGTTCCCCTCAAGATTGTTTCAGCTAATCAGTTTCCTCCCTTGGGTCTAAAAATACATGTTGTAGAGATCTTAGGGAATCAAACAATTACTTGCAGCTTGTACTCTGTCAACAATTGCCTTCAACTTTGCCTTGTTCTGTCATTACTGCTTTCATTGTGCTCATATCATTCCATTGTAAATCCATTAGTCATATTGTTGGTTAGGTTATAGTACTTTAGAGGTCATCCAATCAGTTCTTTTAGGGCCTTTTAATGTATCAGATTGATCATACTGCACTTGATATTCTTATTGTAGTGATTTTTATGCTCGTTTGAGCTGTGTTGAAAAGTTCTTAAGAGACAAATGTTATTGTTGTTATGTGTCATTGTGGCTGTATTGTTTTTGTGTTGTGTGGTGTGTTCTTATAATCCTTGGTAGTCTTTTCTTGCTTACTTGTGAATCTTGTAAAGTGGACTACAGTTTAAATTAACCTCCAAGCCTTATCTATTTCATATAAACAGCAAGCAAAAATAAATATACAGCCGCTTGTATATTAAAAAAAACGTGTCTAATATATGTATATATTTGTACACATATGCATACTATATATATTATATATGTATGTATATACATATATACAATAAAAATCTCAGAATTTGAATAGATTTAACCAACAAGAAATGAAACAATAATTCTAATCCTATGGAAAAATACATTGTAAACAGTTTCACCCATTTGGTGACAAAATAGATTGAGATAAGATGCAAACTGAAACAATAGATCTGAGACAATAACTAAAATAGATTGAAAATTCATTCAACCTATTCGGGTGAGAGATATAGAAATCCCTTTCAAACAAATGCACAAACTAAACCTCCATGAGAGCTTGGCTCTCCAAATTCTTCTCCACTCCCTTAACTCAAACCTACAAATGGGAAAAATAGCGGCCAAAAATACCTTTAGTAATCTCCTAATAAGAAATTAGAGTACCACTAGGGTTGCTTAAATCCAAGTGTCCATATCTGTTTGATCTAAGGGCTACCATTTATTCTGTAATGTCTCTTTCACTCAAATTTGAGGAATTTGGATTTTCCCCAAAACCCTAATGGAACATTGCTGGAATTTATGACAACCACATGTATAAACCTGAAAGTTTATGACAACAATATGATTTTATGCAAAAATTAGAGCACCGACCTGTTTTAGGTCCCCAAAACCCTAAATGACCTAGATAAAATTCATATTTAGTATTTCCCACATACAAATCTTCAAAAATATATCAACTTGAAACCCTTGATGAAATAGTGCAAGATAAATGCTTCAACAACAAAATATAGACTACTGGAATTATTTATTGTCCAAAAAAACAGCTAAAACTTCAAAAATCCATATCTTCATAAATACTTGGGGAGATACAATGCATATGATAGCTCAAAATGACCACAAAAATGACAGCTATTAAACAAAATTAAGTTCAGATTTTTCCAACCACAAAAATCAACTGAAAATGATCCCGAAATCTCCAAATGGTTTGCCCAAGTTGGAAATGAGTGTGGAAGCCCCAAAAAGCATGTTGTAACTGGAATTTGTGCCCTAACACAGGTGGAAACCATCGCTGTTCTGAAATTATGAATATGAAGTTCACTTGTGACTCCTGGATGAAGCCACCAATGTAACAAATGAGGGTTTTTGTCCGCAAGTGTTGTGACTATTGAGGGTTTTCGTCCTCAAGAGGATCCAATGAGGGTTTTTTTCCTCAAAGGCTGAAAATGAGAGCTCAATGCTCCAATTTTCAAAAGAGAAATATCAAGATTCATCAAAAGACCCTTACAATGAGGCTCCCACATTTGCCTTTATAGCCTTTTGTCTTTCTTTCCCTTGTGGTGCACTCCATGAGGGACAATAGAAATACTTTATTTTTCTCTTTTTACATTCACTTTTCCCACTTAAGGCGGGACGACCCCCCCTTTATTACATTATTTTCTATTTTGAAATTGACGCTTTGCACTCTAGCCACCAACCTACTATTTCTAGTGCTATAATTGGCAATTTGCCTTTTTACAAAAATATTACAAAGCTGAAAATACCAAATTACAATTATAACACGAATGTACTTCCCTTATTTTCTTCCTTAAAGCCCACGGAAAGTAGAAATGGGCCCAAGGTCTTCAAACCAAACTGAGCTTGGAAAAGGGAACATTACAGTTCTCCCTTCCCAAAATTGCTTGCCCGCAAGCAATTGCAAACTTGGATGCCACAAAATTGCTGCACCTTCCCATGTGGCATTCTCAAGTGGCATGTCCTTCCAACGAACCAAATATTCCCCAATGTTCTGATTCCTTAGCTTCCTTTCACGAACATCTAATTATAGCTTCCGGAACTAGAATCAACTTACCCCCCTCATCCAAAGGTGGCAACTTAAGAAGAGTAATGTGTTGCCCTAGTGCCTTCTTGAGGCATGAAACATGAAAAACATTACATATCCAACTAGGCTCTGGTAGCTCAAGCTCATATGCAACTTCTCCAACTCTCCCCTTCCACTTGGTAGGGCTCATAGAAACGTGGTTTTAACTTTTCAGCACCACTTTGTTTGAGGGAAGATTGCCTATAGGGCTGCAGCCTCAAAAACACCATGTCTCCCACTTCAAATGTCCTTTTTATTCGGTGCTGGTCCGCATACAATTTTTGCTGATTTTGGGCATGTTGAAGGTTCTTCTTGAGTACCCTCATGATATTTTGGCTTTGCTGCACCAAATCTTTAGCTCTTGATGCTCTACTATCCGTCAAAGCCAAATCAATAAAAGAAAGTGCATTATAAACATATAGCACTCTAAAAGTAGACATACTAATAGACATATGGAAAGAGGTATTGTAGCAGCGTTCAGCCATATGTAACCATTTTACCCAAGATGATTACTGCCCCACCAAATAATTCCTTAGGTAGCCTTCTACCCACTTATTCACAATTTCCGTTTGCCCATCGGTTTGTGGGTGATAGCTAGTGCTAGGAGTGAGCTCCGTACTTGTCAAATGGAAAAGTTCTTTGCCAAAACAAAGTCGTGAACCTGTTGCCCCTATCACTTACAATGTTTTTAGGCAGTCCATGAAGTTTGAATGCTTCCTCAAAAAAGAGATCAGCCACTATAGGAGCATTATACTTCGCTAGAAGTGGATAAAAATGAGTATATTTTGTGAGTATATCCACTAGAACATATAAACAATTATTACCTTGAACCATGGGCAGCCTCGTGATGAATTCCATGGAGATACTCTCCCATTTTTGAGTGGGAATGGGAAGGGGTTGCAAGAGACCAGCTGAAAATTCATGTTTTGCTTTGTTTTGTTGGCATACCAAACACTCTTGTATGTAGTGAAGCACCTCACTTGTAATATCCCCTTCTCAAAAGAACTTAACTTGTTTGTAAGTCTTGAAGTATCTTGGAAGACCAGCCTCATGAGCAGCCCTCAATATCTTTTGGTTATCCTAGATTGGCTTCCAGGGAAATAGAAAATAAGGGAAACCAATCCTAATTAACTAATTTTAGTGCATAGTAATTTTTATTATAAGCACTTTAATTATTTTATTAGTGATAAATTAATAAAGTACATGAGCACTTTACAAGTGGGGCGAACCATTTGGGCCTTTTGCATTGAGTCTTGTGCCACTTCCAGCAATAAAAGGAGATCGCCACACTTTGGAGGATATCTTTTTTGGCCATTTGATGTCTATTGTCAGGTTTTGGGCTATTTGCTCTTCCATTCTCCCACTAAAGGACAAAACCCTTTTGGTGTAGTTGCATTAGAGGACGAAAACCCTCTCTTGCTAGGGTTAAATAACGAAAACTCTTCATTCTTTGTGAATATCCTCCATCTCAGGAGTTTCTATTAGGCTTCAAGAAGTATTTTAAGATTTCCAGCAGTGATAGAAGACACAATATTGCAGATTTGAGGCATTTCCAGCTAGGGTTCGAAGACAAGGTTGTTAGGGTGGAATTTTGCCTCCATTTCCATCCCTATTCTAGGGTAGCGACCCCCTTGTGGGTGGATTTTGATGCACTCTAGGGCATAGTTGTTCCAAATCTATACACCAATTGCTTTGCCATAATTTTGGAGGCCATATTCAACTTTGTTTTAGAGGATTTGGACTTGGGATCACTTTTTTCCAGCCAATTCTGTAAGCTGTATTTCTGCAGTCCAAAAATAAAATTTCAACTCTTGTTTTGCGTTACAAAAAGTCAGTATTTGGTGTTCTTGCATTCCTAAATTATTATAAATATTTTGGCATAAGATTTGGATAATTTGAGATCAGATTCAAGGTACTTTGTGGCTTTCTTGTCTCTATAAGAGTTCGCCATACCTAGAGTTTGTTTCAGATTTCTATTTTGTAAAAAAAATACATTACTGTCCCCTAATATCTCTATTTCCAGCGTGCTGCAATGGAATCAAAATTCTCATGTGTTCCCTTTGGGTTAGAAAATCTTCCATTGGGGACATTACATCACTCTCAAGTTCTTTCCAAAAGAACCTTTGCTAACTTGTTTGTATGTCTTGAAGTATCTTGGATGACCAGCTAATGGAGTGTCATGAACAACTGTCAATATCTTTTGTTTTATGTTATATTCTGACACCAAATAGACCCTATCCTTGTATAAAATGAGCCCATCCACAACCTTGTACCTTTCATCAACAATTTCACCTTAAAAAATAGTATTAGCAGACTTATTATTTGCATACTCAACTGTAATTAAGGCCTTCCAATCTGTTGTTATGTTAGACATAGAGCAGAATTGTGCCTTATTTGGCAATCTTCTACCAAAGAATTTATTTGAGGAGCTCCATTGATCATACCTTGTAGAACAACCTCCTTTTTATTATTTTTGAACTTTAACTCCATGCTTTGGTAGTTGAGGGTGAATTCCCCTTAAGAGTGCAACCATTGGATCCTAAGAACAAAAGATCCGTATCACCTATACCAATCATATAGAAATAATCGCATACCTCATGCCTTCCAAGGGTGATATTGAGCTTTGAAATCCTCTTGGTGCATGGAATAGATATCCCATCAGCCATAGTCAGTTTGAAACCCTTGAAGTCTTTCGCTTCAAGTCCCTTCCTAACAACCAATCTCTCATCAATGAAATTATGTGTAGCTCCACTATCAACAAAACCGTTACATTTTGACCCTTCAACACACCTTTCACATGAAAAGGATGATATCTAGGGGCACCGAATAAAGTGGCAAGAGTGTTGTCCAAAGAGTCAATGTCTTCATCCAGTTCATGCTTTGGGATCACCTCTTCAATTTCGCTCCTTCCTCTTCACAATCTAAAAATACTGTCACTCTTCACAATCCTTCCTCATAAAAATACTTCAATATAATGCACATGCCCCTTACCTAAGAAACGGTTATCCGGTCACCAAGGATCCTTGCAATTGAAGCACAACCCATTTCTCCTCAAATCATTCCTTGTGTCCCATGCATTGCTTGTTTTAGGTAGCTCCTTTTGCATGCTTAGTACTTTCTGTAATGGCTTCTTTGGCTGCCCCAAAGCTGCTGTTTTGGACTACCAAAAAGGTCCCTTTGGCTGCCCATTTGCTGCTGCTGTCCTTGGTTGTCCAACCTCCGATGTTGTCCTTGGCTTCCCACTAACCAAAAGCGGTCTTAGGCTGCCCACTAATCATGTCTGTCCTTGGAGCTGAATTTTTTGATTGCTTCTTGGAGTGAAAGAGGGTTGAAATCCCTTACCAACCCCTTGAGGGGGTCCACCAAACCCTCAACAAACAAAACACAAGCCTCTTTTTTGGATACATCTGACGACCTTCACAGAAAGTCTTTGAAATTCAGCCATATAGTCATCCACAGAGGTGTATTGTTTCAATTGTGCCAACTCCCTAAAGTGCACTTCCGGATCAACCCTATCAAATCTTTCCGCAAGTCTTTGACTAAACTCCTCCAAGGTAGTGATCGATCCATGCCCTTGTGTGATCATGTCATGGTACCACCACTCATGTGTAACTCCTTCCAAGTGGAGGGTGACAAATTTGAGTGCATCCTCTTCATACATTGGATTCAAGGACAAATAAGTATCCAACTTTTGGAGCCATACCCTAGCAGAACACTTTGTTGATCCATCATATGTAGGCAAGGTTATTTTCCCCAACCTTTGTTGAATATCTTTCCAGGGTTGATCATTATGAAGTCTTCTTCCACCTTTATGACCATTGCTTGACTTCAAGGTACAAAAAACAAGGAGAGAAAGCTCTTGGTGGATGGCTCGCCTCAAACCTTGGTATTCCACATAGAATCGATCCATCTCATCATCCCCAATTTGCTGCCCTACTTCCACTTGTTCCTCTTCTTCCCTTTGTAGAAATTTAGCACAGACGGTTCTTGTGGGAGGATTAATGAAATTTCTTTTATTGCCGGAAGAGCTGCCATCACCTAGAGATTTCTTCAATTCTAGAGCACCTTGGATGGCTTGGATCAATTCAATCATTGAAGCTCTCATTTTCCTTCGAAAACTTTGCTCCATGTATCTTTGATTCTTCAATATCAACTCTTGCAAATAGCTCATCTCATCAAAAGGTGGAGGCCTGTGTTCCTTATCCCCCATGTTCTTTGCTGGAGTCCTTTGGTACACTTTGAACCCTTCCTCACCGATATTCATGCAAATATGAAAATCTAAATTTACCCTCACACAGGATGGCATGAACGATGCTCTGATACCACTATAATGTCTCTTACAGGCTCAAACTTGAGGGATTTGGATTCGGCCCAAAACCCTAATAGAACATTGTTGGAATTTATGACAACAACATGTAGAAACATAAATTTAATGACAAGACATAGAAATTACAGCCAAAGAGGGTTAATGACCAGCTTTTGGTCCCTAAAACCCTAGGCGACCTAGGTGAAATTCATATTTTTGTATTTTTGAAACACAAATCTTCATAAATATATCACCAAATTGAAACCCTTGATGAAACAATGCATAATTTTTGTAAATATGTGCTTCAACATCAAAGTGCAAAATTCTAGAATTAATTATTGGCCACAAATAGCTAAAACTTCAAAAATTCATATCTTCTGAAATACTTGGAGTTACAATGCAAATGATAGCTCGAAATGACCACAAAAAGCTATCAAACAAAATTGAATTCAGATTTTTCCAACCACAAAAAACCACCAAAATGTTGTCCCAAAATCCCCAAAGGGGTTGCCCAAGCTGGAAATGGGTATGACAACCCCAAAAAGTGTGCCCTAGCTGGAAATTGTGCCCTAGCATGGATGGAAACACTTTACTGTTCGGAAATTTTGAATATGAAGTTCACTTGTGACTCCCAAATGAAGCCACCGAAGTAACTAATGAGGGTTTTTGTCCTCAAGTGTTGTGACTATTGAGGTTTCATCCTCAATAGAATCTAATGAGGAGTTTTGTCCTCAAAGGCTGAAAATGTGAGCCCAATTCTCCAATTTGCAAAAAAGAAATATCAAGATTCATCAAAAGACCCTTACAATGAGCCCCCACATTTACTTTTATAGCCTTTTGTCTTTCTTTCCCTTGTGGAGTACTCCATGTGGGATAATAGAAATACTTTATTTCTATTTTTACATTCACTTTTCCCACTTAAGGTGGGACGCCCCCCCTTTATTACATTCTTTTTCTATTTTGAAGTTGGCGCTTTGCACTTTAGCCACCAACATACTATTTTTAGTGCTATAATTGGCAATTTTCCTTTTTAAAAAAAATATTACAAAGCTGAAAATAGTAAATTACGGTTATAACATGAATGTACTTCCCTTATTTTCTCCCTTAAAGCCCACAGGAAGTAGAAATGAACCTAAGGTCTTCAAATCGAACTAGCTTGGAAAAGGGAACATTACATAATCCTATTTTTGGTCTTAGACTTCAAATCATTGTAGTATTGTGCTTAAATAATGTTTGTTTTAGTGTATGTACTAGTGTTATGCGAGGACGCATCCCCCCAAAAACATAAGGGTTCCGAACATCCAAGACATCCTAGGGATGGCGGGACAGGGGAAAACATCCCCCCACCTTCCCCTTTTAGCACACCATAAGGGGGATGTATCCGCAACATCCATAAAAATCAGGGGATGTCTCTGAAACGTCCCCTTTTATAGGAGATGTCATAACATCCCCCTATAGCTATTTGGAAAACACCAATATGTATCTATCTTAAGGGACTTATCTTGAATTTGTCACATACTTTCACCCATTTATGAGTTCCACATTGATTAACGACTCGATCACCTTCTCCACAAATTTTCCGATGTCTAGTAATAGATGGTCTCAATCTGGCTGCACCATTGCGTTGAGCTTGAATAAACTTGAAAATGAAATAAATTTGGGAAGGACCTAATGTACTCGATCACCTTCTCCACAAATTTTCCGAGGTCTAGTAATGGATGGCCTTACTCTAGTTGCACCATTGCGTTGAGCTTGAATAAACTTGAAAATGAAATAAATTTGGAAAGGACCTAATGTACTCTACTAGTGTAAGATCGTTTTTGGAAGCCACTAATTTCTGTTTGAAAAAATGTATGTATAAATCTAATTACAATTCACTTTGGTAGCTCCAATCACTTAACAAAGCCTATATGTATAATTTTATATGAAGAGAGGTTGTGTAGATAATAAAAATAGTAAGGCATAGATCAAAACGTTACCACATAACCCGACTGTATTGTATTACAAAGACATAATAACAATCAAGAGCGATATTTGAGTACAGAAATTTCAAGCACAAATGAGAATAATGAACTGTCACATACTGCTATTAATAATTTTTTAAAAATTCATTTGTATATTTTCAATATTTATAATTTTATATATTATTTAAATAGTTGTCCCCAAAATCCAGGATAATTTCGCCATCCTGAAAACCCCATCCCCACGTACCTCTATGGCCCTATCCTCTATCTTGGAGTCTTAGGTAACAATGGTGTGTACAGGTTTGTTTCAGCCTTTGCTTCACTTCTGTTACAGCTGGATATTATTATGCTATAAAAAGAATTTGCATAAACAAATAAAAACAAGTTGCTTCAATCTCGTCCCTGATGACAAGCCCTGTAGGGAGACCCGAAACGTTGAACCTAATAGGCTAATACTATCTACAAAGTTGATTTCAGAAGACACACAATACATGAATGTTATTCTATCTGTTTTATTTCAGCATATTAGTGTCGGGTATTGTTTGCTGTTTAAAGAAACTAGGGAAACACATTAACCACATTGTTTGTTTTCATATGTTGTTTGACGTACATTACTAATTAAGAAACCAAAGAATCCCCTTGTTTGATGTTCACTTCTTCATTCTTGCCTGCTTGTGTACATGTGTGTTTATTGTTTGCCATGGAGTAGATTTTAATTTTTTGAACTTACAATAGAAGAATGGAAGCATTGAGAAACTCTATCCCAAGCCAGTCTTCTGCACATTTAGTTTGCCTCTTCAATCAAATGTCCTTTTGATAGGTACTGCCTAGTTTCCTACGTCTCCACATCTAGCTTGCCTATCCAACTTGCCCTTTGGAAGTTTTTTGCCTAGTTTCTTTCATATACATATATAGCTTGCCTATCCAATCTGATGTTTAGAAAGTATTACCTAGCTTCTTCCACCATTTATCAAATTTCCTTGCTCAAACATTTGCTAATTTTCAGATCTATCCTTAAGAAGGTAGTATGCTAGGTGTGCTAATGAGTACCATATGCATACAAAAATATACGTAAGGAGAGAAAGACCTTGCAAGAAAATGCATTGATTAAGGCCTCCTCCAAGAAGAATAGTTTTATCAAATATGATACAAGATATAAAGTTGCTTTTGAAAGCTATCTGATTGGAATTCTGATCCGGATTCCAGAAAGTCCGGGGGGGCAGCAATCTATGAGGATTTAGATATGTTAAATGCATATATGGATGCAATATTGAACATGATTACAAATAGAGAAAATAATAAAACTGGAACAGAAAATTATATTAATTTGTATATTTTGTATATGGCATACTCTCAAGGGAGATGTATGACTACTTATTTTTTACTATCTGATTGCTATCTAATGATACAGTTATGTATAACAGTATACATAGATTACAAAGCCACGAAGACATAAAGACTAGCTATGCAAGCCAAAACAGTTGCAATCCCATGTGTGACTCTGCTTTCCAACGATTGAGCTGGAATGACATTAAAAAAAAATCACCAGAATGAAGGCATCAATGCTATAAGCCCCTGGCGGTACTGCACCATATAAGTACACCTTAATGGTGTGGCCTATATGTTTGGGACCCTAAAGAATCCATTGGTGAAGACTGTGTTCTTGGAAATATTCTTAGGTGAGTACATTGGTACATCATAGTACGTAGGTGTATTAATCTTATAATTAGTCATAGTTTATAGGTGTGAGAGTATGTTGAGTCGTAACAACTCAAATACAGATTAGATTGGATGAGTGATTGTAGGGAGAGATGAGGGTTGACTCCCTGTTTGTAGGAGAATACACTTGTATAAGTATCTCTCCAGTTTCTTAATAAACTTAAATTGTTGAGTATTATTGAGTTGGTAATAGAGCGGGTAAGAGCTTCATCAACTATAATACTATGAGAGCTTGACGGAAGGATTAGTTGTATTTTGAGTTCATCAAGGGGCAGATTCATCACATATTTGTTGCCCCTGTCGATGAAAAAACTTTCATGTTAAAAATTCTTTGTAGACTAATTTAAGAGTCATTTGTTAAAATTATTTTAAATTTTGTTGCGAGTTTGCATTCTGTATTGGAGCATTAAAGATTGTGTGAGATCAAACAGTAAGGTGTTAAGAAGCAAATACTGCTACCTTGGCATCATTAAATCTGTTTATTTGTTTGACTCTGATTGTGAGTTCATTGCTACAGTTTCTCATGTCTATTTGAGTAGACTCTGTTCTATCTTTGAAGCTGTTCAATCTAGTGCTGAGAAAGCATATTAAAGTGTGCAGCAACCATCAAGACACATGGGTGTTGAAGCAAGGCATAAATAAATTAAAAAGGCACAATAAATCTTAAAGAGAGCAACCAACAGCAAAGAACTGTAACACAGGAGTGTGATAAAGAGGGAGGAGGCTGCCTAGACAATAGCTCAGCACTAAACATTTGACAAGACGCGTGAAGGAGAAGAGTAGCACAGCAGCGTGGAAAAGGCATTCCAGAGCCTGAGAAAATGTTTTGTTTAAGGAAGGTGCGGCCCAACAGCTATAAAGTGCAGCCCAATGTTGTCAAAAATGTCAATGCAACTTCATAAGCATAACAACCATCAAATCCATAACAAGGAGAAAACACAAAAAGGCAAAAATATTATATTTTGTACTTTTAAATTAAATTTTGATCTCAAAAATATTTAGGACATACCATGGTTATTTAAAAGTTTTTTCAGAGAGGAATTTTTTTTTAAACCAAGAGGAGTCCACCCTTGAAATTTTGCCACATTGTGCCAAATACCTTTATTAAGTATCTTTCAAAACCATTTCACTACAGCTCCTACAGTTATTTATATTTCTTTTTTTAGTGTTTCTATAGTATAGTTTTAGGCCTAACGCTTGCCAAGAAGTTTGTGGTTAACTGCACATCTTCCGAACCACGAGCACATTCATTTTGTAGTGTATTCATCCCTGTAAAAAGATTTCCCTTAATTCCTTACGGTTTAAGAGAAACATTTGTTCTTCTATAACTAACAAAGCAATCAATCATTAATCACAAGAGAATCCATAATCTCTCAAAGGCATTCAAGAGATACCAAGTGAAAGTTATAGCATTCAACTGAGAATTCACAAGCATTCTAGAGAATCAGGCAGACATAATAGCATTCATTGTAGCACTGAATTTCATGTTAAAGACACATTGCATTGCACCGGTTTGTCAGGTTGATGAATTATTGCAATTACTTGGAGTGCTGTTTTCACTATTATTATTTATACAAACATTGAGGGATCACACAAATATCAAGATAGCTCAGCTATTCACCAATATAATGTAGTTCCCAAAACACATCCCCTTTTTCTTGCAGGTCAAATTTGGCTTCCCAATCAGGGCTAGGAGGTAGAATGATTTCCCCACTGATTTGAGTGAAGACGTGCAATTCTAAGCAAGGTTTCTAGAAGACAGGAGTAGATGACCCCATTCATCAAATAAAATTAGTTTGGGTGAAAATTACAAGGAACCTCGTCTTCACGATCTGGACAATGTGGATTTTGGACTAAGTGTTATGTACTTTGTGAGCTTTCTTGTTATCTCTATCTTCCCTAAAATAAACAGTCTACACTGTCATAATCTAATGATTGTCTTTTGATCTTCAAATATGTCAATTTATTTCCCCCTCATCTTGCTCTCATTTTCAATGATTAATTGGGTCTGATTTACTGTTTTAGATTTGTTTTAGGCCTTATTAATCGTACATATCGTGTTGTGGGTATTTGTATGCATGTTTAGTGTAAGTCAAATTATTAATTATACATTTGGGTGAACCTGGGCTCTCTTACAGCCCTCTAGGATTAGATCATGCTCCAAATTGTGATAGATTAGACTGTGCTTAGGGATAATCATTGTACTCCCTCCCCTAGGTTAGATCTTGGTTTAGTAGCATCAAATCTGAAGGAATCTAATTTTTCTATGGTTTATTCCATCGCATGTCCCTGGATCTCATAGCACTAGCTCTCATTTTAGTTGATTCCATGCCCTAGGTTATTACAACTTCATGAACTTCTATTTTCAAACACTAGTGTATTTGTAATGGCTCATCCTTTAAATGTGCTTTTTCAAGATGTTGCAAATGCTTCTATGAATGTCGTATTTTCAAAACAATGTGAATGGCAGTGATTATGATAATTATGATAGTGCGGATAAAAATGATGAAAGATTAGAAAATATAGGTTTTACCCTAAGTAGCCGATACGTTTTGGATACGGGTACAGGTACAGAGTATCTGATACTCAGATACGGAAAAAAAAATTGGCCCCGGATACGGCATTGGATACAGCAGTACAAATATATATAAAAATTAAAATATATATAAATTCCAGCCTGATAAATAGGAATTAACCACATATTATGCATATGAAAAACAAAACAAGCTAAATAACCACAAAAAACTACTCATAAATTCATAATTTCATTTCTCCCTACCATATCTAGTTGAGGTGTTTATTACATTTATGATTTATCTCATACATGCTATTTTTATCCATGTTTATGATGGCTTGTATTTGGTACCTTCTGTAGAATAATGGTGCTGCGAAAACTGTATAATCTTCTGTAATGATATATTAAATTTAAACTAGAAATTTTTTTTAAACACAGTTTTGGGCCAGGATACGGCCAGGCAGTTCCGGGTACGGCCGGGTGCAGACATACCCGGAACTGTCTGGCCATATCTTGGCTGTATCCGGGCCGTACCCGTACCGGGTACATTTCGTACCGGTACCAGGTGCCCTAGGGGTGCCGTATCAGCTACTTAGGTCTTACCCATGTAAGTCCGAATATACGCATGGCATGGGTGTATTTGGTGCTGGTTCCCTTTACATAAGCCATCATGATTATGGAAGTCAAATTTTGATAGGCAAGAAACAATTTGTAGGGGAGAACGAGTTAACCTTGTGCAAAGGAAGTAAGAGAAATTTGGATTTCAGCTTAAATCTGCACAATAAACTGTTTCTCCTCAACCAACTAATTCCTTTGTAGAACATGTTAAAGTTGAAACTCTAACACAAACTACAGAGGATAATGTGAATTTACAATCATGCTTTCATATTGAGCCCAAGGCCTTCTTTGAATGCCAATGTTAATGATAATGTGAATGTTATGACCTCTCAAGATGATTATTGGAAAGAAAATGAAGTAGATTTTGATTATGAGGTTGAATTAGAAGAACCACGTAGGAATGATAACATTGATAATAATAATAGAAAATACGCCAGAGCTAAGCCCGTTGAGATATCTACAATAATGAATGCATAGAAAGAAGTAGCTTGTCAAAAAATAAAATTAATGAAAACATTTCCAAATCTGCTCATGTCTTATTACTTGTAATGTTGCTTCTATTCATAATGCTTCTCCTTATTTTCAAGATGGTATTCTTCCAAATTTTCAACATGTTTATATTGCTTCTTAAGCTCTTCCACTCCCTCAACATCATATAATTCCTTCTTGAGTTTCTCAAAATCCTCCAAATGCAAATTTTGCTCGTACGTTTCAACAATCTCTTACTCTCAATTGTCTTCCAATTGCTTCACATGTTGATCTTTTTATTTTGCAAAAAAAATCTATTCTAACTTATTCTACGACTTCATCTTCAACATCCATTGTAAATCCCAAAATGACTACTGCGACTCAATGCACATAGTTGTCTCTGGGTCACCCTCTGTGTTTTATCCCTGCTACAATGGCTACATTTCAACTGTGGCTGCAAGCCATTTCAAGTCACGGCTGGCAGTTTCTTTCACACCAAAAAAAAAACACTTTTCATTTTTTTTCAAAAACGATTCTTGCCCTTTTTTGTGAATTTCTTGGTGGTTGTGAGGGTGTTTCGGGCCTCAAAAATGTGCATGATATATATATATAATATATATATATTATATATATATATATATATATATATATATATATATCTGTGTGTGTGTGTGCGCGCGCGCGGGGGCGGGGGGGGTGTGTCATTACTTGGTTGTTCTTTATGCCCAACCCTGTCTCTCATCATGTTTCTTCATTTGGCACTAAACACTCTTAATGGTGTCACACGGATTCAAACCCCCCTCATCACAATAAGGCACCCCATAACACTGGTAAGCATGTGGCAAGACTGTGGTGTAACAAATATGAAGCACATTTCAACATAACCCAGTTCAATGGATCACATTCAGACATGAACCAGACATAAATATAAATCTTCAGTATGTCGCCCAGCTTATTCATTTAAATCTTCAGAAACGTGAACAGGTTTATTGCTTTAAATTGCAAGGAACTTTGAACCCAGCTTAGCTCTTAAAATCTTTTAAACTGTGATTCAAGCTTACTCTAAACTGGCCTATAAATTCATCCGAAACTTATCCAGGCGAAAAGAATGTAAAAAAAAAATAGCAGACATACAAGGGTTTTATAAATTCAATGAATAATTGTATTCGTATAGAAAAAGCTAACGAACCTCGACGTGATCCCAGACATCTGCAACGGGAAGAGGGCCATGCTCTCTCAATATGTCATGTATCACTCTACACACGATTTGGCAGTCTTCTGGTGGAATGTTCGGATTCTTGAAATCTGAACTTGGTCTTCTTGAAGTTGCTCTTCTTCTTGCAAAACATCTAATGGCGGTTGCAAACATCTTTTACTCCATTCCAAATCGAAAGCCAAAATTTAATTCGAGAACGACCAAAGTGAGTGCTGTTTTTACATTTCAATTTGAATCTTCAGTTTTCATTTTCAATTTTAATTTTCTACTAAGAAAAGAAATGGTTTTAATTAGGTATACGAGAGGCACAACTTATGGGCCACCAAACTCTATAAATTGTTCTCCCCGTTTATATACTCTACAACACTTGCAAGTTTAAGTAGTAGGTGTGTTTCAAAAACAAGAAGTATATACCATATTTTATGGGAGGTTCAAACTTTCGAGGAGAATCACAAATATTCCGTCTTCATAATTATTTTTATAATAAGTTATTAGAATATGTTGTTATGGTCATTTTGTGTAAAATATGTTTGTAGAGATATCTTTTCCAATAAACAATACATTGTTTTTTTAATAGTTGATGTGACTTTCATTTCGACTATTTTTTAGATCTTTGTACATAATAATATATTCTTATTTTTGGATTATTATTTTTATCTAAAATGTGAATCTTATTAATTAACCTAAATTTAATTTTACAAATTCAATTCTTTACAATACAATGTAAAAGATTAGTCAACTTCAATTCCAACAAACACATAGTAATATACATATTAACATTATTGATCTAAATAATGAAGTCGTGTATAAATAACAATGTAATAGCAAATTCACGACATTTGACATGAATGAGCTGCTTTCAAACTTTCTGCACACCCATTTTCATGTAGCATCGTATTTGAGGCTACAATTATAGGTTGCAACAACAACTATGTGACAGGGACTAATCATGTTACAACTCTTATTACATTTAAGTTCTATTTGATTTCATAGTAAATAGCTCAGTTCTTTTAAATATATTTACGCCGAAGGCGTTCCCCCTATGGGAAAGGCCCTTGCGGACGTTTCTGTGACTGTGTTAAATTTGATGGTTTGACGGTCGTCTGGACGTTTTCACATTTTTCAGGCTATTTTTAACAGTTTTGGGATCCTTGCATGCTTAGCTTTGTGTGCACTACTTTGTGTGCATGCTTCGAGCAGAGATGGCATGCTTTGATTTTGTGTGCATACTTTGAGCAGAGATTGCATGCTCTGATTTTCTGTCGCAAGGCCTCCATAGTTAACGGGTGTGTTCTTTCTTGTGGGTTCCATGCATGTTATGTTTTTATTTTCTGTAAATTTTGTGACCGCATGCTTAAGTAGAATTATTCCCTCTATATGAGAGCTAGCATATTTAGGCCATACCGTTGAACAAAAAATTATAGAGCAGGTTCAAGAATTCGCTGTGGAGGCTTTGGATTTCGGTAAGAAAAAGAAGGTGAAGAGTGTTTCGCCTGCTATTTCTTAGAGTAAAGGACATTCTGGAGTGAAGGTTCAAGAAAAGATTGCAAAGGGAGAGGCTGAGAGATAAATTGTAAAAGGTAGGTTGTTTCTTTTAGTTTTGCTATAGATTTTATTTTCAATTAAAAAAATATGGCACTAGATTTTCTGGAAATTGGATGTGGCTTCCTACCATTTGGTTTGTTTTTTTTATTTCGAAAAAGAATAAGCATTAGTTTTGCATAAATTCATCAATGCATTTCGTGAGCTGCCAATTGATTCTTGTTATTCGTTTTTAAAATTATTCTCAATTCACTGTTTGAGTTGACATTTGATCCCTGGTGTTATGTTCTTTTTAGAATTATTCTTAATCACTATTTCAAATAGAGATATAGCATTCATAGATGTTACAAACAATGGATGGGGTGAGCTGCCTTGATCATGTGCTCAATCCATCTCTTGCAGAGAGTAAGAAGCCAAAGAAACGTGTCATGTGTCAACAGGTAACCAAAAGGCTTGAGGTATCAATCCTTGTGTTTTTAAAAGCACGTGGTGGATTATAATAGAAGCTATGGGAGTTTTGGGGGCAAAAACATCAGGATCGACTTACTCGAATTTTCAAACCTGTGTGCATTATCAATGTCGACTCCATCATATGTTTAAACCAAAGTGCTACAAAAAAATTACCCCCAGACATGTTGTAGGATGTGCCCATAACATGAATTATGGTTCATGTTTTCTTCCCTGTTTTGATTCATAAACACTTACCTACCACAACAAAGCACACTACAGTTCTCTGAAATATCACTCTCCTAAAATTAAACGATTCTCAACATTTAGCATGCAGTATTATTCATGTTAATAAAAAGAGAACCACCCCCAAGACCAACCAATCTTGACTTAAGATTTACTATGGGCTAAAATCCAGAGTTGTGTCAATAAACTACATATTTTTGTACTCTATAGTGGGGTCTTACAATGAACATTTATTATTTATTTTTTCATTCTAATATATAAGATAAGTAACAATAATTAAATTCATTCTATATTAGAAGTTGGAAAAGTACCTAGACTCTTAGGCTGCTTCTATATTGTTGTTGTTGTAAAGCTCCAATACCATAAGGCATGATATGTATGTGTCCTTGCAAAGTAGATAGAGAATTGAGATGCATTTTGAGCATGCCCTTAAGCACAGGGTTTGGAGGGAATAAAATGTGATGGCCAAATGAATAGATGTACCCAGTTGATCCCTTAAGAATACTGCTAAAGTGAAATGTACCCATATCTTTATTGGGGAGAGGGGGAGATTCTAATTACTCAATGCATTCTTCGTCGTACACGATTTGTGCGTTTCAGTTGTCCGAGCCGAGCTCTCTGTGGGTTATCACTTTAGGACTTGCTAGGTAAACACTTCCTAGAAACTGATGCATGCTACAATTTACTTGGCATCCACGCCATACACATTTCGAAGTGGTAGTAAGAATTTAAAGAAGGCCAATATGACAATTGAAAGAATTTGAAGGAACAACATATTCCCACACTCCATATTGGAGGGAGGGTTAACGGCTTGGAAATTGAAAGGGAGTGGATGGAGGAATGAAAATTTATGGAGACATAAAGGGTTCAATTTAAAGGCATGAAATTTGTTACCAAAAAAATGATAAACAAGAACTTAGAGTAGGGGGACAATGGGATTAAACCAGTAAATTATATAATGCATCATTCATGCAAAGAAATTATATAGTGAAGTTTGTGTATACATATTGCGTGAAAATGTAGAATTTCTCCATGCCACAACTCATTTTAGATTATTGGTGAAAAGAGTTTAAGCGATGAGGCAAAACATGTGGTGAAATGGCAGAGATTAGGGAAAGGAAATGCACAATGTGGGGAAGGGGTGGGATCAATTGAAAACAGGTGCGCAAATGGGGAAGATATAGAACCTAAGAATAATTAGAGAAAGAGGCAGAGGAAGTAATTGTCAGGGAATGTGGACTTGGAAGTGGTTGCAAGAAAAATAACACAAATGGAGATGTCTCTACAACTATGAATTTAGCTAATCCTATCAACAAATAGTGTTTGACATCATCGAGAACATCAGAGGTGAAGGTATCTCGAAGGGGCCATTCTGGAAAGGAAGCAGCAAAGAAAACTAGAGCGAGGGCTCTGACAATGTCTATTTCTATAGAAGAACCTGAAGTAAGAAAAACCACACCCAAATTTGTCAAGGAGAATGGTTTCTTACCAAAGCACATGAAAAAATAATTGAAAGGAATGGGTGCTACATCAAATGAGTTAAAGATAAGTGAATTCTACTTTAATTCGCAAGAGAGGAAAACTTTTGGTCATGTAGGCAATAGTAAGCCTTTGGGAGAGGATGTTGCTCTAACAGAGGTTCAGAAAGTTGCAGATGGTCTTGATGATCAAAAACAAGAAAATTTGACTCACGATAACATTAATGCTACTGACATCCCTATAATTGATGGGATAATTATCGATAAGAGTAGTCCAACAAGCGTGCTTACATAAGCTGAAGGAAACAAAGACTCCAACCGTCTTAGCACTGAGCCTGAAAAGCCCCCGAGTGCATGGGTTTAATGTGAGAAGTGCACAAAATGGCGTCAAATTCCTATTGAACTAGCTGAGTATATAGACATAACAAACCCTAGATGGTATGTAACTCTTTTCATTGTTGTTTTTTTATGAAAGGTGGAAATTCTTCCCAAGCTGGTGATTGTTACATGAAAGAAAAATGTTTAAGATTTGTGATTAATCCAACCGGCATTTCACCATTCATGATTTTTGGCTTTAGTATTCAGTACATTTTGTGTTGCAAAGTTTTACTTTTTATGGGGATCAAATTTGATATATTTAGGTCGACTTGTTCTTGGTATTTTTGAATAATTCAGTAGTATATTTGTATGGACTTTCTAAATTATCTTCTTTTGGAGGTCACTTCAATTCGAGAGGTAGAAGAATACCAAAAAATGGATAAAATCATGATTTTGGCATTACCTTGCTAAAGTACATGATTAGTAGCAAAACTAGTTTCTACAAACACGTGGTGTCTGCCTTGGTTTTTTGTCTAGCAATTCACCATGGGATTATCATGCATGTTTTTACATTGCAAGAATTTCAAAATATTCTTGATTTCTTTTCTAACCCGAGAGACAACAAAGTTACAAGATATTCCACAAGATTCACGTTGTATCCATGTCCTTTGTACCTGGTACTAATCCTGGTAGAGATATTTTAGGGACATTTGCACACCTGAAACACAAGATTCTACCTACAAATCTTAAAGGTAGTAGAAACATTTTTGTTATAGAATTGCATGAGATAAGTCAAATGAGGGAAAGAATACCTTTTTCCCCTTGAAGATGTGAAAATATTACATGAAGTTGTATTCATCTGAAAATGAATTGCTATATACCTAAAATCTAAAAATCTTATTTATAATTGACCGAGTAGCTTCTCACACAAGCCACAAGCTACTTTTGAATGCATGGTTAGTTCTTAAAATATGTCACCTCAATCAGATCGAGTGTAATGGTTATGTTTTAAATCGTAATCATTTCTTGGCCAGAAAATCTTATTTATAATTTCACTGAGTAGCTTCTCAAACAAGTCAATTTGAATGCATTGCTTCTTAAAATATATACCCTAATCAGATAGAGAGTAATAGGTAGTTATCTACAAATCCTAATAAGCTATTGGCTTGGAAATTGACTGTAGCCTACTTTTCTCGTTTTACACTTGTCGATATTAATTAAAAAGTCGTAAAATTTTGAAAATAACCTTTTATTCAATATATATTTATAAGATAAATTGTTACCTATTGTTTGGATAACTATTAATCTATCATTGGAATATTTTAAGTTTAAAATATAGTTTGGATAACTATTATTCTTATATCATTTTATTTTATACGTAAGGATGAGAATGGGTTGTTAACAAATTTTGATTTGACAAGCATGATTATTTAAAATTTGTCCTTACATAATTTTTAAACATTTATGGCTGTGAAAATATAACATTACCAAAGAATTGATGTTTGTTTTTGTATTATCTAAGTTTCAAAAGATGATGTGCACATTTAGAAGGAATCATATGTTTATTTCTTTTTTATTGGTGATAATTGCAAATTAAGTGGACAACACACAAAGTATTAGAAAGGACCTTCACCCTGAAGGTGTTCCCCCTATGAGAAAGGCCTTTTTGGTCGTTTACGAAATTAGGTTACTTTTGACGAGCACAGAGACATTTTAGCTTTTTTTCAATGGTAGTTGCATTTTTTAGACAACCATTTTAGGTAAAATTAGTGTTTGGTAAAATTAGCGAAGGTACATGTTTTTGCTGCCCAATTTGAAGGTTTATGTGGATTTTATTGTATCTAGCAGTTTTGGATTTTCCTAATGAATGTTGATTGATTGTGGAGTGGTCTTGGCATTCATTATCATGTGTTTTTGATGGTTGAGGATTCGATATTTTCTTTTGGGTTAGAAATATGTTGCAGAAAACCTGCAATTTGGCTTGAGATTGGTGCGGAGATTAAAAACAATTTTGAAGGATAAAGAAAGACACCAGACAAGAGATCAATTTGATTCAATGTTAATTTTTTAGAGTTATTTGGTTAGTTGTTGTCTCCAGGGTTTAAGCTGTAGAGTATTATTCTATTGAATGTGCTTTGGAATAAGGGGGAGAAAGCGTTGAATTCTACCCTTCGATGTCATTAGATTCCTGCTGCTGCATAGGTGAGTTTAAGTATCTGGAGTAAACATTTTAGGGATTTTTCATTGATTGAATGTTTCAAATTCTCTTAGATTTGTTTTATGGGTATGGAGGATATGTTAATTTGTACTTGATCTAGGTTTACTCTTCATGTCCAGGGTATGTCGTGGGAATATAATTTTTTTTGCTCTAGAACAAAGATTGATTAAAACGGGTTAAAGGTTTCTATCAATCATAGAACCTGTTATGTAGATTATTTTAAAGGCATCTTTTGCTTGCTCGCTTTATTTTTATCATAGTTTTAATTTTTGGCTTGGTAGTTTGGGTTGGAATAAGAAAAAAGGATTGCTTTTGTCCAACGCATCACCTTTACTTGTTGGGTAGTGTTTGATTTTCTTGATGTCATGCTTGGATTAGTTAGATATTTCTTATCTTGTGTCATGAGATGTTTGGACTTCATGAGTATTCTTTATTTAGCACAAAGATTTACATTCATACATGAAATCCTTATAAGAATTGAATTTTGAAAATTTAATATATAAGCTCGTGTCCTACTCGGTTGTATCGAATGTCTTTCGTCTAAATGGTTCAGGCTTATTTGACTAATTTAAGGATGATATTCCATGGATCATATGCTAAATACCTTCTATTTTTTCGAGTGTTTTTGGAATTTTTTATTGTTTGAGGTGGTCTTGCCTATATATATATATATGGAATTCTCTAGCAAAAGGTTCTTAGCTCAAAACTGTAGAGGTTGGCATGTGTTCTAAAGATTTGGATGCCTCTAATGATTTGGATGCCTGATTTATTTTTTATGCTCTAAAAATCACCCAATTGCTTGTATTGTCTTCACAAATTGATTAATAAAAACATCAATATCCCTGGGAAATCTAGTGGAATTGACCACACTCCTTGATTTGTCAGGTTTGAGTTCTATTAATGCCAGTGGTACAAAAAACATGGTGAAGTAGATAATCTATTAATTTTAGGATATGCATGCTTTAAGAAGATAATGTTATGATAGAGACAGAGGGTAGAACTTCAATTTATGCTTGTGCTTGTTTTTAGAAAACTAATTATAAACACAGATTACAACTCTATCAAAGATGTTGACATGTAATTACACTCATGCATTTCTTTACTCCCATACAAATTCTAACAAGAGCCATTGTTTGGTAGGTGTCCACTGTCCAGTCAAAGACATAAGTGGCAACAATCCATCCACCGCCTCCAAATCCCTTCAATTTTGTTTCACTTTCAAATTTGGGTACCTTTACTGTCATCTTTTTCTCCTCTCTCACCACCTCCTTTGACTATTTTTATCTTCAAGTAAAAACTATATTTAGCCATTTTCATGCTTTTATTCATCAAAATCTTATACCCATTTGACCAATTTATTGCAAGATAGAAGTTGCAACGACCTACAGGGATCCTGGGATTGTAAGAAAAATCTTCCAGTTGGCCTTGCTTTGCACTAACAAACAGTCCTCTAATTGATACCCCTTATCAACATCAACTGTAAAAGTAATTACTAACCTTCTAAATCAAATAACATATACCATTCGACATTCACATTGCATTGTGCACATGTGATTGCTAAATATTAATACTTGTAGAAGTGGTATTTATGTTTTCACTACATGGCATTAATTTGCCTTGAAATTGGAGTCAAATGAAAAATTAGACCATCTTCATAAAATAAGTAAATAAATATTTTATTATCTTGTTATTACTAGAAATATAGTGATGTGAATCTTTTCTTGGATAAAATATGTTATTGTGGATAAGAAAAATACAAAAAATCACATTTCAATGTCAATTATTGAATCATATGTGTTTGATGCACCAAAAAAGCATGCATTTAAGACTTTTGGTAGTATTTTATATCTTCAAACCCTTAAATTTTTGTGTCAATTCCATAGTTCTATAGTTCATCGCCAATGGTTGGCATTGAAGATTCCAACTTGACAAAAATGTTGTGTTGAAGAAACTCAAGTCAAATTCTAAGAACAAGCTACAATCTAATCCACTACATCACCTATGATGGGTTTTAATTTTTGGTTATCATTCATATAAATTAATTTGTTATGAAATTTTTGAACATAAATGGTGTTTGATTTGGATAATTCAACTCTATATCCAAGAAAATATGATTTGTTTATGTATAGATTGCATATGATCAGTACCACATATGTGTAAAGATGTGCTTAACTATATTACATGAAATTTGACCATTTTATTATTCACCAAAGCCTTGGAGTCCACATTAGTTTTGTCAGGGATTAAAAAACGATAATCTATATTGGGTACAACATTGCTTATAGTTTTATTTTTTTAAAAGAATTGATGTCTCGAGGTAAATTTCAGTGAATGAGGTTTTACATTATTACCACATTATCATGTTATAGAGTATTTAGACCAAACTAAGCAAAATAACACATTATAATCATTTGTTATTATTCAATGAAATGCTTCTACGCATAAATATGCATCTTAATAGGCTTAACAACTGTAATTAATATATCCATTATATCACTCTAACACTCCCACTTTATCTCTCTTATAATCTTGCATATCTCACTCAATGTGAGTCATTACAGCTCATCCCACCTATTACATAATTACTCACTAACTATAGAATAGAAAATAAATGTACACACTAACAACAAATTCCTAACATTCCCCCTTAGTTCAAACATAGGAGAAAGAACCACTTACAACTAAGCAGCACGTTGCTCTGGAGCTTTCACATAGTCTTGACGCTCACCTTTGACTGTGGAAACTACATCAGCCATGAATAAGGACCCTTCAACATATTTAAGTGAATGCATGTACCATATTGGGACACATCAACCTAAACAGTCAATCTAATCAAAACACTTCTTCCTTTAGTATATATGGTTTGGATCCCCACATTATCATCACAATAGGAGAAATATCGAAATCATATAACACACATGAATAGGGATGCTCTTCTATTCTTATGTTGAGTCACACACACACACACACACACACACACACACACACACACACACACACACACACACACACACAAAATGAAAATGAAAAATTGATGACATGGGTATTATGCATGAAACTATTACACATGATCGCTACCACTCAATTATGCACAACATAAGAAAACTCCATTACTACTAAAATTCCTTCTTAGTGTTATTAATTTTGGCCCTATTGGTTTATCACTAATGCAATTTTGTAACCCCATTTCTAATGAATGATGAGAGGAAATTGATTATCCTCCATCAAAAGTGATTAACAAGAGGGCATTGCTGACGAGCGTCATTGATACTCGTACTTTAATCGTTCAATTATTGTCAATACCATGGAAGTGTCTGAGGCTATTTGCAACAAAGAATGGTTGAAACCGTATTGAGCATGCATTTAAATGAATTAAAATATTTAACTAACTAATATTCCTAAGAACATGTTCTATCTTATCAAAGCTTGACGAAATAAACAGAGACTCCTAAATCTATGAAATAAAATAATTAAAGCATACTAAAACATAATGACAATCTTAAATGTTGTAAATATTGCAATTCCTGAAGGTAATCAACTTCTAAATAATAAAAAATTAAACAAACATCTAATACTTCCCTTCACATTGGGGAGGAGTGGCCCTTGCTCCTTCCCTCTGATCTAGCTACAACGTTTAAATTACACAAGCAAAATTGAACTCAGAATCATGCCCTTTTATTGATTGGTAATAGTTTGATACAATACTTTTCTTCTCAAAATGATAACATTTTTTAAGCCTAATACATCCACATTTTATTACAAGCAAAGTCAAGTTTCTCTTCAAGAGAACTTGTTATTTTAATAATAATGCAAAAGTTATCTAAACAGTTAACTAGTAGATATGTATGAGAACAACAACATAATTGGGAGTCACACGGTGGAAGTAACAATTACATGTAGCTTAATGATCATATTTTTCCTTTTAAATGTGTGTGGAGTCTTTGTTACAATCTTTAACTGATACTTTGGAGATAACTAGAGTTGAAACAACTCAAGTACTTGAGCTCTTCGCATAGTAGTGGTTGTCAGTTTACACTCCTTGAAGGAGATAATCTGTTTGTTTAAAAAGATAATTGTCATCCAAATAATTTGATTTTACAACCAAATTGATGTTAATTAGGTGTTCTACTAATTGTGCAAGTCATGTGTTGATTGGATGTTGATACAAATTAGGTGCTCCTTGAATTATGCAACTCATATGTTGACTATATAAGTTCTCGTTGCACTGTGTGAGTCCTACGCTCCATTGTGTAAGTCCTACGTTGGGCTTTGGGTGAGTCTTGCACTAAGCTTTATGTGAGTCCTTTGTTAGGCTTATAAAAGGTCTTTCATTCAAACTTGTTAGCATGAAAATCAATCTACATCAACCCATCCAAAGAAGCATGTGAAAGGTGAAAATGAACAAGATTTATGCACAAAAGCTTATCTTTAAGTATATAAGAGTATTATCTACAACAATGTTAATATTGGTTTTATGCAAAGTGATGATACAAAAATGAGGTTTAGAATGGGAATTTTCAAGGCTCATCACTCCCCCAGACTTAAGGATTAATAGGTCCTCCTGCGATAGACTCAACCATTTCTATTTAAGGATTCCACAATCCTTGTACAATTATATTCGTTAATAAAAGTAGTCCATGTTTCTACTTCTAGATTGTTAAATTCACAAAATTCAATCATTGTTTCCTTCCATTTGGTATAACTCACATCTGGTTGATCTTGATTATTATTCCATCTTGGAACTAGTACTATTATAATCGGCAGTCTGAACCTCATACCTACCCACTTTACCTACATGTCCAACATGATTTTGCATATCTCCTTGGCTTATCTCACTAACCACTGGAGGTTAGTTGGAGACATTACCTCTTTCTTCTTGTAGAATTTTAAGAGTGATTCCCATATCTCTTGGTAGGAAAATAATGCCATATAAAAATTTGGCAACATATAGGCCCTGAAATATAATACACATGTGGAAATGTTGTGTTTATATTGGTCCACCAGCTGAAGACAATGCATTTGGGATAGATATCTTCGTAAGAACCTCTCAGGAGCTGGAAGAGCATGCCTCATTAGGAGGTCTGCATTGGTTTCCTCACTTGTGTAATACCCTATTTTATCTCTCTAGATTGTATGGTGTATTCATGTGGAGATAAATGACTTTATTTGTACCTCCCCTACATACAAATTGATTGGGATCTCTACTTGCTCAGGTAATAGAACTTTGTGAACATAAAATTCACACAGTAGATTCTTCCCAAATGTATCTGATACTAAATATGTCACCATAAATTTCCTATCATTTTAAAACTCTAACTTGATTATGTGGAGTGAACCCTAGAGACTTGTTATTTGTAATATTGTTCTTTCAAAAATATGACATAAAAGTCTGAAGGTTTTCTGCAAGAAAGCTCTTTCTCATATAAATGGTATATCATTGCCAAACTATCTTGTAGGACCTTCTTTTCTTCTTTTAATATTTTATCCTCATCTGCCACTTTTCTCAACTCATAACAATGTTTCATCCATTTTATCCTTCCTTTTAATATAACAAGTTGAGGAAACACAAAATTTGTTTGAGACATTTGGTTTGTGGTGGTTATGGGTTATGTTTTCTCCTTGTCATCTTTTAACATTGAAAGTTCAACAGTCAGGTTATCAATTGTATGTTGTATTTCCTGAATTTTCTGATCTTTTCCCTCCAATGACTATTGGAGTTATTGAATTATCTTATCTTTATCTTCTAATGCATGTTGGATTTGTTGAATCATTTGATCTTTCCCTTCCAATGAATGTTGGAGTGGCTGAGTCAGCAAGTCTTTCTCTACTTTCAATTGGGAGATACATTCATCCTTCCCTCGAAGGACAATCTGTAAATTGCGTATTTGTTTTTTGTTTGCTACAGTTCATATTCAAATTTAGAAATGACTAGAATCTGAGGGGTAAGAGTTTCTTAATTAATGGGTGAGTTAGGCTCACATTCAATCATAGGCCTTTTCCCCTTATCATGCAATAGGGGGTCTTCAGTAATGGGCATTGCCCCCATAACCTACTCCTCTGAAACATGGTTTGGAGGAGGTGAATAGGTAGATGGAGAATCCTAGGATGTTTCGTTCAGTTCCCTAATTGTGGCTACTGCCTCGTGATCTTCTAGTGAAGGGATATCCTTATCTTTATGTTCAACAATAGTATGGGATGACTGGGAGGACCTTAACTTCTTCTTTGGCCTTGCTTTAATGAAGGGCTCTGTTCTTGAGGTTTTTCATTTTGGTTAAACTTCAGGCTCCATAGCAAATTTCTTTTGGAAATCAAGCCATTTAGTCATCCCATTACATTTTTTGATGAGATGGTGTTTGAAAATGAGGTGGATTAACCCCTGAAATTTCAAATATGCAGACCCCCAACAAAAATTTCAGTGGAGGAAGAAACAAAGTCATGCAAAAATTAGGGGAGGTTGATTTTTCTTTTCTTCGTGGCCTCTCCGTAGCACAAGTATATGTTGGCTAGACATATTTATGCCTGAGTAATATAGGCACATAAGATCAGGGCGTGCAGGAAACGGGCGCATAGGTGCACACAAAAGATCAGCGGATATAGGGCATGCCAAGGGGAGTTGGAGTTGGCACTTAGCCATTTTGCATGCATTGGCTAAGGATGGATTGAGTGTTGAACACACTCTAATAGAATACTTGGAAGACACGCTAATATATTTTGGGAAAAAGTGGAAGATGAGCACTGTGCAAAGTTCAAGCTAATAATAGGATTATAATTAGAGGTATTTAGAGGTAATATATTATTAGGTGAAACTTACATGTTTCTGTAGTTACTTTTGTACTGGCACATATACATTATTAGCATCAACCTATTTTTGAGAGTGCATGAGTAGTGAAGGGCAAGTCCCTACTACCTATATATATGTTTTGATTTGCACGGTTTACACAGTGAATGATTTGTAAGGCTATGTTGTTGGTTTATGAGCGTGCCTAACTTCTGATAGTCACATGAATGTATTCAGCTATTGTGGTTTAATATAATGGATCATTTTGGCTAGATATTGATTATTGATCTCTCTGTTATTGGTTATTGTATGGTAAACATGATCTTGATCCTTGTTTAATTCATTAAGCACTATGGTTGTGATCTAGCTCATGTTAAAATTTACCTTTAATTGCTTGTTACACATATGGAATATTTGTGTGATCATGCTAACTCCTTGACAAAGTTGCTATTAAAAGAGGGACCTATTACCTTTGCGCGCTTTGGGTGAGTGCTCAGATCTGTCTGAGTGATGGGTCAACACGAATAGGGTTTTGAGTAAGAAAAAAAGACTACAGTGTATGAGGATTCTTAAAACAAGGCCAAGGATAATCTCATACTGGCCTTCATAGGTAAAATACCTAATAACCCACTTTGTGTTAGGAATAATATTTGTTAGTGCTCTCATATTTGGTATTTATCATATGGTAAAATAACTTGTGTTACGGTAAGTTAATTTGTTAGTAGAATATATTGTTGCAATAACAATATATTCCGTGGTTATTTGGTTACACCCGTATTATTATAAACGGATCAATTGTCACTTGTTTTATAGAAGGTAGTTTTCCTACCTCCATGACTATATAATAGCCATTGTATTATGGTGGAAATATATACAAATATTATATTCTGTGTTGGTATTTTTGTTCAAATCTCTCACCAAATTTTTATTTGGTATAAGAGAATGTATAAATTTGTGAGGTTGTGTGAGGGGAAGAGTCATCATTTTCCTTAATGCCTCTGCATATGAAAAATAAGATATTTTGTGAGAATTAAGGACATAACTTGTATTAAGGATTTATTGCCAAATGCATTCAACCATGTAGTCCAATAGAGTTGTTGCAGACTGGTGCATTCACTATGGCCACATGAGTATCACATTTGATGCATCCATATAGAATTGATATTCCAACATGAAAAAGTCGTTCAATTATTGTATCAATATGATCTATTCATCCTTAGTATACAAATACACCAAATTTTGTTGACAATTTGAACGACACTTGCTCTGATCCTCAAACATTGTTTATGCATTGGATTTTATCTTTGCATGTTTTTTGTGGGTAAATTGGTCCATCATTGATGTCTCTCTACAAGTAACACATGAGATTCTAGTGAAAATATTTTCCTCCAAAGTTCTAAGGCCATGCAACTGGTGTTTGTAACACATGGGATTTACACTTTTAGATATAATTCAATGTTCATTTTCTACTCAAACTCGTTAGATAGCTATGTTGATAACACCAAAGTTTTCTCTGTATTTCGGTGGGAGGATGACATCTGTGGATTTTGTGAGTTCTCCACGTGTTCATGTCTATAACTGATTCTTTAGTTTAGTGAGGTTCTTTGTATTTAGTTTAGGTTGTGTTTTTTTATTAAAAGTAATGTCTTTTTATACATTTAATTGTTTTTACTTAAAGTTTGGTCCATACCGTGTAGATTAAAAAATATAGTTTAGTGTTTTAATATAGGTTTCATAGTGTTAGAGTCATCCTAAGTTGTGTCAATTAATTTTTTAGTCTATATTTGTTTGAGTTGTGTTTTGTAAAATTTTCAAATTGAAGAGCCTTGTAATTATTTTGTAAAATCTTTTAAGTCTTTTTGATTTGTTGAAAGATTCAATTCATTATTTTCATGGTATTATCATTGTCGAATTCTTTGTGTAGTAAAAATGTCAAGATTTTTGTATGTTGTCAATAAAGTCAAAAAAGAGTCAAAAGCTGTCATTGTCATTAGTCATTTTGAGAGTCAAAGTCGAAAATTTGTTTAAAAATAAATAAATAAATAAAAATTTCCTCACTTTTCAAAAATTGGACGCATTTTCGCTTGTACGTGACGTCCATCTTGTGGGGATAAATTGTACAATGAGATCCATGATCAAATCCAATCGAGTTAGCAACAAAATTATTAGAGGACAAAGGCATAGGAGGTTGGAGGTCAATCAACGATCTCTCAGTATTTGCCAACGACGGGGCCGCATATCATTTATGGTGGCATATTTTTGTGGTGTAAGTATTTATTTTTCATATGTGCTTCATTTTAGTTTTTCAGCTTCAGTGTGGTGTGTATTATGGATGCTAGAAAATAATTATATTGGAGAGTAGATGACTGCATAGATCCTCTGACTACGGTGATTCTCTAACTGTCGTACTTCATTGGAAGATGATCGGTCAGTGAATACATTCATTGGTAATGGCGATCATGTGCACCAAGATCTAAGACAACAAGATTTGGTTAGTAGTATGCAATTCAATATGATTTAATTTTCAGTGTTCCTGGTTTTATGAATAATGTAAATTTCACATTGTGGGGGGGAACATGACACCAATGTTCCATTTCCATTATGTGCCCAAATTGACTAAAGTCAAAGGTAGCTCCCAGTGGTAGTGACAGTTTCTTATGTTGTTTGAGATCAAGTGGCAGTGATCGAAAATAGTGGCTACAATTAAGAACATTATGATTCTTATCAGAAGTAATGTGAAATCTCTTTCCTATATATGTTCTATTATGCAGGTTTGTAATAAGCAAGTTATGATTCCTATGTACTTCTGTGATGTACAAACATAGTGGCAAACAAAAACACCAGAGTAATTCAATTCATGGATCTAGAAAGGATTTATGGAAAGATCCAGAAAACCAGTCGGGGTAGATAGTTGATGGGGCCTGTTCACGTCAAGGTTTGTGGTAATCTTGTTTAAAACCATGTAAGGAGAGATCCTTTCTTTTTATCAAGATCATGAGTCACATTGTGGGACATGTTTCACATGGGTGATCATACTGCATATGAGTGTGTGGATGTTTTCACCATGTTCACACTAAGGGGGGGAATGTTAGGAATAATATTTGTTAGTGCTCTCATATTTGGTATTTACCGTATGGTAAAATAACTTGTGCTATGATAAGTTAATTTTTAGTAGAATATATTGTTATAATAATAATATATTTTGTGGTTATTTGGTAAAACCCGTATTATTATAAATATGTTAATTTTTACCTATTTTATAGGAGGTAGTTTTCCTACCTCCATGGCTATATAATAACCATTGTATTATGGTGGAAATATATATGAAGATTACATTTTGTGTGGGTATTTATGTTCAAAGCTCTCGCCAAATTTTCACTTTGTAATAATGACCCATGGCTCAAGAAAATTGGCTCGCTTTATTCCTTTTACTTTTCCATTGTTATCAAAAACTAATTCTAATTTCTCCTTTCCTCCCATAGAAAACCTCTTTATTATTTCAAAATAAGGAGTTCTAGAATTTACCAGTTGTCTTGTCTGTGGAATGCCAAAAAATTCACTAATGGAGGAATTAAATAGAATTTGTGTACCTTTCACTCACGAATATTCCTGAACAAGGATGGTGACAAACCCCTATGTCATTTTTGGGTTGAATTCCTCATACATAATCATGAAATCCATCCATCCCGCCTTTTCAAAGATAGCCACAGACTTAGAATCTGTTAATAATTTCATAGAGCTTGTTGGTTCATGGTGGAGCTTGATACCCATTTTTGTGTAGAAATAGAATTGACAATGGCACAACAATGGGAATAATAAGGGTGCAAGAATGAAAATAATGAGAGCGTATGAATGCCAACACTAAAGGTGTAGGAATGAGAATAATTCATGGTTTTCCAAAGGATAAAATGAAAGGTGAAGGTGAATTGGATATAGGTAAACACCTTGATGGAATGATAAATGAAATGCAAAATTTATGGGGAACGTGTGATTATTAATTGGTAAGTGTGGGAAGTGTGTGAGAGGTCATGGAAAGCGGGTAATCATCACTTTGAAAAGGACTAACAATTAACATCATCATAATTAAAAAATTTAATAACTTGAAAATAAGTGATGACACATACCTTGTCACTTATCACATGTCACACATTCCATCAAAATTAGATATCCTACTTGTTGTTTTGGTACAATTCTTAATGGCAAGATGTTGAGTTGGCCACCATTTCTAATTTTTAGCCACCTTTATTTTATTTCTTGATTTTTTTAATTTTTTTTTTAAGGAATGGCCTCCATTTCTTATTTTCAACCATTCCTTCATAAGAAGATGACTGTTATTTCTGATTTTCAACCATCCCATATTTATTCATTTTTTCAAGGATCAATTTAACTTTGAATTAACTTGGACAAGGAGACCCCATCCAAGTAACTTAGAGTTGAATTGGCTTGTAATATCCTCTTGAATTCTTCTTTAGATTTTGGTTTCTAGTATAAATGTAGTCTATGACCATTAATCAATATCACTCTTCTTTCACCACCAATTGGGAGAAGTTACACAATACCATTATTGTAGACTTTCTCAAATTGATATGGGACCATCCATCTTGTTTGTAACTTTCCCTTAAAGTCCTTGTATTTTGAATCAAATAGTAGATCCCATTCTCCTTTTGGAAAATTCTTTTGTTAGATAATTTGGTCATGCCACACTTGCCTTTGATGTTCAATTACCTCAATTTGATGTAATGCCTCTAATCTCATCTCATCAAATTCATTCAACTGGGCAATTCTTGATTCTTGTGTCTTGAACAATTCAATTCATATTTCAGCAATTTTCCTTAATGTCTGAATCTCATACTCTATGGGAAAGATAGACTTCTTCCCATATACCAACTCATATGGATTAAATCATGTAGTTATTTTCCAAGTTGTATTATAAGCCTAAACTACTTCAGGTAATTTCTGCACCCAATTATTTCTTAAAACATCTACTATTTTGGTCAAGATGTTTTCTAGTTCTCTATTGCTAACCTCAACTTGACCATTAGATTGAGGGTGATAAGGAGATGACTTCTTATGCCTCACCTGATATGTTTCTACAAAATAACTGATCACATTTGACAAGAATTAAGGTCCTTGATTTGAGACAATTGACCTTGGTGCTCCAAATCTCTGAGAATAAATATGCCACATTTAAAAAACATTCCATCTAACTACTTATACATCAAAATTTTCTTAATTAACTATTTTATTTGTTTATGTGTGAGAAAATATGGAAACTTCCATGTAGCCAAGTAATTAGACATATCAACAAACCAATGAGAGTTGGTGGAAACAAAAAATAAATGCTCATATGGGAAATCATCATTCACTTGTTCATATGTACCTGAAACCATTAATATTGAAATAAAATCAGCTCCCACATTTACTTTACAAGGTTTATCAATAATATTAATATTAAATTATTGTAATAACAACAACCATCTAACAATTCTCCCATAAATCGAGGGTTTATTCATTAACTATCTAATGGTAGAATGGTCTGTATGAATGATTACTTCATACCCTGTGATGTAATGACGAAATTTGTTGATTGCATAAACAATTGTGAGAAATTATTTTTGTGGTAGTATAGTTTCCTTCAACTGGGGAGAGATTTTTACTAATGTAATAGATTGTATGCATTTCCTCACCCTCCCCTTGTTGTCCGAAAATAGCCCCCACTCCATCGTTAGAAGCATCAGTTTCGATATGAAAAGGTAGCTTCCAATTTGGACCTCTCAGGACTGGAGTATTAGTTAGTTTGTCCTTTATAATGTCAATTTTTTTTTGACAAGCCTCTGTCCATTGGAATTCGAAATCCTTAGTTAGAAGGGGAAAAAGTGGAGAGGCTATATTACTAAAATCAAAGATAAATCTTCTATAATAACATGCATGTCCTAAGAAATTTTGTAACTCATTTTGATTCTTGGGTGATGGGAGTTGTACAATGATCTAGAATTTATCTGGATCTACTTTGATTCCCTCTATTGAAACATAGTGCCCTAAAAGTATCCCTTGTTCCATTATAAAATACACTTCTCGTAGTTAAGAGTTAGTTGGTATTTTTCACATATAGAGAGCACTTTATCCAAATTATCTATTGCCTCTTGGAATGTAGTTCCATATACTGTGAAGTCATCCATATAAATTTCCACAAATTCATGAGTAAGATCAATAAAAAATTACTTGTATGGCTCTCTAAAAAGTAGCGAGAGCATTACATAGACCAAAAGATAAAAATCTATAATTATATGTCCCCCGTGGGAAAGTGAATGTGGTCTTATCTTGATCTTTTGGTGCTACCATGATTTATTTTTATCCACTAAAGCCATCTAAAAATGAAAAATACATCTTCTCGGATAAATTATCCAAAAATTGGTCAATGAAGGGTAAAGGGAAATAGTCTCTATGAGTAGCTTTGTTCAATTCCATGTAGTCCACACAAACCCTCCATTTTCCATTTTTCTTGGGAACTATGACCAATGGGGAGACCAACTGACTGTTTAAGATTGGATAGATATATCTCACATAGAGTAATTTCTTGATTTCAGTCTATACAATGTCTCTCAAGGCAGAGTTTATCCTCATATGTGGCTATCTAACTGGTTTGAAATCATTTGTATAAATGTGATGCGTGAAATTATTAAGATGAATACCTTTCATATCATTTTATTCCCAAGAAAAATCTCAAGGATGAGAGCATAAAAGATGAAATAGGGTATTCTCCTCTTGATTAGTTAGCTAGCTATTAATTGCCAATGTCTTCCCCAGAAAAATAGGTAACTATTTTGTATCTGGGTGGAGAGAAGTTACCACTAGATACTCTCTCAGTAATGATTTCAAGGGGACTTTATGAGACAAAAATATACAGATTTTGGAGATGTTATGGAAAATACCCTCAATCAGATCAATGTTCCTTGTGAAAGGGCTTATTATTGGTTTCATGTTTTCATCTAATATGTCTTCCTTTACCTCAAAAGCTTGTAAATGAAATTTAGAAGAATCTCAATCTTGGATCTTCTCTGAGTGTTCTTGTATTATTACCAAAAATAGTGAGGAAACAACATACGCAACCTCCTTTAATTCACCAATCCATCATTGTTTGCATGAAGTGACAAGGTTTTATAACTGGGTATAAAGATAATTTCTCTGAATCATGTCCACTAGTAATTGTCATATCTACTATCCTACAGTTAATAAGTGTTGTAGCAGTGGCTAACGATGGGCATCCTAGGATTAAAGGATATCCAATTTTCTTGTTCTTTGTTTTGATAACCATAAAGTCTACCAAATAATCCCATGCTTCAATTATAATGATTATATCCTCTATGAATCCCTTGGGTTTAGCAACAAATTGGTCAACCATTTGTAATACTACTGGAGTTGATTGTAAATCAGGAAGGGATAACGTTGATAAAGCATCAATAGTCATTACATTGATTGTAGCTCCCAAGTTAATCAACACATTTGGAATCTCAACATTCCCAATACAAACCGTGACTATTGGACTTCCAAGATCACCATATTTGGGAGGAGTCATCTTCCCTTCCAATATATTGGCCATTTTTCCATCGATGTGTATTTTCTTTGCTTGGTTTTTCTTCCTCCCTAGAGTTTTGACACATAATTCTTTGGTGGTTTTTTTAGTTCTAAGATATCTTTAAGATCTTATAAAAGAGGGATTCCAATGCTTTTTTTTTTTAATCCTTGGATCAAATATGACTTAGGTCCTTCCTAGTTAGAAGTATTGTCCTTATTTAATTTTTTTGATGGGAATGACATTTTTAAAAGTGGTTTGGATGTCTTTTCAAAAGTAGGTTTAGGTTGTGTTTCCTTTGGTTCTTATTTTTCCTTTGAAAATTATTCTATGATTGGGGAGGAAGGTTTGGAAATATTTTTTCCTAAGCTTATCAGTATGATTTTACAATCCATGGAATTTAGTGTGGGCATTTTGTCAACTTCAACAATGTATAATGGGTCACCCTGCCTAACATTCTTTGGATTAGCCATAGTTTGAGTTGGGATTTGAAGTTGGGCAGGTTGTTCAGCTAGGACAACAGTTGTGGGTCTAGTTAACAAAGCTTGTTATTGTCCCTGGGGTCTTCTTTGGTTATAAAACTATTAACCAGATCCTTGAGACAGCATTCCATTGTTGCTGAAATTGTGGGTTGAGTTGTTGGGAATGATGGTGAGATGTTTGGGTTTGGAGTTCATGGTTGTCTAATAATATGTTGGTTATGCATTCCATTGAGGATCCCCATTATTGTTGGAACCTAGTTGAGTCCAAGTTTTAGGATATAACCATGGTGTGTTTCATTAATTTGGAAACCAATAGGGTTTTGGGGGCATAATGTTGGTTTTGATTTGAAGCAAAATTACCTCCTTGCTTCTGAGCTACGTAGTTAACCTAAAGGTCACTTTGTGTATTTTGTTTTAAATGAATTTTTAGCAAGGGTAACAATACACATTGATCTCAGTTGCATGTTTCAAATCACATATAAGGAAAACATTTGTTTTATCTAATAGAACAATCACTTAATCTCATGTTTATCCTTGCATCTTGGAAAATATATGAATAATGGCTCTGTGTTCTTGGATTTTTTACCCTATCCACTGATTGTGTTAAGATGAACTAAGATATCCATTCTTAAGTTTGAAATTTCTTCTCTTGGTTTAGATATGTCTCCATTGAAAATATTTCCCTTTATGTTTGCAAATATTTGGGTGAGTTCAAGAATCATTTATGCATAGATCAATTATGCCTATGTAAACTCTAGTTTGTCCATGTATCCTTTTCTCATTAAATTGAAATCCTCTTAATTATATTCATCCAATATTTTAAGAAATATTATTTTCAAAAGGATAATGTCAAGACCTGTACCACACCTCCTATGAAGGAAAAGGAATATATCTAGATAGTCTTCTACACTCTCATCCTCCTTCTGTTGTTGTATCTTGAAAATTTCTTCCCTATGGTCCCTAATCCTATAATAATCCTTGGTACTTGTCAAAGAAGATTGTTTCCATCTCTTCCCATGTATGGATAGAAGTTAGGGATTAGGCACATGAACCATCTCATGGCCATAAATTTAAAGATTTAAGGAAACAACTTTAGCTTCTGAGTGTCATAGGTATAATCATAGGTTAGGCATAACACTTTGAATTCAATCAAAAATTGATTAGGATATCTTCTAAGACTAAGCATTTGAAATTTGGTAAAATTTAGGGGCGATATCTTCTTCATAGGTGCTTGGTCATTGGAATCCAATTATATGGGATAAGTGAATGTCCATCCCAATGGTGGATTACCATTATCTTCCCCATTAGGATTTTCCACTCCATCCTGTCATCCTTCCTTATGGATCAAGTGGTCCCATAGGTAAATTTTGAGGGGGGTTATTCAAGTTTACTCTTACAAACCTACCTCTATGATCTCTAGGTCTAAACATAAAATCCTATCGTGTTTAATAGAAATTTCCTAGCTATAAGTGCTTAGTTGATTACCGTGTTCCACATACTCCAAAAGCACAGAAAAGACACTTATTGTCACTACAAGACCTTTTATATTCGAAAGATATAGAGTATGGAAAAAGAAATTCTAAATAGAAACTTACTAGGTTATTAGAAAGGACGTAATTTAGTACCTTGATCTTTGATAACACCTTTATAAATCCTCAGTAGTGGCGCCAAAAAGTGATGAGTGTCGTTGATACTCACACTTTAATCATTAATTAATTGTCAATACCACGGCGTGATGTCTCAAGGCTGTTTGCAACAAAGCATGGTTGAAATTGTATTAAACATGTATTTAAATTAATTGAAAGATACTTAATCAACTACTATTCTTAATAACCTGGTCTATCATGATCAAAGATTGATGAAATAAAAAACAAATATTCCTAAATCTATGAATTAAAATACTTAAAGCGTACTGAAAATGATACTAAAAATATTACTTATGTTTTAAATAGTGTAATTCCTGACAAGTAATCTACTACTAAAGAATTAGAAAATAAAACAAACATTTAATACTTCCCTTCACATTGGGGAGGAGTGGCCCTTGCTCCTTCCCTCTGATCTGACTACATCATTTCAATTACACAAGCAAAATTGAACTCATAATCATGCCCTTTTATTGATATGTAACAATTTTATATAGTCATTTTCTTCTTAAAATGATATCCTTTTTTAATCCTAATACATCTGCATTTTATAACAGGCGAAGTCAAGTTTCTTTTTAAGAGAACTTGTTATTTTAACAATAATGTAAAAGTTATCTTAACAGTTAACTAGCAGATTTATATGCGAACAACAACGTAGCTGGGAGTCACACGATTGAAGTAACAATTTCATGTAGCTTATTGATCTTATTTTTCCTTTTAAATGTGAGTGGAGTCCATGTTACAACATCCAGTTGATACTTTGGAGATAACTAGAGTTGAAACAACTCAAGTACTTGAGTTTTTTACATAGTAGTGGCAGTCAAGTTACTCTTGTTAAAGGAGATAATATGTTTGTTTAAAAAGACAATTGACATCTAAATAAGCTGAGTTTCCAACTGAATTAATGCTAATTAGGCATTCCACTAATTGTGCAAGTCACGTGTAGAACAGATGTTGATAAAAATTAGGTTATCCTTGAATTATGTAGCTCATATGCAGATTAGATAAGTTCCTCATTGCGTTGTGCAAGTCCTGCACTAAGATTTATGTAAGTCTTGCGTTGGGATTATAAAAGGTCTTTCATTCACACTTGTTAGCGCAAAAATCAATCTATATCAACCCATCCAAAGAAGCATATGAAAGGTGAAAATGAACAAGATTTTGCACAAAAACTTCTCTATAAGTATATAAGAGTATTATCTACAATAATGTTAATATTAGTTTAATACAAAGTGATGATACAAAAACGGGGTTTGGAATGGGAATTTTCAAGGCTCATAAGTTGATTTCCTCTAACCTTTGGTGCCTCTATCCTCTAATGTGTTGTTGATTACTTAGTTGGTTGGAATTTTAAAATCAATATGTAACAAATACCAAAACACTAGCAACATAGAGCGGTCTCAAAACTATGAGTAACCTCAAACTAAAAATGGAGAGATAAGTCGAGGTGGAGTTGAGTAGAACTACACAACGTGCTCACATGGGTTGAGATTGATGTGTAGCAACATGCGCTACCAAAATTTGATGCACATTGGATACAAAATTTATATGGATAATCCACACGTATCATTGACTGGAAGACATGAACACAAAATTGTCAAAATGGAATGTAACACAAAAATGGAGGGCATAAAATTGCATATGTTAATAGTGTGGAGATTGTCACATAGAGTATCACACAAGACTTTAGGATTTATACATATATTGATAAGATTTGAAGGACACTGTACGCCGGAAAAGCGACAAGCGAGCGTGGAAATCTACAAGTGACTCTTCCGCATACCCGACCTCCCGAGGTCGTGCCGAGACAGCCGGTGGGGATGGAATATAGATAGTATACGGATAGACTAGTTAGGCAATCTAATATCTTCGACACGCACTAATGGAATCTGCGAATCTAAGGCAAAGAAGGCCCTTCTAACCTAGACCGGTGTGATAGATCGATCAGCAAGGATGACTACTCGAAGGCTCCAATCAATATCGAGCTCTGGCGTGATTCGATCTATGGGTTGTGGAATACGTGGGAAATGACTCGGGATTGTTTCATGTATTTCTCCTGATAGGGTCATATGGTGAATATATTCAACTCTATGGACGATTTTCTGGCCTAGTCCAGAATTCTCTAGCTTTGTTAGCTATTGTGTCCAGTAGGGATAACTGTTGGATGATGATAGGTGGAATTGGAGTAGACCTGAATACCAAAGTACGTAGGCTAGCGTCTATATTGGATTGACCTGTGGACTCGTTGGGCTGTGGGATCTATGGATCACAACTGTATACTCTCGGTTGTTGCGGTCCTGTTATGGTCATACACGAGATCAAGTTCTAATCCCTAGTATCCAATAATCGTATGCTTTCTCAGCTTCTATATTTACAACCAACAGTTGTGCAATCTTCTCAGAATACCTTACAGGCGTTCTCGCAACCTGGATTCTTAAGCTGGTATCTATATCTACGAGGGTGTCTCCAGCGTCTGGCTGTGGAACTAAAGGATCACACCCGAATGTTTGTTCTCTTTCGAGCCCTTCTACAGTCATGTGGATGTTTTCTAGGGTAATCTGTAGTTTGGCTGACTTGACCAAAACGCATGTGCTTGGTCGTCTTCTATGTTTAATCCTCTTAACTGTGAACTGATCAGTTGTAAATCTGTGGTTGTTTGGAATACTTGTATCCTGAGATTTTGGTCTATGTCAACTATTGCTGTGACGAGGTTTGGTTGAGGCTCGATTGGCTCAAATATATATTCCCTGGGCTCTTGAGGTCCCGTGATTGTCATACGAAACAAAATGCGATCTAACTGTAATGAAACAAATTCTAACTACGTGAAGTAAATCTAACTGCATATAACCTTTATTCTTCTATGAAATATTTAACAATTTTAAGGGAAGCAAACTATTTTAAACGTATCTAGAAATAATAACTAAACAGTAATTAAAACAGACAAGATAACTGAGTGTAGTCATTTGCCTGTGCGAATTGATAGAATTCTAAATAGGTCTAATCTATCTGCAAGATTCTCGATCCTACCTCAGAAGTGAGGAGTGAATCATAGTTTCTCGGAAACTATCAATCCCCACAGCTTCCCTGGCAATATCGAGAATAAAATGAAATGAAATAAAGCGATTAACTACTCTATTTAATATGATTCTGACTAGAACTTTGAAATTTAAAACCTGGATTCCGCAGAACAGTGGCGAATCCAATGGTGTGTATGTGATCTCGTCCCCTCAGTATGGTCTCTTCGTTCTTTCGTGTTCACGTGGATCCAGAAAAGCGTGTGATGCTAGCACCGATAGGAGTAGATTTTGGGATAAGGACAGCTCAGAATGCAGACCGAGAATGTGAGTAGGAGAGGGATAGCGCAAGAGTACAGAGCTTGGCTTATGTGATTCCTAGCGGGATTTTACTGCAAGTCATGCAACATGAAGCGACCAGAACTTGTAACTATCCTATACGAAGAGCAAAACCTGCAACTTTAATGGCTTCCTAAGCTATTCCGTTCCAAAATAAAGACACTGCTTGCACAAGTTGGATATGTGGCTTACCAACAGCTGAATAAAGCTAACCAGGTATATAATGAATTGAACTAAGAACTCTAAGTCACAGTAAAAAAATAAATCTACAGCAAAGAGGAATTCAGAGGCAAGCTTCTAACCGGATTGGATGGAACAACAACACTGCCTGCACAAGATGGGTCTGTGGCTTACCAACAGCTGAGCAATACTAACCAAGTAAGAAATGAACTATGCTATCAATCCTAAGCAAGCTGACAGACCAAACCACTGAAAATCAGAAGACTCTAACAAAAAATGGTGGCCATTTGCATGTGCACAAACCATGCATTTATAGGAATTCAAACACCCAAAAACCAAAACCAAATTGAACTCCTAAACAATAAACAAAGGAAAAACACTATTCCAGGGGACCAAAAACATAAATGCATGCTCAAGTCGGCAAGGAAAGCTGGTGAAACGTGATATTTCACGCGGGTCGCGTCAAAAGGGCGTTCTGGAAAATGCGCCCAGGACCGCCGCCCTGTTCAGGGCGGTGGTTTCGTCACTGAAGATCAAAAGGGGCAAGAAAAGAGGGAAAAAGGGGAAAACAAAGGACACGGGGGCTAAGTGGGGTATGCAGGATGTTAACGCATATCCGAAGATCTCTTTCTGGATCTCGAACACCTTGCGAGGAGACCTGTATCATCATTGGGGCATTTATTACACCGTTCCGCAGTACAGTACCTTACAATTTTGGGTACGTACATATTGCCCCCTCGGAGAAGCATTTTAGCCATGAAAGGGCATAAAACGGTGGGTCCGAGTATGGCAGTCCCGAAATGGGGGGTTTAGAAGTTATACCTTACACGTCCGTGTGTCGAAATGGCGCCATTCGAAATTCCCGCTACTTGCAAAATGAAAAGAGATCTCAAGTGCAGATAGATACAATAATTTGAAAAATAAACGCTAAAATAACAGGGAAAGAGGACGTACCATTTGTGCGGGGATAGGAACTTACCTCCGTCAGCGCTCCGAACCTGCGAAAAATTCATTTTAAGACGAAATAGAACAATATATATATGAAAGTGGGCCCATTTTCCTACTCATTTGCGTGAGTTGATTTGATCGATTTTGAGCTCTGGGACCCACGGTGACGGTTTCTCGCGTGAGTATAGTCGAAACGTCCGCAGTGAGATCGTGATCATGCCTCCACGTGCGGAACGCCACCCCGCGAGATCACAGGTTGGTTTTCTTCAATTTTGCATTTTTCCCCCTTCAAATTTGAAATGGCAAATTATTTGTAATGGGGGGGTTATTTTTGAAAATGTTTGGTTCAAAAGGTCCATCTAGGGGGTCGCCTACTGGGTAGGCTCTTTTTTTTAGCTAAAATGGTCTATTTTTACGTTTTTTGGACTTTTTAGGGTTAAAAACCCGCGCGGGTTTTTAGCCCGCGACCGCCGCCCTGGCCAAGGCGGCGGTTACACGACCGCCGCCCTAATCAGGGCGGCGGTTACGAGACTGCCGCCTTTAAGGCGGCGGTTACAAAACCGCCTCCCTGCTTAGGGCGGCGGTTTTGCACAGAATGCAAAAGAGCTTGTTTTGGAGACTTATACTTATATTTTCTTGCATTTCTGTACGTTTTTATGATTCTCCCGGCATTGATTAGATACTAACTTGCTTTGTTTTGTGTGTTTTTGGGTGTATGCAGGCGAGGGAGGAGTACATTAGATGGAGCCGGGAGAGAGAGTGTGATTGGTTGCCCGGGGTATTGGATGCCCTTTCGCTAGATGAGGAGGACACGTTGCAGAGGACCGGCATATTGCGTATATCGCGTGTGCCCCATGTTACGCCATCGAGTCACATCCTTTGTGACTTATTTTCTTATAGGGATGCGGATCGGAACACTTTCCGACTGCTAGGTGTCCGCGGTGAGTGGACTATTACTCTGGAGGATGTCTACCGTATCTTGGGGGTCCCGATCATCAGGAGGAGACTCACATTGGAGACAGCTGGGTCCAGAGCACAGATTGCATAGTGGGCAGGTTATATGGGGGATGTAGCTATTTCCACGGGGCCGAAGAAGGGAGTGAGAGTTAGATCCATTCCTTCTTTGCCCATCCCCGTATTTCGACAGGCCATCATGGGAATCCTTGCCTCGAGACTGATCGGGGACAAGGGAGGGGATACATTGTTATACTGTTGGGCCCCCATCATTGCACAGATAGAGGGGCATGGCCAGATATATGCCTGGGGGGCAGACATTTTGGGGACCACCTATCACGACTTATATAGGGTGGTCTGTTTACAGGGACAGTCATTGAGCCACCCAACTCTAGTCATGAGTTGGGTGTATGAGCATTTTATTCCTTATGGCAGAGGCGTGTGTGGTAGATCTGAGGCCTCCGTTCCATTCAGAGCGCCGGCATAGCCGGAGTCCTAGGGCTGTGAGGGCAGCGCACCTTCAGCGGGATGCGTAGGGGTTGAGACCACCACTTGGCTCCTATGCACTTTTGTATTATAGATTCCACACCGTATTACGGGCTCTTTGAGCGTTTTGACCATGCCTAGTGCATGATGGCATTGTATACAAACATTGATTATTTATATATATTGACGATTTTTGGATCAAAAGCTTGTCACTCATACATGTGGTCTTTCTATTTCCAACTGCTTTGGTATACTACGATGTATGTTTTATATGCTTTCTAGAATGTATGCAATGGAAAACAGATGATGCAAATGTTGCTTCCTTTTGTGTTTCATGATGCTGATACATGATATTGTAGATATACTATGATCTTGAATCTTAAGCTTTTGTTAGCAATTTGGGATACTCATGTTTTTTTGGCAAAGTGATGAAAAAAACCAGTATGATGAACAGATTAACTTGCCCCGCTCCTAACTCCACGCAACCAGTAAGATGCGAGGGCTCATCACCAGAGCCAAGAAGGGTCCTGCAGTTATGAACCCAGGAAATGGTGCAAATGCAGTGATGAAAGACAGACAGAGCTTTGGAGAACCAAATTGGAAGCTACAAGCCACTCTACCTGAATGACTTCATAGTTTTGGGGGTCCTTGCTTTGCGGTTTATCCAGACTTAGACCCGTAGATGGCCACCCTAGTAGACAAAATCTGGTTTTTAGGATTTTTAACCTCTTGGAATTTTGAACATCTGATTCATTCGTTTTTGACTCAAAGTTTGAATAGTTTGTTTATGACCTTTTAACGTTTGCATTGTCTGGAGGACCCCCTACACTTTGCCCCATGCTACTAGTAAGAAGCGTGGGGTTTATCACCGTGGGCAAGGCGTAGGCGAGATCTAAGGGCATTTCCATCCTTTCCCAACCCTACGTCATAGTAACCCGTGACGCAAGCTCATCACCGAAGGTTGGTGGGGCAAGGAAATGTGTAAAAATATAAAATTTCTTGTTTAATCACTTTTTGACTTGTCTTTTTGAGTAAAATGTCAGTATATGCTTGTTTCCAAAGAGATGTGTATATGGGATAGATGTGACACCATGAAGCTTCTAGAACAGACCATAGGCAAGACACTTATCCTAAGAAGAAATCAAAGCGAGAACAAACTTGCAGATCTTGGTCTGGTTACCGTTAGGACTTCGTCATGTTTGATTTTATTTGATAAAAAGATTCCAAGGCGAGGGCTTGATGATACGAAGATGGAGAGGTATGATTAAAGAACTTTTATGCCAGAAACATCATGAGTTTGTAATAAAATGCTTTGAGAATAGATTCCTTGATCAAAATTTGTGTAAGAGCAAGTGGACAAAATGATCCTAATCTATATGGAAATGCAATGTAGATAGTTATATAGGCAGTAGCTTGCTGCTTATGCATTTTGTAAATTGTTTTGAGGTGGAGGGCTTTGACTGTTTCGCCAAACTCCTCACCTTCTAGCATGATAAGCAGGTATGCACCATTTCCGTAGTCCTTATGACTCGGTATGGGCCCAACAAATTTGGGCCGGAATTGTTTCCTTCCTTCGCCGATTTCCAACTTCTTGTCGATCCGGCTGTCTAGTCTTAGAACTAGAATCACCTTCGTAAATGTCACGTTCATAGTTTTGTTATACTGCCGGCACATCGGTCAGCATAGACTCTATGTGTTCTTCAGACATCTAACCTAGTTTCATCTAGGCTTCTAGTTGGGAAAGACATGCTTCTCTGTAAGCGTCTTCAAAGAATCCCTTGTAGTGAAATGCGGAGACTGGGTATTTCGACCTCAAGTGGGAGAACTGCTTCTGCCCCAAATACTAGCGAGTAGAAAGGAGTTGCTCCCGTTGGTGTTCTTATTGAGGTTCGGTGGGCCCACAAGGCTGGGTATGAACTTTAAGTGCCAATCCATTTTGTTTTTTTTACCGTTTTAAGGAGAATGGCTTTCAACAAAATTTGTTTTTGCTTTTAGCCTGCCCATTGGCTTGGGGATAATACAAGGAAGCCGTGGCCACATTTGGACAAAATAGGCTTAATTTGTTTTACTGCACAATTACGAACTTTTTTCTTGAAACCCCTAAGTTCATTATCTGAGAAATGAAGCGGGATACCGTACCTGCAAATGATTTGGTTCAAAATGAATTTCCATTGCGATTACCGAACCAGGTACAGTGGTAGTAAGAGCATGGCCTCCACCCATTTGGTAAAAGGAAATTCAGTGGCCGTAATTATAAAATTTGGTTTCTCTGTTTGAGGGAGAGAATTTCCCTATTAAGTCTAGGCCCCATGTAGAAAAGGGCCAAAGTAGTTGATTGGTAAAATAGAGCTTGTGCTGGCATGTGGATCTCATGAGAGAATTCTTGGCACTTATGACAGAGATGATTGCAAACTCTATCGCGTCAGTGTTCTAGAGTGGGCCAGAAATAGCCCATTCGATGTATTTTTCGAGCGGTGGCATGGCCACTTCGAAGTGGCCTCCACATTTGATTAAAAGATGTGATGACTTGATGATACGAAGATGGAGAATCCTCTTGGATTCTTCTATGTGACCACACCTTAGATGAGCATTGTATCGAATGCTTTTCGATAGAGAAATTTCTCTATAAATCAAATTTGTGTACGAACAATGCGTAATGCCTTCTTTATGATAAATGCAATGTCTGGATAGGCAGATACGCTATGGTCCATGATATAGCTAATGATATCAGCGTACCAAGGGCACTCAGATATAGCAGGTCAGACTTTTTCGACGTAGTATAGCATTCATCTGAAAGTCTAAGAGGTACTAGATCTCCTCCGTCTAACGGGCTTATCCCCCTCATTCTAGCGTACATAGAGCTAACCAATCGCAATGATTTGTCCTTTTCGCCGACTTCTGATTTACGGCTGTTAATTTAGAACTAGATCCCATCAAGGTTATATCACGTTCCAGCTTTTTTGTTACAAGGACCCTTGTGTGAGAACTCTAGTCGTAAATGGTCGGTCTTTACTATGACCTTTTTCTAGATTTCTATTGGGAATGACTTAGCGTTCTGTAGCAAAGGACTTGGCCAAGAATTCCCTTCTGTAGTGTATAGCGTGAGACTGGGTATAGTCAAGAGAACTATGTTCGCTAATGAAATACTAGCGAGAAAGGAGTTGCTCTCTTTGGTCGTCTTATTGAGGCGGTGGGCCCACAAGGCCAGGGATAACTTTAAGGCCAATCTCGTTTGTTTTCTTTTAAGTTTTAAGGGAATGGCTTTCAAGTTAGGTGGCTTAGCCTAGGTGGTGTGATAACAAAAAGCCAACTGCATCAAAAGCTTCATTGCAATTTCAGTCCAATCAATGCTTATAATCCTTCTTGAGTAAAATAGCCATGAGTTGTTGATTGGATGAACGGCGAAGCTTAGTGGCTTATTTGATAGGACTAATCTCCGGATTGCACCCAGCTTGAGAAATGATCTGATTCCAGATTCACTGGGATAATTTTGCGAGGATACCGTACCTGCAAATGATTTGGTTCAAAATGAACGTTGACGATTGATGTAACCAGGAGCTTTCCTCCTGGTAAGAGGCAGACGGCATCTACCCATTTGGTGAAATATTCAGTGGCCGTATTCTATTATGAAAAATTGTGGCCGTCTGTAGATGAGGGAGGTCAGAACGCTTCCCTATCAAGCCTTAGGCCCCATGTAGAAAAGGGCATCCACAGTAAGATTCCACGATTTTATGAGAGCTTGTGCTGGCATGTGGATGTGATCTCATGAGAGAAATGTCTTGGCACTTATGACACCGTGCAAACTCTATCACGTCATGTTCTAGAGTGGGCCATAAATAGCCCATTCAATGGTTTTTCGAGCGGTGGCATGGCCAAAGTGGTTTTACATTATCTTGTGAGATTCATAGAGAATCTTCTTGGATTTCGGTGTATCCCCTTAGAATCTCCTCAGGGTCCATGAGAGACCTTAAGAGCTCAAAACCAGATAGAGAACTTGCTCTATAATAACGTACTTAGCTATGATAATGGTAATGGGAAGTCGCCTTTTTTGTTGCGGTTAGTCTTCTTTGGATACCTATGGTCCATGATAAGCTAATGATATCAGATGCCAAGGGCATCTCAGATTAGCAGGTCGGGTTTTCGACGTAGTATAACGATTCATCGGAAAATCTAGATCTACTAGATCCCCCCGTCCAACATTATCAGCTAACCAATCCGCAATGATTTGTCTTGATGAATTCTGATTTACAAATGTTAATTCGAACTCTCCCATTAAGGTTATAAAACGTCCAGACTTTTTTGGACAAGGATAGGTGTGAAAAAAAGTCCGTAAATGGTCTTTGCATCTGACCTCGTTTCTTGATTCAGCATGTAATGTGCTTACCGTTTGGGGGCAAAAGACTATGGCACATTCTGTTCATCTCTTTGTAATTAAATGCAAATGCCTTTTGATGTTCTTTGAGAACTTGAGTATGTATTTCCACTTTTCTGGGTTAATGAAGAACTAGTTTCAATATTCTTGGTTGTTCTGTCCCAATGTGTTGACTCTCTCTTCTTCTTCATTAAGAACGTTACCCTCTTCGAACATTGGTAGCTGTGAGTAGAGGTATTAATCTACGGGTCGATCCCCTTTTCTATGGCATTTAGCGTAGGTGGTGATGAAACAAAAACTTAACTGCATCAAAGACTCGTTAGGGATTTCATAGGAAGAATTTCAGTCCAATCAGATGCTAAATCCTAGCTTGAGTAGGATTGTTGATTGGATGAACGGCGAAGCTTAGGTCCCAGGGATTTATCTCCGGATTGCACCTACCCAGTCTTTCCGAGAAATGATCTGATTCCAGATTCACTACAAGGTGGGACCATTTCGAGGATAGCCAGCCGAATTTTGGTTGGATCAACATTATCCCTCGTGACGAATGATGTACGAATGGACCTAGGAGCTTTCTTCCTGTTTACACCAAATACACATTTCTCTGGGTTTAGGGTAACCCCGTATTCTATTAAGCGTGAAAGAATGATGCGGAGTACTTCAGGGTGGTCACAGCACTTTTTGGCCTTAGCCAATAAGTCATCCACGTAAGATTCCATGATTTTATGAATTAAATCGTGAAATATGTATGTCATGGCCCGCTGGTACGTAGCACCGGCGTTTTTGAGACCGAATGGCATAACAGCGTAGCAATAGGTTCCCCAAGGAGTTATAAAGGTGGTTTTAGCTTGATCTTGCTCGGATATTCTGATTTGATTGTATCCCGAGAATCCATCCATGAGAGATAAGAGCTCAAACCCAGCTGTTGTGTCAACAATGACATCGATAGATGGCAATGGGAAGTCATCCTTAGGACATGCTTTGTTGATGTCTCGGAAATCTATGCAAATGCGTATCTTTCCATTCTTCTTGAGAACGGGAACGATGTTAGATACCCATTGGGAGTAGTCAACTGGCTTGATGAATCCTACCTGAAGGAGTTTTATTACCTCCTCTTTTACCATGAGGGCTACCTTGGGCTTCATAGGTCTTGATTTTTTCTTAATTGGCTTTGCATCTGATCTAGTGACGAGGTTGTGCACCGCAATGTGGGGTGCGACTCCCGTCATCTCCTTGTAACTAAATGCAAACGCCTTCTGATGTTCTTTGAGAACTTGAGTATGTATTTCCACTTCTTCTGGGGTTAACGAAGATCCTAGTTTCAAGATTCTCGGCTCGTCTCTCCGTTCCGATGTTGACATCGATTGTTTCTTCGATTAAAGAGGCGTTACCCTCTTCGAACTCAGGTGGTGCTGGAGGTAAATCCAAGTCATCCCCATTTTCTATTGCGTATATGCTAGGTTCCCTTTGTGAGGGAAGATTTGTTACGGGATTTCCAAAGTAGGAAGATGAATGTGGAATCAGAGATAAATCTAGCATGTGATAAGAGAGATGTAATGCTGCATAGGCATTTAAATAATCCAAAGTAGCCGCATCATTTCCAACATGGTCTAGGACGGTAGATTCACTTCCACTAAAAAGAGGATTTGTCATTGTTTTTATTAATGGTTCGTCACGAATGGATACTGTGAAGTGAGTATCTTCTAGTTCATTGCTTGGAGTAAAATGTGACGCTGAAGTTGCTATCGAATCGGTGAGAAGATTTTTCTCTCGCGGGACTGCTTCAATGGATATGAAGTTAAACACTTTGCTTAAATCTAACACAGCGTCTTTGTAGAGTTGTAAATGTTTGGCTTTAGTTTCATATATTTCAGAAACTTGGTTTGTCACTAATTGCGAGTCTCCTAAGACTCTGATGCTGTCAATACCAATTCTTTTGGCTAAAGTGAGACCAAGGAGGAGGGCTTCGTACTCAGCGCCGTTGTTTGTGCATTCAAAGTTTAACTTAAAAGTGAATGGGAGGATTTTCTCCTCAGGCGAAGTAAGAATTATACCTGCCCCCGCTCCATAGCGACATTTAGCTCCATCGAAATGGAGAGTCCAATACTTAGCCGGGAGCATAGATGTTGGGGCATCAGTTGCGCTTGCGCACTCTATTTCTACCATACAGAGATCCTCTGCTGGCAAGGAACCAACACCTAGGGAAAATCCCATGCCTACTGAATCGAATGGTAAGAACATTGGTGAATCTTGTTCTATCAACTCAACAATTTTCGCAGTAGTCCCTAATGATACTATTTCTTTAGTTTTACTTTTAGGGGTTGGAATTGTTTTGGCTATGCTGGTTGTTTCGAGATCCGTCGTAGGTATCAACTTTTCCTCTGGCTTTGAGTCAGTGGGTTTGTTAAGTTGGTTTGTTGGAAGTTCAAATTCTGAGTGTACACCTGGTCTTTTCTTTAAATCAGCTAGGTGCACGTCAAATGGCTTTGGATCACCTTTGGCTACAAATACCTTTCCTAGATGCAAGAATCTTACTTCTTGAAATAATGTAGAAGGGATTGCCTTCATACGGTGTATCCATGGTCGGCCGAGAATCATATTATAATTGGTTTCCCGATCTATAATATAAAACTCAGTCAGGATTGTTTTAGGTCCCAAGGTGACCGGCAATATTATAGTTCCTATCGAAGTGGCTTTAAGGCTATCATAGCCTCTCAAGGTATTTCGTGTAGTAGAACAGTTTGTTTCCCCATATCCTAGTTTTTGGAGGAAAGAGAAGGGGACTATGTTAACCGCAGCCCCATCGTCAACCATTGCCCGTTTTACGTAATTATTGTAAACCCACACTTGCAAGTGTAAGGCTGGATCACCTCGGCGTGCGATCTCAGCATCTGTAGGCATTTTACTTATGTCGAATATGAATTCGACATCTGTATCTGCCTGTCCCGGAGGATGAACATCAAAGTCTATATGATTTACCTGTGTTTCGGGTGGTGGAGTGATATTAATTAAATGACCTAAGCCTAGCGCCTCTAAAAGAGTGGCCCTGTGGGCAGGGGAGTTCTTTAGCAAGTCAAGGAATGAAATATGCGAGAAGGTTTTCGTTAGATCATTAATTAAATCGTAAGCACCCACAGGTTTTGTTGTAAGTTGCTGGATGTTATCCATGTCTGGCGAGTGGCTTGGACTTGGTTGAGAAAAATATTCTCGTGTCCTTGTTACAGCTTCAATAGGTAATTCCGAGTCTAATTCTACCAATCCAACCACCTTAGGTCGTGGTTGACTCCCTAGTTGGGGCGCAACTAATGGATTTAGCGAAGTCGAGGCTTCATGGTCATTGTTTCCTATTATTGCACCCTTGTTTACTCCCGTTGAATTTATTCGATTATTATCGTGATTTGGGAGTGGATCGTTAGAGATCTTGAGAGGATCATTTTGAGGGGAAACTACCCCTGCGAATGTATTGGGTGGTGATGGCACAGGATCTGCCAAAAACAAATCTGTGAAGAATTGTCTTTGTTCTTCCGGTAAACGTTGCATGAACTTGTTGTAGTCACGACACGTTCTAGTGTCATGACCCTGAATTTTATGGAAACCACAATAAGAATTGGGATTGTAATTCATGTTTTGTTGGTTTGGTGTGTATTGTGGCCTAAAATTCCGATCAAACTGTTGCCTATTAGGACTAAAGTTTTGTTGTTTCTGGTTTTGATTTTGGTTTTGATAACCAAATGAGTTTTGGCTTGGTCCTTGCATGGGATTTCACCGTTGTTGTTGTTGTTGTGGATGATTAAAATCCACTGTATTGACCGTTGGGGTAAAATTGTTGTTTCGTTGATTGTTTGTTTGTGACGGAGTATTAACAACATTTACCCTCTTGGGCTGGTCGGTTACCCCATCCGTTGTTACCCCACGATTTTTGTTAAGGATTTTGGGTCCTTGATTGACATTTGTGGTAGTTGTAGTATTTTGAGTAGAGGTGATTAACCTCCCGTTTGCTCCATACGTCTTACGACCACTATCTATTGCTGCCTGGTCTATTCGTAGAGCGCTCTCAAGTACTTCATCATAAGTCCTTAGTGGGAACTTCTGGACTTCTTCCTTCACTTCTCTGCTGAGAGAATGAAGGAATAAATCACATAGTTCCATCTGATCCATGTTTGGAGCGCTTGCCGAGGAATAAAGGACTGTGCGCCACCTTTGGATGAAATGGGCGACAGATTCGTTATGTTCTTGCTTGATGTGTAAGAACTCCCTGATTCCTGTCCTTAATAGCTTGTTCATGTCGAAGGCTTTGATGAACTCAGACACGAGTTGTTTGAATGAATGTATGGAAGCTTCGGGTATTCTGTAATACCAATCGAGAGCAATGCCTTCCAGTGTTTTGGGGAATATTTTAGCAACAACCCCATCCCATGGGAGTAATTCTCGAATGGCTGTAGCGTAAGCTTTGATATGCGCATTTGGATCTCCCTCACCCTTGAACTTGGGAAAATCGGGAAGAGGCCTTGGAAGCATAACGCTTCGTATGGTGAAATCTAAGGGCTCCTTCAAATATTCTGAATAAGTCCCTATCGCATATGTTTCAACCATTGATGGTGTCTGTTGAGGAGGCGGGTGGCGGAATGGGTTGTTGATATGGCATAACGTACGCGTTGGCAGGGGCATAAGGCAACCCCTGTATTTGGGAAAACATGCCGGGAGAGGAGAACATATCCCCTTGTGGCGATTTTGAATACATGTTTAAGTACGAAGGGGTATTATCCAGGAATGGATTGCTCTGTACTAGACCTGGAGGAACAGTGCTAGCGATAGTGGGTCTAGTTGGCACTTGTTGTGAATACTGAGGAGTCATACCTAATGTGCCTGCTCCTGTGAGGAGATCTACTTGGCTAGGATGGTGCGGAGGATTGGAACTCCCTGTTTGTATGAATCTTGAATTTTGACTTGCTTGGGCAAGTTCTAATCCTCTAACCTTCTCTATTAGAGTTGAAATGACTTCGTTTGGTGAAGTCACGATATCGTGCCTTGGTGGCGTTTGTTGTATGCTATGGTTTTGCGGAGGTATGTGATATCCTGCTATGAACTGATCATTATCTTGCCAAGCATCTCTGAGAGTATTTTCTATACGTGATGGCATAGAGGTATTTTCTTGAGGAGAGGACTCGGGCTGTATTTGCAAACCTCCTACAGGTGGGTATATACCCGGGGAGCGTTGTTCACTCCTAGGATAACGTATTGAGTACTCGTCATCTAGAACCGAGTATGGGTCTGATTGTCTACTAATATGTGGTCTAAGTAGCATCTGAGGAGATGAAACAGATTCTCCAGTAAATGTCATATTGTTTGAGCCTGAAGGCTCTGTTTGTGTTTGAGCGAGTTGTTCCAACCCCTCTGCTTGGAAGGACGAGTTATATCTAGTCCTTGGAGTTTGCGTTGACAACTGACTAGTTGAATAGTTGTCGCCCCACATTGAGAGTGAGGGTGATGACTGTCTATTCTGTTGGGCATAATATGCCTCAAGACCCAGGAGGGGTCTGCCATATGCATCGAATCCCGACATATTCGGGGGGTATATGAATACCCGCAGAATAATGGGAAGGAGCGAAGGTGATTTGGATAAGATGAAACTTCTCAGAGAGAAGGTGAAGCAATTGTAAGTTTCACGTCAGGTTCACCAATTTTGTACGTCGGAAAAGTGACAAGCGAGCGTGAGAATCTACAAGTGACTCTTCCGCGTACCCGACCTCCCGAGGTCGTGCCGAGACAGCCGGTGGGGATGGAATACAGGTAGTATACGGATAGACTAGTTAGGCAATCTAATATCTTCGACACGCACTAATGGAATCTGCGAATCTAAGGCAAAGAAGGCCCTTCTAACCTGGACCGGTGTGATAGATCGATCAGCAAGGATGACTGCTCGAAGGCTCCAATCAATATCGAGCTCTGGCGTGATTCGATCTATGGGTTGTGGAATGCGTGGGAAATGACCCGGGATGGTTTCGTGTATTTCTCCTGATAGGGTCATATGGTGAATATAGTCAACTCTATGGACGATTCTCTGGCCTAGTCCAGAATTCTCTAGCTTCGTTAGCTGTTATGTCCAGTAGGGATAACTGTTGGATGATGATAGGTGGAATTGGAGTAGACTGAAATACTAGTGTGCGTAGACCAGTGTCTATATCCAATTCTCTTATGGATTCGTTAGGCTGTGGGATCTGTGGATCACAACCATAAACTCTCGGTTGTTGCGGTCCTGTTATGGTCATACGCGAGATCAAGTTCTAATCCCTAGTATCCAATAATCGTATGCTTTCTCAGCTTCTATATTTAGAACCAACAGTTGTGCAATCTTCTCAGAATACCTTACAGGCGTTCTTGCAACCTGGATTCTTAAGCTGGTATCTATATCTACGAGGGTGTCTCCAGCGTCTGGCTGTGGAACTAAAGGATCACACCCGAATGTTTGTTCTCTTTCGAGCCCTTCTACAGTCATGTGGATGTTTTTCTAGGGTAATCTGTAGTTTGGCTGACTTGACCAAAACGCATGTGCTTGGTCGTCTTCTATGTTTAATCCTCTTAACTGTGAACTGATCAGTTGTAAATCTGTGGTTGTTTGGAATACTTGTATCCTGAGATTTTGGTCTATGTCAACTATTGCTGTGACGAGGTTTGGTTGAGGCACGATTGGCTCAAATATATATTCCCTGGGCTCTTGAGGTCCCGTGATTGTCATACGAAACAAAATGTGATCTAACTGTAATGAAACAAATTCTAACTACGTGAAGTAAATCTAACTGCATATAACCTTTATTCTTCTATGAAATATTTAACAATTTTAAGGGAAGCAAACTATTTTAAACGTATCTAGAAATAATAACTAAACAGTAATTAAAACAGACAAGATAACCGAGTGTAGTTATTTGCCTGTGCGAATTGATAGAATTCTAAATAGGTCTAATCTATCTGCAAGATTCTCGATCCTACCTCAGAAGTGAGGAGTGAATCATAGTTTCTCAGAAACTATCAATCCCCACAGCTTCCCTGGCAATATCGAGAATAGAATGAAATGAAATAAAGCGATTAACTACTCTATTTAATATGATTCTGACTAGAACTTTGAAATTTAAAACCTGGATTCCGCAGAACAGTGGCGAATCCGATGGTGTGTATGTGATCTCGTCCCCTCAGTATGGTCTCTTCGTTCTTTCGTGTTCACGTGGATCCAGAAAAGCGTGTGATGCTAGCACCGATAGGAGTAGATTTTGGGATAAGGACAGCTCAGAATGCAGACCGAGAATGTGAGTAGGAGAGGGATAGCGCAAGAGTACAGAGCTTGGCTTATGCGATTCCTAGCGGGATTTTACTGCAAGTCATGCAACATGAAGCGACCAGAACTTCTAACTATCCTATACGAAGAGCAAAACCTGCAACTTTAATGGCTTCCTAAGCTATTCCGTTCCAAAATAAAGACACTGCTTGCACAAGTTGGATATGTGGCTTACCAACAGCTGAATAAAGCTAACCAGGTATATAATGAATTGAACTAAGAACTCTAAGTCACAGTAAAAAAAAATAAATCTACAGCAAAGAGGAATTCAGAGGCAAGCTTCTAACCGGATTGGATGGAACAACAGCACTGCCTGCACAAGATGGGTCTGTGGCTTACCAACAGCTGAGCAATACTAACCAAGTAAGAAATGAACTATGCTATCAATCCTAAGCAAGCTGACAGACCAAACCACTGAAAATCAGAAGACTCTAACAAAAAATGGTGGCCAAAACTCCAGCTCAAATTTCTTCACCAAACTTTGACCATTTGCATGTACACAAACCATGCATTTATAGGAATTCAAACACCCAAGAACCAAAACCAAATTGAACTCCTAAACAATAAACAAAGGAAAAACACTATTCCAGGGGACCAAAAACATAAATGCATGCTCAAGTCGGCAAGGAAAGCTGGTGAAACGTGATATTTCACGCGGGTCGCGTCAAAAGGGCGTTCTGGAAAACGCGCCAGGACCGCCGCCCTGCTCAGGGCGGCGGTTACAGGACCGCCGCCCTGTTCAGGGCGGCGGTTTCGTCACTGAAGATCAAAAGGGGCAAGAAAAGAGGGAAAAAGGGGAAAACAAAGGACACGGGGGCTAAGTGGGGTATGCGGGATGTTAACGCATATCCGAAGAGCTCTTTCTGGATCCCGAACACCTTGCGAGGAGACCTGTATCATCATTGGGGCATTTATTACACCGTTCCGCAGTACAGTACCTCCAATTAGGAGGGCCTTTGTAGATCCATTGTATGAACTAGAACACATGTGTAATTATTCTAGAGGAATGTATCATCTTTCCAAGGTTGTCTTCTGTTTGTAGGATGTTGATACACATGTCCAAACTTTATCAGATGTTATGTACCTTCGAGAAGATTAGGATTTCTCCGAGGTGTACAACAATGCAGGTGACATATGGCAACACCCTTCTGTCCACCTTTGATCGTTAAGATTTACATCCCGAAAATTTCAAGATTTCCCTTCGGGATGGTTAGGACCTTAGATGTGTTATGAGGCAAATAATTGAGAAAACTTGACACTTACAAATAACACTGGGAGTGACCAAAAGTAGTTTGCCTTTGCCCTAGTATTCAAGGGCACTCCAAAATCACGTGAATTTGATCATTAACCAAATCCAAGTGTAAACTTGGGTCAAGGGGATTGAGTAAAATAAGTCAGGGTATAATCCTTCGTTATTGTTTAATAACAATGGCTTCTGGGGTGAAAATATTTTAATGGATTGACAAGTATGCATCTAAGGAATAAGTTAATCACTTGAACACTCTCACTTTATCTGATTTAAAATCTTTGCCAAAGTATCGCAAGCATGAGACATGATTCACCACACATGTACATAATTGACTCACCTAACTAAGAACGTGACCGAAACAAATGGTAATTCAATCTATGGTCATGTAGATTTTTCTAGCTAATTGGACAGTTTGTAATATTCAGAATCCCAGATCCTAAGGGAAGAGAACCACGAAATTCCATGTTCTGTTAAATATTTGTAAAACTCTAAGATACACATGTCAATTCGGTAGTTCATAGTCATGGAATGAATTGATCGGTGGTTTCAGTCATTTACAATCTGTCATGATGGTTATCTGATTATAAGAACTGATTTGGAAAGAACTGTGTGTGAATAAATTATGTAATATTTGATACTATGAAGGATGCTAATAATTTTCTTTTTGTCATTGTTCTAGTGTAATGTGGATGTTACAAATCTTTCTATGTATCAAAGGGGATTTATTACAACAATACTTAGACATAGTACATATAGGTTTGTACATTGATATGTGGATGATCTATGATTAAAGAGTCTTGTTGATAAAAATCCAATGTGGATTTTAATAACTTGCACAAAATTGTTAGAAAAAATTATGCATAAAAGTAGATTAGTATAAAGTGTTGAAGTTCCATGGGTTAAGCCAATGTACATCAGTGAAGCTAATGACGAATAGGGGGGAGCTATGTGATTGTTTAGATGTTTTTTGGTATTTTAAATGTCTAAAATTCAGACAATATTTAATCAATAGTTATCGCATTTGATTGTAGATATTTAAATTGTACAAATCATCTTTTATATGTAAATTCACATCTATTATATATCCAAAATCAATGGAAGGGGTGAAAATATCATAACTTTTATATATTGTATAAGTAACTTATAAATAATGTTTTATTTTATATTATTTGAATTGATTTTCTAATGCAATTTTAGATAAATTACTTTTCTACCTAAGAGAATTTAACGGGGATAGGTGGCTGAAATTTAACCCCTGATGGTGCCAGAGTTGAGCCCATGTTGATTTAGGTCATATTTAATTATGATGACCAAGGTCAAGGCGAGTCCCTGCTTCTAAGTTATTTTGGTAGGTGAATTATTCAACTTTTATGGTCAATCGCAATTAATTTTTTTGCATTGTACATAGATGTTTGAGGTGAGATAGTGTTGTGGTAAACTCTTTCTTATTTTTTATCTTTAAGAAAATGAGCCCCCATGAATTTTGAGTCTGTCAGATATATTCATACACTTCTAATGGTTTTTCATGAAAGTCTCATTTAGAGAACATGGGAGATAAAGTTATATTAATGCATACACAAATAATATAAAAAAATTAGTCAACTCATTTAGAATTTTATATCTAATAGATTTTTTCACTATGGTTTTTTGAAGTCCATTCATTTATGATTTTTTTTGTTGGGGAATACACTAGAATTGCAGGCTATGTTCACTCAGTGTCAAAGTTTGTGTGTAGGAAAATGCTAAAGAAAATTAGATAAATACTTTAAGTTATGACAGGAGCGCAAGGACTTATATGTGGGAACTAGATTAACTTGTAAATTGGTGGACTTTCAAGTAGTAAACGTGTAACTATATGAATTTAACCTGAAGAAGTTTATAGAAGGAAAACTAGATGTGATTCCCCAATTTGTATTGGAATTTATCCATCACCGAAAGTTATCTCATCAACATTATACATACATTGGACGAATGACCTCATAAGGTTTTGCAGATTTTGGTGTAGTACATGTGCTTTACATATCTTTGACAAGTTTCTTCATAGAAATTCTCAAATACTGTACCTCATTTACAATGCATATGTAAAGATTACATAAAGACTTTTTGATACAATGTAGTGATTTTCAACACATTTCATACGGGGCACTCAATTATACATGATCCTATAATTTCACATTCAAGTAAGATATTCTATATTACATCCCCACAATTCAGGCTTATATTTACATGATGACACATATTGAACGACTATTTGTTGACCTCAAATTCAACGGATGAAAGTGGAAATGGGATAATGATACCCATAGGCTTATACCCTCAATTCATCTGAAAATACCTAATTTTAAGTCATGTGTCTTAGAGACTTTTCATTTTAACATGGATTTTAATTTATGAACTACGTCTTTTCATTAGACCAACAGTTGTGAGATCAACCCCCACTCAAAAGGAAATTGAAAACAAAAGATTCATTTGTTACTAGATCAACTAATCAAAATTGGAAGTCCTTGTTCCTCATGGTTCTTGTAATCAGAAGATGAGGCTTGAAATCCTATTCTACTATGGTGAGCATGCTCTTTCTTTTGTTTCCATTGTTAGTGGAGCCAAAATTTTCACCTTAAAACTAAATTATGAATTGCCTCTAGACACAAAATCACGCACTTTAGGTAATTATCATTGTTCCCATGATCACTTCCTCCTATCTCACATGAATCATAAGTAAGAAAATTGATATCTTAACCCATTCTACATCTTCCATATTTCCATTATCTTTCTATTATCAACCTTCACCTCTTATAGTCATATTATAGGCCCTCAGTCAGGAGATTTCCATACCTTCCCATTTCTCTTTCTGAAAAGATGCTCAAAAAGGTTGAACATAGACATGGCCATGCCTCTGGGAACCATCTGAACTCTTTAGTACTTAGGTTCTCATATTTTGGGTCATATCCTATATTTAACTCCCTAAATTTACATGCTACAAGATCCAGTAGGTTAATCATTGCTATACCAATGCAATTTACTTCACATTTTACTCCTATAGGTCATTTTATGAGACCCATCTCTTAGTCTTCTTGAATACACTTGGATCCTCATTTTGTTTCTTTTCCACCTCTGCAATTATGAATACCTCTACTAAGGAATTTTTCAAATCTCTTTAGATTTGTATTACTTCAATGAGAACAACAAAAAAAATGAGGAGATCTTACAAGATTCCTAGTCACCATGTTTCTCTCTAAAGATCTCCATCCGCTCATAGTAAGAAAGAGTTAGATTTTATCAGAAAGTAACTACTAACAAAGTCTATCTGTCCAAGGCTAGGAAATCAACTCAAAATTGAGTCAATTATGCTTTGGGTCTTTATTTTAAGACAAGGGATTTTAAACCATCAACCCATTCAATTGGAGTATCCCTTAAATATGAAACCAAAGGATCTTAAGGACAAGAAGCAAGAGCTCAGGCTAGTTCTACAAGAATCCTCAGTTTCTAAGAACTCATACTCTTAGAAAAGCTTTACATCTGACCTTAAGAGTTTTGTCTTTTCATACTTTAGGTACATATTACTTTTGCCAAAGATGGAGTTAAACCTTTAAACTTTTGGATAATTACAAATGGGAATTCATGGTCATGAAATCCAAGGTAGAGGTTATATTCGAAGATCTGTTCAACACTAATGCTCTAGTAACCCACATGTGCACCCATGCACAATTTGGGACTTCAGATGCTTCCCTGTCAATATCCCTTAAACTCATGACAGTACAATAGCCATAATTCCACTATCTTATCCGATGGTGTCAATGTCTATCGCAGTCACTTGGGGCCAAATTTTAGAGTTGTTAATGAAGAAATTAAAGAAAATGATTCAGATATACATGGCTTACTATTTATTCTAAGGGAAAAGAGGAAAACTAGACAATTTGGGATATTACTTTCTATCTACTACTTGGGAAAAGAGAAACACTTGAAGACTGAATTTGGGTTGCATTATTCACTGCATAGGAAGGGAAAATTTTGAATTCCATCACACATATTCATCTTGGGGGAAAATTAGTTGTAGCTTGTTATCTTGGTATGACTAGTACAAGGGAAACCTAGCTTCAAGGGACACAATTCTATCACACACACACCAAAACTACATTGAGTCTGAAATGTAGTACAATGATCAGTGAAAATCACATTGGGGTGACCGCCGAGGTCAGTCTAACTCAAGCATATGCATATTTTATTCCATATAATGTGTGATTGAGCCTTGTGTAGGTAACTAGGGTTTGTTTTATAGGTACATGTGTGATAGGAAAACCCTATAGTGAAATGTCAGAGTGACACAAAATGAAGTGAAGGTGACATGATCAGAACCCTGAAATGAGACTAGATCTACATTCATTACAGGACACTAGCACCCAATTTAGATACAATAGCACCTAGTGCTCATGGTGGTCATGTTCCCTTTGGGTAACTAATGTCCCAGAATAACTTGCATCATTATGTATTCTAGATAAAGCACGCAGCAGTCTAGATTGATCTTGTTCCATCATATTTCATCCCAGATCTAATACAAACAGTCAAGTTATCAGTCTAAGTCACTCTCATCCTCTTGTTGATTACATTTTATTTCCATTACATGTTATATCTTGTGTCTTTATGATATTTATCTGATTAATTTCAGACCTTTGATTAAGAATTAATTTTGTTAAATAATTTGGTGAACTTGACTCTTGCATGTTCTTTATCAAGTCTATTCTTCTCCAAACCTAAACCCTAGTTGTATTAGGGTTCATATATGCATCTTATCTTCATATTCACACCTGATTTTCATCTATCATCTACCATAAATATGATCTATGAATATTTTCCTAGGGTTTCATGGTTGGTACTACCCTTTGGGTCACTTTATAGGGCTCCTAATTTTCAAATCACCTTTTGTTTCATATCTTGAGCATATTGACTCTATTTTCAAATTCATTTGAGGTTATTTTTCATTTTTACATATTTAACGAAAACCTTTTTTTGTTTTCCATAATTTTTGACAATTTTTTTTAGAAATTCAAAATTACACTTTTTAGTAATTATGACATAATTAAAAAAACCACACTTTTGAGAAAATCCTTTGGAGGTTTTTATTGCACATAATTATATTCAAAAAAATCTATTTTTTTATACAATTCGAATTCCATTTTTAAGATATGGTCATTTTATTCATTTGATGACGATCGCTTTTTGCTCAACATCACTTTCAATACAAATATATTTGTCTTCCTAGCTTGCTTGTGTAAAATTATTTATGGCTTACCATACAATTGTTGACAATCCTTCCCCATTTTATATTCAGGTTCACATTCATAATGTGCTTGTTAAGTGTGCTTTAGTTGATAATGATCTGGTCTTAATATATGTAACATCTATTTTCTCCATCAACTAGGGATTTCTTGTTGTTGATTTAACTCCATCTATTCTATGTATTCATGGTTTTGATAATACACCTAAGCAAGTGTTGGTAGAAATCACTCTACCCATTACTGCCTTGCACTCTTAATGTTCTATGTCATGTCATGCCTAACAATCTCACTTATAAATATCCTTCTAGACTTCCTTGGTTACATATTATGCATGTAGTCCCTTCTACCCATGCCATAACACACAATGCCTTACAACACCTTCTTCTATGAATAATGCTACAATAGATTCCACACCTCATGTTTCTAATATTTGTGATATCCATCTTATACATGATAATGAAGTTACTACTTACATTGCACATCATTCTCCTCTTGTGATGGACTACAATGCTACTAATTTACATGATGAACTTTCTATTGGTACCCATGATAATCCTCCCACTATGTCTCCCTTTCATTCAAATGGTGCTTGATCCCTAATTCATGCTGTTGCACACTTACCTATATCTAGATCTTTGTCCCCTATGGTGGTTGCTACATCTACAATACCTAAGGTGTTGGGAGACACTCACATCCCTTTACAATGTTACCATGACCATGGATTTCAAATTTGTTTCTTGGAATAACTCTCGATGCAATTCTAATAACCATATGCTTATTGAATCCAATGTTACATCACTTACCGTAACTTCCCCACCACAAGTAAAAACATAGTGTGCTGATTTCATATGATTCTTGATGCTCTTCACTTTCACAAACTTTATGCATGACTCATATTTATGGCTACACCTCATCTTGTTTCATTCATGGGGGTAAATACATCCCCCTCTTTCCACATTTATGTCTCGTGGTTTCTTCTATAGTCATAGGGCCTAGTACATACAATTTTAATGCTTCCTATCTTCCCAAATTGCACCTATTTCTTATGATAGTCAATGTTCCACCTATTTCTTAGTTTCTATTATCCCAATTTACACACTCTTATCACATGTTATGTCATTACACTTGTTACTTATATGATTGGAATCTTGGACTCTAAAGGGTTTTCCCCTCATTATGTTGACATTATTCTATGGTAGCTCTTGTGTTTACCCTTGCTATCCTAATGACACACTCTTGTTCTAGGTTCAAACATGATTGTTGAGGATGCACTTACTACATGAACCTCACTTTGCACACATACACTGGGGAGAAACCTTGTTTCCATTTCCTATTCATAGTATTTCATATTCTAATAATTAAAAAACATTCAAATATTGGCACAAATACAAAAAACATTAGCTTAGATCTTGGTTGGATGTATCTTTGCTTGCTTATACTATTCCATGTTACATTTTTCCTATCATGTTAGCTTTGATTCATAGTATGTTTTATTCTTTTACATATACACATGCATTTCACATGGTACTTTGAGGTAAATTTAGATCATCTACATGTTATCACATGATGCATGATGCTTGAAATTGTTCTCTACCAGTCCCACTGAGGCTCCATGGGGGCATCTACCTTCCTTATCTTTCCACATTCAGGTCTTATCATTGCAATATCTACTATTTTTCATTCTATTTCATTTAGATATATAGATTGTGACATACTATAATTATTCTAACATGATAATGGGAGCTTCATGTGTAGCATTTATCTTGCAGGATCACTTCCAACCATGGTTATATGTGTTTCTTGCATCTTGTGCCTTGTTTTTCATTATTGTACAGGTTATTCCTATGCTTGATTTATTTTATGGAATTTAAGGCCTTGAGTTTCTTGTGACATACTGAGTGGTGTCCCATGTTTTCCACCGACTATTGTTGTCCTCTTGTTGTGTTACTACATGTTTCACTAGTTTCTATTACATTATGTCATGTTTGTTTATCAATAACTTTTTTTTCTAGCTTTTTTCCCATTGTTTTGTATGTGTCATGGTTTTTACCATGCACATTCCCTATTCCCCCTGTAGGATTTCTTCTTCAGATGTGCACATCATCTTTAGGTTCCCTCATTTGGGCCACGCTCACCTAGATTTATCTCAAGCACCCCAAATGAGTGGGGGCAATCATCGGGTGATTATTTCACCCTCTCAGCAGTTTAGAAGCCAGGAACAAATTGTACAAGAAAAAAAAATCAAGCCAAAAAGATTTTAAAAAATGGTTTAGAATTAGACTTAGGCCAAAAACAATCACAGGAACAGAAGTTCCATATTAGATAGGAACAATGGTGGGAGCTAGCGTCTCACTTAGGCAATTTTGTCCTCGAGGAAAAAATGGGTATTTACATAGATTGAACATGTTCTCAATGAAAGGTTTTTCTCATAATCCATATCAATAGATACTCAAATACAAGTTACTATCTAGTACACAAGAACAAAATTAGCGACATGTTTCATACTTTGAGCAAGGGAGCTAATTACTCTTCTTTCTCACTTTGTATCTTTTCTATTGATATTCAAATAAGGAGTGACACCTAGGGCATAAACAAGGACAACAATATGCCTAGAACAATGTGTCATCCGTGACTAGTTACTATTGGGTTTGTGACCATATGTAGTGGCACTTATCCATGGGGAAACATCAATGGGTGGAGATCAAATCAAAAAACTCTCCCAACACTCTTCCTCTAGTGAAAAGACACCTAAATCCTCAGTATATTCAAACCAATTTGGGAATCGATCTCTCTCAACTCTTCCAACCATCTCCAAGGAAACAAACACACAAGAATAATTATATCCTTTCTCTCATGACATTTAAGGTGTATTCTATCCTTTATTCACTTTGTTTTCTTACACATTTCTATTCTAATTTCTATGAGATAAATTTTAATTTCATATACCATGATCATTGAATACACTTGTCTTCTTTTTGTAGGTCCATCCTTATCCGATAAAAAGCAACACAAATGGAACAAGGAGCAATCTCAAGCACAAAATGCACTCAAGAAAAGGCAATATTCAATTAAAATGACAGGTATCATTTCCACTACACACACAGGTCACCCGTAGGGTTCTTATCACCTCTTAGACTCCATGATTTACATCTACAATCTCAATATGGCACACACAATCGTACATTCAGTTACAACTCTCTTTGGCTCTCCACAAGGTATGATCTTCCTATCTACTTTATGCTACCAAATATTCATTCACCAACATAAAGTTGGGGGGAATATATACACACAAAATTATGCACTTAGTACTATTACATCACCCCTTTGGTATGCCATTAGATGAATGATTCTTAAGCAAGAAAACTAGACATTAACAACACTTATTTTTCTTTACATTGACATTGTTTTATCTTTCATACTTTTTTCCTTTATTGTTATGGAATTATCTGTTTTAATTTTGGACATTACACAATGTGTTACCCAGCTTAGTATTTCTTGTTTTATATTTGAATCTCTTCAACACTAACTCTTATTAAGGGACAAGAGTGCCTAGGCACTACTGTCCCCTTTGGGCACTTCTATCCTTTTCCCTTCTTCACTTATGTTTAAAATGCCACATCAATTTGTCATCCTTAACTTATATTCATCACTTGGCTCAGATTTTAGAGTTGTTAATGACAAAATTAAAGTAAAGGAATTTTATACACACACACACACACACACACACACACACACACATAACTTACTATCTATTCTAAGGGGAAAGAGGACACCTGGACAATTTGGGCTATTAATTTCTATTTCCTGCTTGGGAAAAGAAAACACTTGAAGACAACATTTGGGTTACATAGGAAGGTAAAATTTTGAATTCCATCACACACATTCATCTTGGGGGAAAAGTATTTATATCCCATTATCTTGGTGTGACTGGCACAAAGGCAACCTACCTTCAAGAACTACATTGAGTGTAAAATGTAGTGCAATTCTTGGTGACAATCACATCTAGGTGATTACCAAGGTGATTCTGACTCAAAAATATACATATTTTATCCATATAATGCATGTTTGATCCTTGTGTAGGTAGATAGGGTTTGTTTTTGATCCATAGGGATCTAGAAAAACACACCACTTCATCAATTCCATCAACACCAAGAAGGAGAATTGAAGAAAATGAAGAAAAATGAGGTAAACGTAGGTTCTGGACAGAGCCACTGCTTTGTATAGAGTGACGGTTGCAAAACTTCATTACAAGGATGGATGGTCCTACTACCACTGTGCGACTAGGGAGGCATTCTGGAAACCGCCGGTCTACTCAAGGTGGTGGTCCTGAGACTTTCGAATAAAAAAGAGAAATGAAGCACGAATGGACATGAATTTAAAGCGTCCGATTGTGTCTCTTCCCTCCCTGACCTTTCCCATTCTCCAATGCACATGAGGACATGGGAGAAGGTTATAAATATTAGGAGGAGAAATATAATTGAGGCATTCAAATATCCATAGAGATCAAGAAGAAAAGTATTAATTATATGAGAGAAAGTGACCAGATATTCTTCAGTACAGGAATGGAATTGTAGGAGCAAGGTGTAAGAAAATAGAGCAAACAAGTAATTAGAGAGAAGGTTTACATTTTTACTTCTTTTCATACTTATTGTAATCTATAAAATTTGATTATTGGCCAATACAAGTGGGAAGAAAGAGTAGTTTTCCTTCCTGACTGGTTTTCCCTCCAATTAGGGGTTTTCGAGATAATTTTTTTGTGTTGTGTGTGGAATTACTTTAGCATTTATCTACAATTATGTCCTAAGCACTAGTTAATCAGTCACTAAAGCTTGAAACTTTCATTTTCCAAAGTAGAAAGTATAACAACATAATTGTGTGATTCATAGAGTTCCAAAGTAGAAGTTTACAAATCATTTTGGTATAAGAGTTGATTATATATCCAAGACCGTGGACTTAAATTATTTCTTGTGATTTGTATGACAATGACAAGGTCCAAAGGTAAATAATTTTTACCTTGCAAGCCAGATATTTCTATGAAGAAGTGGAAACAAAGAATATGAGCTCAAATTGAGGAAGATAACTTGGTCCGTATAGTTGAAATACTAGAGACCATGATGGATAGGATGCATAGAAAACAAGAAGAGATTTCAGATCTACAAAAGATGGCTTTGGTTAAGCAAGATTCCATGGACTTAGTAGTTTAAGCATTGGCCAAAAAAATTGTCAGTGTAGGTTATTATTTATCCTTTTATTCATTTATTAGGATAATTCTTACACTTGTGTTAGCCCTACACTTGTTGGGTTAGCCTGCTTAGGTGTACTAGTTGTGTGGTATTAACTTACTAGTCGTGTTGAGTTAGCTTCTCAATTATGTGGAGTTAGCTAACTAGTCTTTTAGAGTTAACTTAACTACCAAAATCGGTCAGTGGGAGTTCTTCGCCACTGATTTAGGTAGTAGCTACACTTCCCTCCTCCTATATGTACATCTTTCTTATTAATTAATTCAAGTCATTTTATTGTAATGTATTGAGCATTATGGATTATGATGGATTTCCATATATGGTATTTTAGCTCTTATGTTTTGTAAATCTAATGTGGTGTGCTATTATCAGACGAGATCACAACTTGGAACAATATTCTTATCATTCCTTTAAAAATTCAGTATTAGAAAGATCCACGAAGAGGAATAATGGGAAGAGTGTGAAGAAGAGATGCCAATTGTAAGTGAGAAGGTAAAATCTACTCATACACCTTTTAAAGTTGAAACAAAGGTGGAAATAAATAATTTTCAAGGACAAGTAGATGCAGAATTGCTTGATAAGTGGCTAAAATAGTTGGAAGTCTATTTTAGTGTGCATAGTGTTGTTGAGGCACAAAGGATTACCTTTTCACATCTCAAAATGGAAGGTCATGCTCTGGTTTTGTGGGAAACCCATCTAGGCACTTGTGAGAAGAAACGTCCTAATTTTAGAAATGGGAAAGGTTTTAAAGAATTTCTTAGAGTTGGCTTCTATCATATTGGCCATAAGACTGACATGATGATTAAGTGGTAGTACTTTAGACATGACAACAGTCAAAGTGTGCAAGACTACAGTAGGGAATTTTAGAGACAAGCTATGTTGCTTATTATGGACTTGGAGGATGAGGACATTCTGACCAAATATTTGGGAGGACTTCACACTCACCTTTGGAGGAAGGTAATCTCCATGAAGCCCAAGGATCTCAATGAAGATTGTATACATGCATACTACATTGATGATGAGAAGAAGCAAAGAGAAAAAAATCTAAAGGGAGACCAGTCAATAGATCAACATGAAAAAGAACAAGGGAAGACAAGTAGCAAAGGTAAATGGAAAGGTAAACATACTACTACTGATTTGCATACTTGTAAAGATCCTAAGAATTTATGTAATAATTTTTATATAAATGGACATACTGACACCACATGTTGGAAGTTGCATATGGAATTACACCCAAAGCACCTAACCAAGGATTCCAAGAAATCCATGGCCACTATGAAAATAGAAGGAGAGGTGGAGATTGAGGATGATTCAGATATAGATGAGAGGCTGGGATGCACATCCACTAACATGTATGTGGGTACAAAAGAAGAGTTGAGTAAGATATTTCAAATCAGAATCCAAATCAAGAAGACTAAGGTAAACACTTTAGAAGATTCTAGTTCTCAGTCAAATCTGATTTCTGATGCATTTGTAGAACAGCTTGGTCTAGATACTTACGCGCATCCACATCCATACCTATTCGGATGGGTGAAGAAGGGTGTAGAAATAAAAGTTATAAGAAAGTGTAAGTTTCAGTTTGGGATAAATACCCAATATATTGATGTATTAGAGGCTGATATGATTCCATTTGATGCATTTGATGTTGTCTTTGGAAGTCCTTACTTGTATTCCAGGGATGTTGTGTTCACAAGGAGGGAGAACTGGTACAAATGGGTCAAGCATGGAGTCAGTCTCAACATCCGAGCACACCAGAAAAAATCAAATAAGGCTATGGTAAGTGCCAACTAAGCACAAATGCTTATTTAGGAAAATCATCAGTTTTGTTTACTTTCATTAGAAGAAAAGCATAATGGACTTGAGAGCACAAATATTTTGGATAACACTTGTCAGTTTTTGTAGAAGAAGTCACCATAGGAACTGCTCATTCAAGGAGCAATACAAAATTCCACTATGCAGTCACCATATCTACTTATTGATTCACTTGACCTGACCATGGGGCAGCAAGGAGAAGAGGAGATATAAGGAACATTGGTGACTATAGCAACAACTTACATGGAGAGGATTTCGCCAATCCATCGCGAGAGACAAAGACAAGCAAAAAGGACTAAACCACTACAATATGGGACCTTCACCATACTTGAGCATATTGGAAAAGAAAACTTCAGGCCACACTTCATGCAGATGCACATGATAACAAGTTGCAAGAGCTCATACCTACTAAAGCCATCTATGCATGATAAAGAAGGAAACATACATAAGCTTCCTTCCAAAGAGGATTGTACTCAAGGAAAATCAGAGGAGGATGTAGCACTAGAGCAGAAAACTAGAGATCCATAGGAGTCTTAGCAGATTGGACGAGAGAAGACACCAAGACAGACCCAGTGGTAATCGAAGGAGAAAGAGAGGGAGTTGATTCCTCTACCAATCCCCCACTAAGATTTGATGGGACTAAAAGCCTCCTAAGTAGGGGAAGTATGATCCATAGGGATCCAGAAAAAAAAACCAATTCATCAGTTCTATCAGCATCAAGAAGGAGAATTGAAGAAAATGAAGAAAAATGAGGTAAACAGAGGTTTTGGATAGAACCATCACTCTGTGTAGAGTAGTGGTTGCAGAACCTCCGCCTTGCAGGGCGGTAGTCCTGTAACCACATGTTTGCTTAGGGCAACAGTCCTGAAACTTTCAAACAGAAAAGAGAAATGCAACACAAATGGATGTAAATTTGAAGCACCCGACTATGTCTCTTCCCTCCCTAACCTTTCCCATTCTCCAGTGCACAAGAGGACATGGGAGAAGGCTATAAATACAAGGAGGAGAAAGAGAATTGAGGCATTCAAAGATCTAGAGAGATCAAGAAGCAAATTATTAATTATATGAGAGTAAGTGAGCAGAGATTCTTCAGTGTTGGAGTGGAATTGTAGGAGAAAGGTGTAAGAAAACATAGCAAACAAGTAATTGGAGAGAAGGTTTACATTGTTGCTTCTTTTCATACTCATTGTAATCTGTAAAATTTGATTATTGGCCAATACAAGTGGGAAGAAAGAGTTATTTCCCTTCCCAACTAGTTTTCCCTCCAATTGAGGGTTTCCAGGATAAAATTCTTGTGTTGTATGTGGAATTCCTTTAGCATTTCTCTACAATTCTATCTTAAGCACTAGTTAATCAGTCACTAAAGCTTGAAACTATCATTTTCCAAAGTAGAAAGTAGAATAACATAATTGTGTGATTCGTAGAGTTCCAAAGTAGAATATACGAATCAGTTTTGTAGGTATATGTGTGACTAGAAAACCCTTCAAGAGAGTTAAAGTGACATAAATTGAAGTGAAGGAAACATGATCATACCCTAAAAAACACTAGATCTAGACTCACTATGAGGACACTAGCACCCAGTGTAGACACTAACGTGAAGGGTGGTCTTGTCCCCTTCTAGACATTACTGTCCAAAAAAATTACATATCTCTATTCTATAAATTAAGAACACTCACCTAAATATAGCATATTCCATCATTATTCTAGCATAGATCTAATACAGACAGTTTGGAATCAGCAAGGTCATGCTTATCCTCTTGTTGATTACACTTGTTTGTCATTACATGTTATATCTTATATGTTTCTAATATTTATCTAATTGATGTTAGTCCTCTGATTAAGATTTAATTTTGTTAAATCACATAGAAAAACTCATATGGAGTAAATCCAATGGTTGACTTTCAAGTTTTATTGTATGCCCATATTTCCTATGGTATATTTTATACCCAATCCTTATTGTCGATATCCATAGTATTTGTCAAAATGTTTTACTACTCTCTATTAGTGACTTCTACATGACCATTTGCTTGTGGATGGTAGGGAAAGGATTTTCTATGTCTGATATGATACAATTCAATGAATGCTTTTATGACATTGGATATGAATTGTGGTCATTGGTATGAAACAATAGATATGGAGAATCTGATCATAGAGAAATTTGTAATCTTCTCATCATGAGAAAATGGAAAACCTTGGACTTCATCCCACTTAGTCATATACTCCATGCATATAAGGATGTACTCTTTTCCTTATGATGTAGGATCAATAGGGATGATAAAATCTAACTCCCATTTCTCAAAAGGTTCAAGAACTACTCGAGGATGGAGGGGAATTCGTTTGGAAATTTTAGGATTACCCATTCTCTAGCATTGGTCACATTCCCATATGTATATTTTCATGTCCTTATGTAAGGAAGGAAAATAGTAGCCATCTCCGAAGACTTTATGAATGGTTCTTTTGACTAAGTGATGATGTCTGAATGGCTCATCTTGAAAGGCTCTAAAGATGTCAAATATTTCATCCTCACGTACATATCTACTTAACACCATATCATGCCACATTTAAATATCGTTCTATTAAACCATTTGAACATTGCACTTTCTTTTATCATCTATTTCTTTTGTTTAACTAAAAAATAAGGTAAAAACTTCCCTATGGAAAAATATTTTTCCATGTCTGCAAACCATGGTGACTTTGTAGAAACTGTAAACAAATGTTCATCAGAGAAATCATCTTCAACTGGTTCAATTTTCCATAGATTAGTTAGTCTTAACAAGAAATCAACAATTACATTACCCTTTCTAGGTTTATAAACTATTGTGATGTCATATTACTGTAATAGTAATAACCATATAACAACTCTAGCACTAACTACATGTTTATTCATTATATACTTATTTACAAAATGGTCTATATGGACGATGACCTTATAACTTGTAACATAATGGCGAAATTTGTTGACGATGTATGCTACAAAAAATAATTCTCTCTCAATAGTGGTGTAGTTTTTTTCCATTGGTGTCAAATTCTTACAAATGTAGTAAATAACATACATTTAACCTTAATTGTTTTTCTAACCCAACACATATTTAATTGCTTAATTATATGCATCTTTTTGTATATGAAATGGTGAGTTCTAGTCTAGCCCCATCAATATTGGAGATGAGATGAATTTTTCTTTGATTAGCTTGAATTTTGGTTAGCACTTACATGTCCACAGGAATTTTCTATCTTCTATTTGTAATTATAGACACAAAATCACACACTTGGGGTACATTTCTAGGTCCTAAAAGCATACTTGCATTCATATGATTTATAAGCAAGAAAAATAGTAATTTCCAACTATCTTTGGCCTCTTTGCTTTGTTTCTAGCCTTCTTTATAGTGTTACACACCCTATAGCCCAGTCTGAACTTCATTTATTTATATTTCACGACTTTAAACACTAGCGCCCGAGTGCCCTCGTCCTTCTAGGTGCCCTCGACCTCTTTTTGGGCATCTTTTATCTTTTAGACATCTTATTTTCTTATGGGTCAGCCTTATAATTGTCAATTGGTAAATTCAACCAAGGAAATCATATAAATACAAAGCCATGTGACCATAATAAAGGACTAGGCTCTAAGAATATATTATCATAACCTAAGGTCACATCCAAAGGCATTATAAGAGTATCAAGGAATCCATATAACACTCACTAGAGGGATAAGGGACTGCATTTTTTGAATACACATATAGGAAGGGAATTTCATTTTCCATTCACACATATATTTACATTGCTACATCTAGTTATCACCCACTATCATGTGTACTTACACAAGGGCTTCCTAGGGCACAATTCTATCACACATGCATAAGAACTACATGGAGTCTAAAATATAGTGTAATGCTCGATTGTAAGCTTACTCAGTCAGGTGACCGTTGGATTTAGTCCAACTCCCCATTCACATATTTATTTTTAAAGATTTGATGTAGTTTGGGGTTTTGTAGGGTATCATTTATTTCGTAGGTTACAGGTGAATTTGGAAATCATCCAATGACCTATAAGCAACCAAAAGTGAAAGTTAGTGACGCTTGTGCGACACAAAAAAAACTATTTTCTAAGACCCTACATGGTCACAAGAACTCAATAGAGGTATCTAGTGCCTAGGCTCCCTAGCCCTGTTCAAGACACCTTAGTCAAAGCTCATCCGGAACTTCCAAGTTTTTTTGTGTTTAGTTTTTAAAGTACTCCTTTTCTATTCATCAGTCTTCCAACCCAGCACAATCTCAACATTCAACATAAATAAGCTAAGTCTTTATTTTCCTCTCTTGCACTTAGGGTTTTTATACCTCTTTAGCTTATTACTTATCTCATTTATATTAAAACATTTATTTATCACTTATTTATCATACATGAATTTGAAATTAGGGTTTTACAAAAGTTTATTTTTATTAAATCATCTGGTGAACCCATCACTCAAAACCAACTTTGTTTCTAGGTATTTTGTCATCTTTTTATCATGGATAAATCTTATGAACCCTTTAATAAAGCCCACCTTCAGGAGCTCAATGATCATCTTGCAGAACATCCCCAAGATCTAGATCTACTCTTATTTTCTTCTCGTGAGGAGGCCACCAATTTTGTTGAGATTAGTGTTCCTATATCCGCTATCACTTTTATGCTTATTGCTACTCGACCACCTAATTCTACCCTTCTACCTACTTCTATTGTTCCCATATATATTCCTACTCCCACCAACCACTTCACTGTGCCTCTTATTTATCATACATGACGAGTCTTTTCCATTGGTAATCAATACCTAGCCTCTCTATATCAAGATCTCTAAGTTCAATTATGACAACTTAAAGAAGCTACTTCTCGTGCTTCTCCATCTCTTGACTCCACTTTACTCCTTCACACTCCTTTCATGCCTGCCATTTCCACTTGTTCACTTCCTTAAAAATTCATCACCCCTAATCTTCCCACCTCTAATGGCCATGGTGATCCTCAAGAGCATATTTGAGCATTTCATGTGGCATGTCTAGATTATGCAGATGATCATACTTTACTAGCAAATCTCTTTCCTAGAAGCCTCCAATATTAGGCTCTGCGTTTGTTCTAAAATCTAATTATCCATTTGGTAACATCATTTACGCATTTAGCATATGCTTTTCTCACTCATTTTTCAATAAATATCGGTTCTAAGATATCCTATGCTCAGCTTGCACAAATAAAAAAAGGATCTAATGAGCATCTAGTGGATTATGTGTTAAGACATAATAACAACTAAGCTAAAATGTCTAATGTACTTGTGAAATCTGAACTGTAAGATATTTTTGTCTAAAATATTTTGTCTCTATTGCAAGAAATTTTCATCTTTGAAACTTCTCCATCATTTGATCAACTATGTCGTACTCTTAAGCTACATGAAAGAAAACTTTTATCTATGGGAAAGCTTAAATATCATGACCAAGCTTCATCTTCTACTTGGTTTCAAAGAAAATCAACTTTCAAGCCATTAATCCCACTGAAGAAAAATCTACTATTAAGATTGTCCCTACTCTTGAAAAGCTTTAATGGAAGCCTCTAAAGCATACATTCACAAAATTTCCTTGTGCTCCACATATTCTGTTGCCAAAAATGATTGAGAGAAATATTATTACACTTCCTCCTCCAGTTAATTTGTATCCATATCACCCTAAAGGATGAAACTATAATGAAAATACTAGATGTGATTATCATCAATGCATTGGACATTCTACCGGTCGATGTTTTAAAATCTGACATCTTATTCAAGATCTTATTGACAAAAATGAAATCAGGATCCTTGATCCTTTGACATCTACGCCAGTCAAAGAAAACAAAAAACTAAAAATATTTAATGATACTCTCCCTAAGGATGAAAAGCAAGATGCTGACTCTTCCACTAATCATACATATCATGTTATGCCACCTCCTTCATCAGGGGATCTCAATTTTCTCATTGCTCAGACTGATGCATCGCCACCATTCATTACATTCTCTGATGACCATTATCATGGCACATTCTCTTCTAATACACTACATATTAAATCTTCCATTGGACCTCATGTTATCGATTCATATGGGTGTGTTATCTATTGCACTCCTTGTCCCTATCAACTATCCACTCTCACATATTTTTTTGGGGCTCTCACCATGTTTGTACCATTCATTGTGGAACCTTTAATCAAAGGTTGTGACATGCTCTTAGGTATTCCTTGTCTCCATTTCATTAAGGCTATCATTTCCATGAGTCACTTGTGTATAAAATTCATCCACAACAGGCAAGTTATCACCATCAAAGGTGTCTCTCCATGTACAGTGTAACATCAACCTCCTCTCGAGGTTGTCATTGCACTCACTAGGGCATCTAGGTCCCCATAGACCTCTCAAATTTAAGGAACATTTTGCACCTAGCTCACCCATTCACATGTGACCTACTCGTCCTCATTAGTCTGCTAGTCCATCTTTTCATCCTAGATCCACTTCTCAGGCAGCCCCTTCACATAGGAATTCATCACATCATCACCTCCTAGGTCTCCTTCACATAGTTTCTCATCACCTACTTGGTATCCTTTACATAGGTGTTCACCATCTAGGTCTCCTTCACATCTACAACATCAGTCTCATACACCACTGATCTTAGAGCATCGTCACATACCTTTTTCTCCTCACACATCAGGTGGAGGACCCTTTCCCTTCACTTTTGTTGGATAGTTTTATCATCATCATACACTTGGGAGCATCATGCTTACTTCTCTCCCCCCTTCTAGCATTCTAAGGTATCTATCATTTCTACTATTATGATATGTGCTTCATATTTCATCTCTCTGAGCATCATTTCACATATTGATATACTTGTATCGTCATTACCCTATGAAGCACTCTATTTCCATTGTTCATACTCGACTGCTAAGGGTATCAATCTGAAAAAAACCTCATCTCTTCTACACTCTTTACGCTCTATGTTTCATTGATCATATCTTTCTAAGGCACACAATTTTAACCATTTCCCAGTGATGCACTCTTGTTTTATGGTTTGTACTTGACTATTGAGGGGTATTTAATGAATGAACCTCATCTCATACTCATTCACATTCACTTAATGGACATGTTGCTCCTATCAAATTCACTTTGCATTATATTCCATTCAAAATGACATCCTGTTGCATATCTGGGTTGTAGTTATTCTTTTTTATTTATCCTCACATGTACACTTTGCTTACTATATTAGACAGATATCTAGTATGTCATTATCTTTTATATATACACATGCATGTTCACTTATTATTTAGTTCTTAATACAAACTTTCTATATATCTTTACACGCAACAATGATACTTTGAAATGTACCTCTTACCAGTTCCTGGGGGCATCTACATTCCTACTCTTACACACTACAGATGTTATTGTTTCATTATTTACTACTCACTATTCTTACTAGGACACTATTTTCTATGGATCTATACATGCTTTGACATAGTATTTATTTTTCTAACATGATAACGGGTGTTTCATGTGAAGCATTTGATTTGCAGGACTATTTTCTACCATGGTTGTCTGTTACTCTTTACTTCCCATTGTTTGCTATTATATGCTATTGTTTATGGGCTATGCCCTTTTTCTTGTATGCACATTGTATGCTTTTGGTTGCTTTGGCCCTGATTATGTTGTGATATTGTGAGTGATGTCCCATGTTTGAAACCCACTTTTTACGGTCTACTTTGTCTGCTTTATTGTTTGATTAAATTGTCTTCTATCACATGCTTGTCACTTTTTCTACTAACACATGTTTTAATCCTTTTTGTTTACATGTACCTTGGTTACTACCATGTACATTCCCTCCCTATGTAGGGATATAGTTTTAGATTAGCATCCGGTCCTCTCCTTCGGGCCACATTCTCCTAGTGACGTCGCATGCACCCCAAACGAGGGGGCATACAATGGGTGAATCAGTCACCCCATACAATAGATCAAAGCTTCAATATAAGCCTGCATAATATAGGAATAGAACAAATTTACAGTTACAGAACAACCCAAACTCTAACTTGGATCCTCAATTTAACACAAAAAAACACCCATATACAAACACTAGCACTTGGGCGCTCTTGACCTTTCCTGGGCTCCTATCACGAGGGGGTAGTTACAGTTACTTTCTAAAATCAACATAGTTTTTAGCAGTTTATAGAGAATTTTTTCACAGTATAGGCAAGAGAAAAATTCTCTATAAACTGCTGAAAACTAGAACAACATGGAATTTTTCTACTTGGATCAAACTAGAACAACACGAAACTAAACATGAATCACACCAGCTGCAATGGTGTATAAATTTGGGAAGTAGTCATGGAAGAATAATAACACTAGACCTTTCTCCCCAATACTCTTATGTCATGGCATGAGATCGCCCAAAAAACTTGCTCTTCTACAACACTTCAATACTTTTTCTATCCTTTTCACTCTTCACGAATCAGGTGCGTACTTTCCTTTTACTACTTTTTACACACATTTAAATAATTTTACAGAGTATTCATAATACGTGACTTTGATTACTCTTTCACTCTTATTTTGCATATCTTTTCTTAATATGCAACAAGAAGCAACCCTACATCAAGCACAAAAATAGGTACAATACGATACAACACAATACATTGCACCCCTAGGGTCACTTCCTCTTTCTTAGCTTCCATGCTTTCGCTTGCCTCCTTGGCACGCTATCGCCTCACATTCTACATGGTTATTAGGTACACATATTCTATCTACTTTATGTTATCAAGTATTCACTCAACAACATAAAGTGGGGGAAAATATAGACACAAAATCACACACTTGGGTATGTTTCTATCTCCTAAAATCATACTTGCATTTATATGATTCCTAAGCGAGAAAACTAATAATTGACAACTATCATTGGCATCTTTTCCTTTTTTCTAGTCTTCTTTCTGGTTTTACACACCCTACAACCAAGTCTGAACTTCATTTATTTATCTTTCATGATTGTGGACACCAACACCCAGATAGGATGCCAATTCCCAGGTGCCCTCATCCTTCTAGGCACCCACGACCCATTTTTAATTTATTCACTCTTTTTGGGGATCTTATTTTCTTATGGATCGACATTCTAGTTTTCAATTGCAAAATTAAACTAAGGGAATCATATAAATACAAAGCAATATGACCATAATAAAGGACCAAGATCTAAGCATATATTATCATTACCTAAGGTTGCATCCAAAGGCATTATAAGAGCATCAAGGCATCCATCTAACACTCACTCAAGGGACAAGGGACTGCATTTTCTACATATACACTTAGGAAGGGAATTTCATTTTTCCATTCACACATCTATTTACGTTGCTACATCTAGCTATCACCCATTATCGTGTGCACTTGCAAAAGACTTCGTATGACAAAATTCTCTCACACATGCATAATAACTACATGGAGTCCGAAATGTAGTGAAACACTTGGTTGTAAGCTCACTCAGTTGGGTGATCACTGGGGTCAGTCCGACTCTCCATTCACATATTTCTTTTTTAGGATTTGATGTAGTTTGGGGTTTTACATGATATCATTTGTTTTGTAGGTTACAGGTGAATTCAAAATTCATTTAGTGGCATAAAGGTGACCAAAAGAAAAGGTTAGTGACACTTATGCAACACAAAAAAATAGTTTATAATATCTTGTATGGTCACAGGTGCCAAAAAGAGGTCTCTAGTGCCTAGGTACCCTAATCCTATTCTAGGTGCCCTAGTCCAGGATTTTCCAATAGTTCCAAGTTTTTCTGTTCTCATTTTTGATAAATTTTCCTTTTCTATTCATCAGTCTTCGAGCTTAGCATAGTCATGACATTCAACATAAATCAGTTAAGTTTCTATTTCCCTCTCTTGCACTTAAGGTTTTTATACCTCTTTAGCTTATTTCTTGTGTCATTTATATTCTAATTTTTTTTTATTACTTATTTATCATACATGACTCTACAATTAGGGTTTTACAAAAGTTTATTTGTGTTGAATCAGTAATAACATGCATGGCTGAAAAAAATCCTTACATTAGTTTGATTCTTTAGTGTGGGAATCTTTGAAATCACCTCAATATTTTAGGGATCTACCTTAATTCCTTTTGAGGATATTTTATGTCCTATGATAATTCCTTGTTCCACCATTATTGGACACTTTTCATGGTTAAGAGGAAATTGATGTCCTTCACACCTAGTGAGCACTTTGTTTAAATTTTCTAAAGCTTCCTTAAATGTACCTCAATGAATAGTAAAATTATCCACACACACACATTTCCACACATTCATTGGTCAAGTCAGTAAAAAATAGCCAACATTACACACTAAAAGGTAGTCGGGGTATTACATAGTCCAAAAGGGAGAACTTGGTATGCAAAGGTGCCTAAAGGATATGTAAATGTAGTCTTTTCTTGATCTTTAGGAGCTACCTCAATCTGGTTATAACCAATAAAACCACTTAGGAAGGAAAAATATTTATTTCCAGCCAAGTTGTCTAGTACTTGGTCTATAAATTATAAGGGGAAATAATCCATCCACGTTGCTTTGTTGAGTTCTCTATAGTCTATACAAACCCTCCACTTCCCATTTTTATTAGGAACACCAAGTAGCGGAGACTGTACGATAGAAAAGTGACATGCAAGCATGAGAATCTACAAGTAACTCTTCTTTGTACCTGACCTCCTGAGGTCGTGTTGAGACAGCCGGTGGAAATGGAAGATATACATATATGGATGAACTAGTTGGGTAATCTTATATCCTCAACACACAATAATGGAATCTGTGAATCTAAGGCAAAGAAGGCCCTCATAACCTGAATTGGTGTAATGGATCGTTCAGATATAATAACTTCTCGGAGACTCCAATCAATGTTGAGATCTGTCGAGATCCTATTTATTGGCTGTTGGATGCGTGGAAAGTGACCTGTAGGTACTTCGTGTATATTTTCAGACAAGGTCATGAAAAATGGTGATGAGAGGTGTAGTGGATCCTCCAGAGTTTTATGGACAATTCTCTGGTCTAGTCCAGAAATCCCTAGCCTGATTAGTTGCTATGTTTAATACAGAGAATTGTGTAATGATGTCTGATGGAAGTGGTGAGGATCTGAATATTAGTGTGTGTAAACCAACGTCAATGTCTGATTGACCAGTAGACCCGTTGGGTTGTGGGACCTGTGGATCACAACCATAAGTTTGTTGTTGTGGCGGACCTCCTACGGTCATACAAGGAGTCAATATCTTCTCCCAACTATCCAATAGTCATAAGCTTTTTTAGCCTCTATGTTTAGAACTAGAAGTTGTGTAATTTTCTTAGAATACCTTATAGGTGTTCTGGAAACTTGAATACATAAGCTAGTATCTATGTCGATGAGGAGGTATCCTGCATTGGGCTGTGGAACTAAAGGATCGCAACCAAATATTTGTTCTCTTTCGAGTCCTTGTACAGTCATGTGGATATCCTATCAAGGTAGTCTATAGTTAGGGTGATTTGACCAAAATGTGTGTGCCTTATCATCTTCAATATTTAACTCTCTCAATTGTTCACTAATTGCTCGTAGGTTTACTGTTGTTCGAAAAACCTGAATCCTAAGGTCTTGATCTATATCAGCTAGTGTCGTGAGGAGATTTGGTTGAGGCACTATCGGTTCAAATGCGTATTCCCTGAGTTCTCTAGGTCCCGTGATTATCATGCAAAGATGATTCAATTTTAACTGAAACAAATAAACTAATTATGAAAGATGTATCTACACTATGCATATATTCTTTTATTTTTGTATTTTCGATGAAGTATTTTAATGAAATTAAAAGAGCAGCTATTCTAATATATTCAAAAAATGGACACTTAATCTAGTAACAAAATCAAAACAAACAAATTTACCTGGTGTAGCTATTTGCCTTTGCAGTTGTCAGTTTATCCTAAATATCTAAATAACTAACTAATTTTAATCGAAAGACTCTCAATCCTACCTCAGAAGTGAGGAATGAATCATAGTTTCTCAGAAACTGTTATCCCCCACAACTTCCCTAGCGATAGCGAGAGTGAGCTTTAACTGAAATGAAATAATTTACTACTCTATTTGATATATTGTAACTAAAACTTTGATAGCTCAAACCTGGAGTTTACAGAACAGTGGTAAATCCAGTGGTGTGTGACTTTATCCCCTAAGTGTGATATCCTTGTTCCTTTGTGTTCTCATGAATCTAGAAAAGCATGTATATGATAGCGTCAGCAGAAGAAGATACTCGAATTATGGTAGCTTTGGATATAGACCAAATACAATGCAAGTAAGAGAGGGATAGTGCAAGTGAACAAAGCTTGACTATGCAATTCCTAACAGGATTTATTGTGGGAATACAACACAAATACACCGAGAATTCTAAAACTATCTTTTGAGAAAAATAGAACCTGTAACTCTAAATGGATTCTATTCTAAAATGAAACTACCTTATCCTAAACTAATTGTAGGGAAAACAATGAGGTAAGATGGAAACAAGAAGATCAAATGATCTCTAAACAACAAGGAAAGGCTGATAATTGATGCAAAACCATGAAACTATTGGAACTCTAAGAAATAAACTCCAAAAAACTAAATAATTAAATAGAGAAGGAGAGGGGCCATTTGCTTGTGGACAAGCTGAGTATTTATAACAGTTGCATTTACTAGAGGGTAACTCCCAATTGATCTCTTTTACTATAAACAAAGGGAAAACACTATTTATAGGGTGGCAAAAACATAAATGCAAACCAAAGTGGGCGAAGAATGCGGGTGAAAGTTGAATTTTTACGTTTGACGCATCCATCGGAGTGTTCTACAAACTACGCATAGGACCGCCGCCTTGCACAGGGTGGTGGTTACACGATCACCACCCTGTCTTGGGTGGCGGTCACGGGACCGCCACCCAGTCAGGGTGTCAATCTTGTTACTTAAGACCAAAATGCAAGGAAAAAGGGGGTAGAGGACATAACAAAGCATACGGAGCTTGGATAAAGCATTTGGGATGCAAACATACACTTTGAGAGATTTTTCTGGATTCCAAACACCTTGCAAAGAGACCTGAATCATCATTGGGGTTTCCGTAACCTCTTTCTAGCAGTACTGTACCTACATTTTTGGATACGTACATATTGCCCCCTCGGAGAAGCGTTTTAGCCATGGAGAGGCATAAAATGGTGGGTCCAAGTATGGTGGTCCCAAAATGGGGAGTTAGAATTTATACCTGACACGCCCATGTGTCGAAACATCGCCATACAAATTTCTACTACCTACAAAATGAAAAGAGGACTCAAGTGCAGATAGATAAAATGAATTGAGAAATAAAACTAAATTAATATGAAATGAGGACTTACCATCTGCGCGGGGATTAAAACTTACCTCCGTCGATGCTCCAACCCTATGAAAGACATTAAAAATCAAATTAGAAAACCATATATATATAAAACGAGCTCATTTTATTATTCATTTACGCGTGTCGATTTGGTGGTTTTTGAGCTCTGGGACCAATGGTGACTATACGATGGGAAAATGACAAGCGAGCATGGGAATCTACAAGTAACTCTTCCTTGCACCCGACCTCCCGAGGTCGTGTTGAGACAACCGGTGGGGATGGAATATACGTGGGGTATGGACAAACTAATTGGGCAATATTATGTCTTTGACACACACTAATGGAATCTACGAATCTAAGGAAATGAAGGCCCTCCTAACCTGGACCAGTGTGATAGATCGATCGGTGAGGATGACTACTCGAAGGCTCCAATCAATATCGAGCTCTGGCGTGATCCGATCTATAGGTTGTGGGATACGGGGAAAATGACCTGGGATTGTTTCGTGTATGTCTCCAGACAAGGTCATAAGATGGATGATGGATATGGTGGATTCTACGGGTGATTATCTGGTCTAGTCCAAAACTCTTTAGCTTCGTTAGTTGCTATGTCTAACAAGGATAATTGTGTGATAATGGTTGGCAGAATTGGAGTGGATCTAAATACTAATGTGTGTAAACCAACATCGACATCTAATTGAACTGTGGACTTGTTGGGTTGTGGACCTGTGGATCACAATCGTAGATTCGTGGTTGTTGTGAACTTCCAATGGTCATATGTAGAATCAATCCCTAATTCCTAATATCTAGTAGTCGTATGCCTTTTTGGCCTCTATATTGAGAACTAACAGCTGTGCAATCTTCTCAGAGTACCTTACAGGCGTTCTAGTAACTTGAATTCGTAAGCTATTGTCTATGTCAGTGAGAATGTCTCCTACGTTTGGATGTGGGACCAAAGGATCACAAGTGAACATTTGCTCTCTTTGAGGCCCTTCTATAGTCATGTGGATAGTTATCTAGGGTAATCTGTAGTTTGGATGGTTTGACCAAAACGTATGCACTTTGTCATCTTCTATGTTTAGTCCTCTCAGCTGTGCACTAATTTCTTGTAGGTCTATTGTTACTTGGAAGACCTGAATTCTAAGATTTTGGTCTATATTAGTTATTGCTGCAACAAGATTGGGCTGAAGCACTATTGGCTCGAATATGTATTGTCTGGGCTCCCTAGGTCCCATGATTGTCATGCAAAAGGAAATGATATAAATCTAACTAATGACAAAATAAACTATGCAAGATATATCTATGTATATTCCTCTATTTTGTATTTTTGATAAACTATTGAACAGAATTGAAAGAGCAATTATTTAATATATCTAGAAATTGACAACTAATAACAAAATTAAAACAAACAAAGCAGTCGAGTATAGCTACTTGCCTGTGTAGTTGTGAATCTATTCTAAATAACCAGATAACTGATCTAATCTATTTGAAACACCCCCGATCCTACCTCATAAGTGAGGAATGAATCATAGTTTCTCAGAAACTATCAATCCCCACAGCTTCCCCGGCAATATCGAAAGTGAGATTAACTGAAATGAAATGATTGACTACTCTATTTGATATATTTTAACTAGAACTTTGATAGCTTGAACCTGGATTTTACAGAACAGTGGCGAATCCAGTTGTGTGTGGCTTTGTCCCCTCAGTGTGATCTCCTCGTTCCTTCGTGCTCACATGAATCCAGAAAAGTGTGTAATGCTAGCATCAACAAAAGTAGGTATTGGGACCGTGGCGGCTTAGGATGTAGACTGAATATAATGCAAGTAGGAGAGGGATAGCGCAAGAGAATAGAGCTTGGCTTATACAATTCCTAGCGAGATTTATTGCGAGTCATACAACATAAAACGTCTAGAACCTGAAACTATCCTATTTGACGAACAAAACCTGTAACTTTAAGGGCTTCCTACTAAAAATTAAACTGTCCTACTCCAATTGATTGCATGAAATAGTAACAACACTAGCACAAGAAGATTATGTGGCTTCCAAACAACAAAACAACACTAACTATGCATGCAACAAATAAAACTATTGATTCCTAAGAAAATCTGGAAGACTAAGCTATTGAAATGAGAAATTGAGAAGCAAATTTGAGGGGCTATTTTCTTGAGCACAAGCCAGCTATTTATAGAATTCCCATTTACCTAAAGGTGAAAACCAAATTGAACTCTTTAACCATAAACAATGCAAAAACACTATTCCATGGAACCAGAATCATAAATACAAGCAAAGGTAGTGAAAAAAGCTGGTAAACGTTGAAATTTTACATGAGTCACGTTAAAAGGAACATTCTAGAAAATGCGTGAAGGACTGTTGCCCTAAGCAGGGTGGCGGTTAAAGGACCGCTACCCTGCTTGGGCGGCAGTCACGAGACCGCTGCCCAGGCAGGGTGGCGGTTTCGTAACTGAAGACCAAAATGTAAGAAAAAAGAGGGAAGAAGAGAAAAACAAAGCACGCAGTAGCTAAACAGGACATGTGGGATGTTAACACATTCTTGGAGAGCTTTTCTAGATCCTGAACACCTTGCGAGGAGACCTGTATCATCATTGGGTCACGTGTAACGTTGTTTTAGTGGTGCAATACCCTATAATTTTGGGTACGTACATATTGCCCCCTCGGAGAAGCATTTTAGCCATGAAGAGGCGTAAAACGGTGGGTCCGAGTATGGCAGTCTCGAAATGGGAAGTTAGAATTTATACCTGACACGTCCATGTGTCGAAATGATGCCCTCCAAGATTCTCGCTACCTGTAAAATGAAAAGAGGACTCAAGTGTAGATAGATAAAATAAATTGAAAAATAAACACTAAAATAATACGAAATGAGGACTTACCATTCGTGCGGGGATAAGAAATTACCTCCGTCAGTGCTCCAAACTTGCGAAAAGGGCATTCAAAACAAGTCAAGATGCTATATATGTAAAAATGGGCCCATTTTCCTATTCATTTGCGCGTGTCGATTTGATTGATTTTGAGCTTTGGGACCCATGGTGATGGTTTTTCACGAGAGTATAGTCAAAATGTTCGTGACGAGATAGTGATCATGCCTCCGCGAGCGGAACATCGACCTGCGAGATCATAGGTTAGCTCTTCTTGATTTAGCGTTTTTACCCCTAAAATGTTAAAATGATGAAATATTTGTCATGGGGGGATTATTTTTGAAAATGTTGGTTTTAATAGGGTCACTTAGGGGGGGTGCCTAATGGGTAGGCTTTGTTTTAGTCAAAATGGTATTTGTTTTATGTTTTTAGGTGTTTTAGGGCACGTGACTACCGCCCTGATCAGGGTGGTGGTTACAAGACCGCCGCCTGTAAGGTGGCGGTTACAGAATCACCGCCTTGCTCAAGGCGGTGGTTACGGAATCGCCACCCTGCTCAGGGCGGCGTTTCTTCACAGAATGCCAAAATAATACTTGTTTGAATTTATTTTTACATTTCTAGCATTATTACCTGCTTTAATGATTTTTCCAATGTGATTTGAATACTAACTTACTCTTTTTTACGTGTTTTTGGGTGTATGTAGGTGAAGGAGGAGTATATCAGATGGATTTGAGAGAGAGATGTGTGTGATTGGCTTCTAGCAGTGTTGGATGCACTTTGTCAGGCTGAGCAGGATACGCTTTAGAGGGCCGGTATATTGCGTATATCACGGGTCCCGCATGTTGCACCTTCTAGTCACATACTTTGTGACTTGTTTTCATATTGGGATGCTGATCAGAACACTTTCTGGTTTCCAGGAGTCAGGGGTGAGTGTACCATTACTTTGGAGGATGTTTACTACATCTTGGGGGTCCCGATCATCGAGAGATGACTCACACTTGAGACAGTAGGTTCACGGACTTAGATAGCATAGTGGGCTTCATATATGGGAGACGTAGTTATCTCCATTGGTTCGAAGAAGGGGGTGAGGGTCTGATCTATTCCTAGCCTACCTATCCCCTTGATTCGTCAGGCTATTATGGGGATCCTTGCCTCGAGATTGATCGGGGACAAGGGAGGAGACACTTTATTTTATTATTGGTCCCCCATCATTGCACAGATTGAGGGACATGGCCGGATTTATGCCTGGGGAGCCGAAATTCTTGGCACCACTTATCATGATCTATACCGGGTGGTTTGTTTACAGGGGTAGTCCTTGAGCCATCCAACCCTGGTTATGAGCTAGGTCTACGAGTGTTTCATCCCTTATGGGAGAGGTGTAGAGGTGGCGGATCCCGAAGCCGTGAGGGAAGCCAGATGGATAGATATGTAGGTGCTTAGAGCACCCCACCAGCCAGTCACCTCCTTGACTACTAATGATATGGAGGAAACACCCTATCAGGCCATCCCAGGGTTATGGGGTGAGGAGGCCCTCACTTTGATCTCTTGCTCTACCACAGGGCAGCTTGTGGACAAGATGGGGAAGGTGGAGACACATCCTTTTGCTCAGGTGCCTCAGTAGTTTGGCCTTCCTTACATTGGTATGCTTCCCCCAGTGGTGCTAGTATTTAGATCAGTTTAGGAAACTAGGGGAGGTCCTAGAGGCCGGGGTTGGACTGTTGTCACTCCTGGTGTCCCTATTGTAGTTAGGCGGGTAGTACGTGCTCGAGGGAGAGCCAGTGCTTCTCAGGAACCCTTACTTCAGATTGCCACCGGTCCCTCCCACAACAGCGATGACCCCATTGATATAGACTCTGAGTCTGAGGAGTTCATAGGAGAAGAGATAGAAAAGGAGACTGAGGCTGAGACCAGTGAGTCAGGTGGAGAGGAGGATAGCGATCCTGAGTGGCATGACACTCAGGATATCTTACAGATGGAGAGGGCAGAGAAAAGTGCGGAGAGGGTGACTCTAGTTTCAGAGGATCCACCTTCTTAGGGCTTGGGCGGAGAGGATGAGTCTGTAGTAGGACGTTATGTGGTCCCAGGCACAGGAGGAAGACATTAGTCAGCGGCAACATCTGTGGTAGGCGCTGATCCTAGGGATCCATCTTGGAGGCCCGAAGATCTGAGTGAGTTATCATCCTTCTCTTTAATGTTTGTCTTTAGCTATGATTGTCTTAGTTGCTATCTCTCCTTTTGTTTACTTTTGTTTCTATCTTTTGAGTATTTCTAAAAAAAATCTCCTTTACTTACAGAGACTGTTGACAAGTGGCGGGACCTAATTCACTAGGTATGCACTGATACCCTGATGATCCCCATGGAGAGGACCCGCACGGAGCTATCCGTGGATGCAAGGGAGCCCTCAGTCAGCAGCTAGTAGGCATACTAAAGTTTTTGCCCCTATCTGGCATGTGGCCAGGATGGTGACTACCCTCCATACCGAGTTGGCAGAATACAGGACAGCAGAGCACCTGATGAGGAGTCACTCTCATGGCGAGGCCGCAGCTGCTCCTCGGGACCGTGAGCCCTCTGTGCACTCAGAGCACCGGCGTAGCCAGAGTCCTAGATGTGGGTGTGCACCTTCAGAGGTATCTCATAGGGGTTGAGAGGCCGCATGGCTCTCTTCGATTGTTTGTATGATGTATTTTGTATTTCCTAGACTCTTTGAGCATTTTGACTATGCTTAGCGCATGATGGCATTGTACACGAAACGTTGAAATTTATATATATATATATATATATATATATTCTTTTTGGATCAAAACTCTTGGTATCTATGATTTTTGTGATTCATTTCCACATGTAAATTATAATGTTGTATTATTGTATGCTTTTCAGAATGTATGCAATGGAGGACAAATGATACAAATGTTTTTTTTCTTTTTGTATTTTGTGATGCTAATATATGATAATGTAGACACAATGTGATCTTGAACTTTAGTTTCTATAAGTAATTTTTTGGTACTTCATATGTGTTTTGACAAAATGAGATGATAAACCGGTATGATGAGCACATGAACTTGCCCCACTCTTAACTCCACACAACTAGTAAGATGCGAGGGCTCATCACCGAGAGCTAGAAAGGGCACAAGCTATGAAATTTGTTGAATGGTAGTGATGAGAGATAGACAAAGATTTGGTGGAACCAAATTAGGATGCTACAAACCTACTCTACTCAAGCGACTCCATAGTTTAGAATGATACTTTCTTTGCAGTTTATCTAGACTTAGATCTGTAGATGGCCACATGGTAGACAAAATCTGGTTTTCGAAGTTTTGAGCTCTCTTCGAATTTTGGACATCTGATTCATTTGTTTTTGACTTAAGATTGCAAAGCTTTATTTGAACCATTTACTTATGACCTTCAACATTTATTTGTCAAGAGGACCCCCTACACCTTGCCCCATGCTACTAGTAAGAAGTGTGGGCTTATCACCATGGACAAGGTACAGGCGAGTAAGAGCATTCCCATCCTTTTCCAACCCTACGTCACTAGTAAGAGACACAAGCTCATCACTGAAGGTTGGTAGGGCAAGGAAATCTGTAAAAATAAAATTTTTTGTTTGATCTATATTTGACTTGTTTATTTGAGCAAAATGTCAGTATGTTATTACTTCCAAAGAGATATACATATGGGATAGATGTGACACTTTGAAGCTTCTAGAACAGACCATAGGCAAGACAACTATCCTGGGAAGAAACCAAAAGTGAGAACAAGCATGCAAACCTTGGTATGGTTACCGTTAAGACTTTGTCATATCTAGCTTTATTTGATGAAATGATTCTGAAATGGTTAATGATGTTATGAAAATGAAGAAGTATGATTGGAAGGGCTATGCCAATACCATCAGAATTTTGTAATGAATTGCTTTAAGAATAAGTTCCTTGATCACAAAATTGTATGAAACGAGTGGAAAAAATGAACTTGACTACATGAGGATGCGATGTAGATATAATTATACAAATAGTGTTGGTTGCTTATACATAGAATCATTTAAGATGCAAGGAATTGATTGTTTTGTTGAATTCCTCGCCTTCCAGTGTACATAAGAGATATGCACCATTTCCATAGTCTTTCGTGATTCAATATGGGCCCAACCATTTGGGCCAAAATTTCCTTCCTTCACCGGTTTTTTTATCAATCCGGCTATCTAGCCTTAGAACTAGATCTCCTTCATATATATCTCATTCGTAGACCTTTTTGTTATACTGCCGACACATCCGGTCAGTATAGACTCTATGTCATTGTTCAACGTCTATCCTGGCCTCATCTAGGCTTTCTAGTTGGGAGAGACGTGCTTCTCTATAAGATTCTTCATCCAAAATCCCTTGTAATGAGATGCGGAGGCTGGGTATTTCAACCTCAAGTGGGAGAACTACTTCTGCTCTGAATACCAATGAGAAAGGAGTTGCTCCTGTTGGTGTTCTTATTGAGGTTCGATGGGCCCACAAGGCCAGATATAACTTTAAATGCCAATCTCATTTGTTTTCTTTTACCGTTTTGAGGAGAATAGCTTTCAATGTTTTATTTTTTGCTTCAGCATGTCCATTGGCTTGAGGGTAATACAGGGAAGCTGTATGATGGTTTATTTTAAATTTACTGCATAGCTCATCGGACTTCGTCATTCTTAAAGGAGAGTACCATTATATGAGATAATGATTTTTGGGACACCGTACCTACAAATGATTTGGTTTAAAATAAACTTGATGATCACGGAACCTGGTACAGTGGTGAGAGGCATAGCCTCTACCCATTTTGTAAAATATTTGTGGCCGTGATTATGAAGTTATGGCCATCTGTTGATGAGGGAGAGAATTTCCCTATCAAATCTAGGCCCCATGTAGAAAAGGGCCATGGAAGTTAGCAATTGGTTGTAGAGCTTGTGCCGGCATGTGAATCTCGTGGGAAAATTCTTGGCATTTATGACACTTGCGTAGAAAAATTCTACTACATCATGTTCTAGAGTGGGCCAGAAATAGCCCATCCGATGTATTTTGTGAGCGTAGTGGCATGACCTGCCAAAGTGGCCACCACATATAATCCACTGTGAGATTCGTAGAGAATCCTTCTTGGATTCTTCTGTGTCAACACACCTTAGAAGCATTCCATCGAAGGCCTTACAATAGAGCACTTGTTCTATAATGAACGTATTTAGCTATGATAATGCGTAACCACCTTTCTTTATTGTGGTGTAGCACCTTCTGGGATATGTATGGTCCATGATATAATTAATAATATCAGTATACCAAGGACATTCAGAGATAGGAGGTCTAGTTTCAATGTAATATATGCATTCATCGGGAAAGTCTAGATGTGACTAGATCACCTCCGTCTAATGGGTTATCAGCTAACCAATCTGTAATGATTTGTCCCTTAACGACTTCTGGTTTACAAAAGTTAATTCAAATTCACCCATTAAGGTTATAAAGCGTCCAGCCTTTTTAGACAAGGACCCTTGCATGAGGAAAGTTTGTAAATGGTCTGTTTTTACAATGACTCTTATTTCTTGGTTCAGCATGTAATGTCTTAAGCATTTGGTTGCAAATACTATGGCAAGGCATTCTTTTTCTACCTTACGTATAATGCATTTCATAGTCGAGAAACATTTAACTAATAAAATAGATCACACATTCTCATTTGTCATCGTCTTCTTGAGCCAGCATGCAGGCTAGCGATACATTGGTAGCTCATGAATATAAGATTAAAGGGTGGTCTGGCTTAGGAGGCATTAGCATAGGTGGTGACAACAAGAAATGCTTAACTGCTTTGAAAGCCTCATTACAGTCTTTGGTCAAATCAATACTATAATATTTCTTGAGTAGATTGTTGATTGGATGGATGGCAAAGCTTAAATCTGGGATGAATCTTTGGATTGCACCGAGTTTCCCAAGAAATGACCTGATTCCAGATTCATCCGATGGTGGGATCATTTCAAGAATAGCCTGGATTTTGGCTGGGTCTACATCAATCCCTCATGACGATATAATGTAACCTAGAAGCTTCCCTCCTGTCACAACAAATACACTTTTTTCTGGGTTTAATGTGATCCGTATTCTATCAAACATGAAAGAATGACACGGAGCACTTACAGGTGATCACAACGCTTCCTTGCTTTAGCTAACAAGTCATCTATATAGGATTCCATGATTTTATGAATAAGATCATGAAATATATATGTCATTGCCCATTTGGTATGTAGCACCGGTGTTCTTGAGACCGAATGGCATAACAGTGTAGCAATAGGTTCCCCAAGGAGTTATAAACGTGGTTTTGGCTTGAATCTTGTTCAGATATTCTGATTTGATTGTATCCCAAGAATCCATCCATGAGAGACAAAAGCTCAAACCTGGCCGTTGCGTCAACGATGACATTAATGGATGGTAATGGGAAGTCGTCCTTGGGGCACGCTTTGTTAATGTCTTGGAAATCTATGTAAATGTGTATCTTCCCATTTTTTTTTAGAATGGGAACGATATTAGATACCCAATGAGAATAATCAACCGGTTTGATGAACCTTACCTAGAGAAGCTTTATTACTTCCTCCTTCACCATGAGAGCTACCTTGGGTTTCATTGGTCTCGATTTTTGTTTAATTGGCTTTGCATCTAGTTTGGTGATGAGGTTATGTACCGTGATGTGTGGTGTAACCCCTGTCATTTCTATATAATTAAATGCAAAATCCTTCTGATGTTCTGGGATGAGGATTACGAGTGTGTATCTCTATTTCTTCTAGAGTTAACGAAGATCCTAGTTTCAAGATCTTTGGTTCTTCCTCCGTTCCGATGTTAATATCAATCGTTTCTTCGATTAAAGAAGCGTTACCTTCTTCAAACTCAGGCGGGGACCTGGAGGTAGTTCCAGATCTTCTCCATTCTCTACCACGTATATGTTGAGTTCCTTTTGTGGGGGAAGCTCTATCATGGGATTTCCAAAGTAAGAAGACGAATGTGGGATTAAAGACAAATCTACCACATGATGGGTGAGATGTAACGCTGCATAGGCGTTTAAGTAATCAAGAGTGGCTCTATCACTATCAATGTGATCTAAGATAGTAGATTTATTCTCAGCTATGTTTGTTAAGAGAGGATTTGAAATTTTGTTCACTAAGGGTTCAGTAGCAGAAGGGAGTACCATGAAACGGGTGTCCTCAACTCATTGATTTGGAGTGAAGCGTGATAGCTGAGGTTGTTATGCAAATCTGTGAGAAGATTTTGTTCTGCGGGGATTGCTTCAATTGATATGAAAGTCAAACTCTTTGCTTAAGATCTAATACTGGCTGTTTTGTAGAGCTATAAGTGTTAGTCTATTGGTCTCATACACCTCAGAGAAGGTTTTGGTTTACTACTAATTGGAGTCTCCTAACACCCTGATGGCATTAACACCAAGCCTACTTAGCTATAATGATGGTAAGGAGGAGGGCTTCGTATTCAGCGCTGTTGTTTGTATAGTCAAAATTTAATTTAAAGGTGGAATGGTAGGATTTTTCCTTTGGGTGAAGTAAAGATCACACCTACCCTAGCCCCATAATGAATATCTAGCTCCATCAAAATGAAGATTCCAATATTTAATTGGAAAGATGGCCAAGTTGGGACATTCGCTACAGACACCTAATTTCATCTGCTTGCAAAGTTACTTTTACCATGTAGAGATACTTCTACTGTGAAGAGAACCAACTCCTAGGGTATATCCCATACCTACAGAATCAAATGGCAGGAAGATTGGTAGATCATGTTCTAGTAATTCGACAATATTTGCAGTAGTTCCTAATGATACTATTTCGACAATGTTTGTCTTATCTTTGAGGACTGGGATATTCTTGATTACGTTCGTAACTTCTAGCTCTGTTGTAGGTACTAACTTTCCTTCCGGTTTCAAGTCGGTTGGAACTTGTTAAGTTGGTTTGTTGGGAGTTTAAACTCAGAGTGAACACCTGGCCTTTTCTTCAGGTCTGCTAGGTGTATATCGAATGGTTTCGGATCACCTTTTTCTATGAATACCTTTCCTAAGTGCAAGAATCTTACTTCTTGAAATAATGTAGAAGGGATTGCCTTCATACGGTGTATCCACGGTTGAGCCAAGGATCATATTATAGTTGGTTTCCTGATCTACAATATAAAACTCAGTTAGGATTGTTTTGGGTCCTAAGGTGACTGGTAGTATTATAGTTCCAATCGAATTAGCTTTAAGGCTATCATAGCCTCTTAGCATATTCCGAGTCGTGGAACAATTTGTTTCTCCATACCCTAGCTTTTGAAGGAAAGAGAAGGGGACTATGTTAACTGCTGCCCCATCGTAAACCATTGCACATTTAACGTAATTGTTATGAACCCACACTTAAAAATGTAAGGCTGGATAACCTCTATGTGTAATCTCAGCATCTGTTGGCATTTTGTTTATGTCAAATATAAACTCGGTATCCCTATCTGGCTGCCCCAGAGGGTGGATATCAAATTCTATATGATTTACCTGTGTCTTGAGAGGTGGAGTGATGTTAATTAAATGACCTAAACCTAATGCTTCTAAAAGATCCAGCCCTATGGGCAGTATAGAGTTCTTTAATAAGTCCAAAAAGGAGATGTGAGAGAAGGTCTTTGTTAGGTCATTAATTAAATCATAGGCACCTACGGGTTTTACTAATGGTTGTTGAATGTTATCTGTCTCTAGCGGGTAACTTGGACTTGGCTGAGAGGAATACTCTCGGTGTCCTTGTTACGGCTTCATAGTTGGGTAGTTTCAGTGTCTAACTCCACCAAACTGACTATCTTGGGTCATAAGGCTGATTTCCTAATTGCGGTGCAACAGGTGGATTTAGCGAAGTTCAAGGCTTCATGATCATTGTTTCCTATCATTACACCCTTCTTCGTCCCATTTGGATTTAATTTGTTGTTATTCTGATTTGGGAGCAGATCCTTGAAGATCTTGAGGGGAGCATTTTGAGGGGAGACTGCTCCCGTGAAAGTATTTGATGCAGGTGTTGTAGGATCTGCCAAGAACATATATATGAAAAGTTGTCTTTGTTCCTCTAGCAAACATTGCATGAATTTATTGTAATCGCGGCAAGTCCTAGTGTCATGGCCTCAAATTTTGTGGAAGCCAGAATACGAGTTAGGATTGTAATTCCTTGATTGTTGGTTTGGCATGTATTGTGGTCCAAAACTCTGATTAAACCGTTGACTATTAAAGTTTTGCATTTGTTGTCTTTGGTTTTGGTTTTGGTTTTTTTGATATCTAGTTGAATTTTGACTTGTACCCTGAGTCTAGACCCACCATTGTTGTTCTTGCCATTGTTGTTGTTGTGGATGATTAAAATCCACTGTATTGATTGTTGGGGTAAAGTTGTTGTTTCGTTGATTGTTAATCAGTGGTGGAGTATTTACAACATTTTCCTTTTTTAGCTTGGTCAGTTACTCCATCTGTTGTTATGCCACGATTTTTGTTAAGGATTTTAGGTCCTTGATTGACATTTGTGGTAGTAGGATAAGTGGTAGTATTCTGGCTGGGGGTGATTAACCTCCCATTTGTTCCATACGTCTTGCGACCGCTATCTATTGCTGCTTGATCTATTCGGAGAGTGCTCTCAAGTACTTCATCGTAAGTCCTTAGTGGGAACTTCTGGACTTCTTCCTTTACCTCTCTATTGAGAGAATGAAGGAATAAATTGCATAGTTCCATTTGGTCCATGTTTGGAGCACTTGCCGAAGAATAAAGGGCTGTACACCATCTTTGGATGAAATGAGCAACAGATTCATTATGTTCTTGTTTAATGTGCAAGAATTCCCTGATTCCTGTTCTCAACAATTTGTTCATTTCAAATGCCTTGATGAACTCTTAAACGAGCTGTTTACACAAATGTATTGAGGCTTCAGGTATTCTGTAATACCAATCGAGGGTAATGCCCTCTAAAGTTTTTAGGGAATATTTTAGCAATAACCCCATCCCAAGGGAGCAGTTCTCGAATGGATGTGGCATAGGCCTTGATATGTGCATTCGGGTCTCCTTCCCCTTTGTATTTGGTAAAATCAGGAAGAGGTCTTAGAAGCATGAAGCTTCGTATAGTGAAGTCTAAGGGCTCTTTCAAATATTTTGAATAAGTCCCTATCGCATAGGTTTCGACCATCGATGGCGTCTACTAAGGAAGTGGAGGTGGGATGGTTTGTTGATATGGCATAGCGTATGCATTTACAGGGACATAAGGAAATCCTTATGGTTGAGTGAATATGCCAGGAGAAGAGAACATATCTCCCTGCGGTGATTTGGAATACATGTTTAAATATGGAGGAGTATTTCCCAGGAATGGATTATTTTGTACTAGACTGGGAGGTATCATATTTTCCACCGGAATGGTGTTAGAAACGGTGGTTCTAGTTGGCGTTTGTTGTGAATAGTGAGGAGGCATGCCCAACGTGCCTATTCCTGTGAGGAGGTCCTACTTGGCTAGGATGATGTGGAGGATTGGGAATTCCTGACTGGATGAATTGAGAATTTTGACTCGCTTGATAAAGTTCTAACCCTCTAACTTTTTCTACTAAAGCTGAGATGACTTCATTTGGTGAAGTCACAGTATTTTGCCTTAGTGGTTTTTTGTATATCCTGAGGTTGTATAGGCATGTGGTACCCTACTATGAACTGATCGTTGCCCTGCCAAGTTTCACCAGAGGGCATTTCCTATAGGTAGTGGCATGGAGGTGTTTTCTTGAAACGAGACCTCGGGTCATGTTTGTAAACTTCCTATAGGTGGGTACATACTCCGAGAGAGTTGTTCATTCCTAGCATAACGCACTGAATGTTCATCATCTAAAAATAGATATGGATCTGATTGTCTACTAATTTGTGGTCTAAGAAACACTTGAGGAGATGAACCAGATTCTCTAGTAAACGTCATGTTGTTCGAGCCTGAAGGCTCTGGTTGTTGCTTTTGAGTGAGCTGATCCCTACTCTATTTGGAAAGAAGAACTATATCTAGCCCTTTGAGGTGGAGTTTGTGTTGAAAACTGTTTAGTTGAATAGTTGTCACCCCATGCTGAGAGTGAGGGTGATGGTTGTCTATTCAGTTGATCGTAGTATGCTTCAAGACCTAGGAGAGGTCTGCCATATGCATCAAATCCTGACATATTCGAGGGGTATATGAATACCCACAGAATAATGGGAAAGAGCGAAGGTGGATGAAAGAAATATGACTCCAAACCAGAAAGTAGGAAATGTCGGGTTCACCAATTTTGTTGGTGAAGCTGATCCTTGAAGGCTAACGAGGTGGACCAGATGAAAAGTATACTAATTGGAAGAACAAGTAGAAATAAGACATTGAACCAGAAGGTAGAAAGGTTCACGTCGGGTTCACCAATGAAGCTGATGTGAAGGCTAACGAGGTGGAAAAGAAGAAAAGTATACCTAATTGAAAGAACAAGTAGAAATATGACTTTGAATCAGAAGGTTGCGTGTTCGTTTCACGTTGGGTTCACCAATTTTGTATGATGGAAAAGTGACAAGTGAGCATGGGAATCTACAAGTAACTCTTCCTCGCACCTGACCTCCTGAGGTCATGCCGAGATAGCTGGTGGGGATGGAATATACATGGGGTATAGACAAACTAGTTAGGCAATCTTATGTCTTCGACGCGCACTAATGGAATCTACGAATCTAAGGCAAAGAAGGCCCTCCTAACCTGAACTGGCATGATAGATCGGTCGGCGAGGATGACTGCTTGAAGGCTCCAATCAATATCGAGCTCTGGCGTGATTCGATCTATAGGTTGTGGGATACGGGGAAAATGACCTGGAATTGTTTCGTGTATATCTCTAGATAGGGTCATAAGATGGATGATGGATATAGTGGATTCTATGGGTGATTCTTTGGTCTAGTCTAGAAATCTTTAGCTTCAATAGCTGCTATGTCTAACAAGGATAATTGTGCGATAATGGTTGGCGGAAGTGGAATGGATCTAAATACTAATGTGCGTAAGCCAGCGTCAACGTCTAATTGACCTGTGGGTCTGTTGGGTTGTGGGACCTGTGGATCACAACCATAGATTCGTGGTTGTTGTGGACCTTCCTATGGTCATATGTAGAATCAATCCCTAATTCCTAATATCCAGTAGTCGTATGCCTTTTCGGCCTCTATATTGAGAACTAACAGTTGTGTAATCTTCTCAGAGTACCTTACAGGTGTTCTAGCAACCTGAATTCGTAAGCTAGTGTCTATGTCAGTGAGAATGTCTCCTGCATCTGGCTGTGGGACCAAAGGATCACAACCGAACGTTTGCTCTCTTTCAAGCCTTTCTACAGTCATGTGGATATTTATCTAGGGTAATCTGTAGTTTGGTTGGTTTGACCAAAATGTGTGTGCTTGGTTCGTCTTTTATGTTTGAGTCCTCTTAACTGTGCAGCTAATCTATTGTAAGTCTGTTGTTACTTCGGAAGACTTGGATTCCAAGATTCTAGTCTATATCAGTTATTGTTGCAACCAGATTGGGTTGATGCACTATTGGCTAGAACATGTATTCTATGGGCTCCCTAGGTCCCGTAATTTTCATGTAAAAGGAAATGATTTAAAATCTAACTAGTGACATAATAAACTAACTATGCAAGATATATCTATGTATATTATTCTATTTTGTATGTTTTTATAAACTATTGAACAGAATTGAAAGAGCAACTATTTAATATATCTAGAAATTGACAACTAAACTAATAATGAAATTAAAACAAACAAAAGTAACCAAGTGTGGCTACTTGCCTTTGCAGTTGTAAATCTATTCTAAATAACTAAATAACTAATTTAATCTATTTGAAAGACTCTCAATCCTACCTCAGAGGTGAGGAGTGAATCATAGTTTCTCAGAAACTATCAATCCCCATAGCTTCCCCGGCAATATCAAAAGTGAGATTAACTAAAATGAAATGATTGACTACTCTATTTGATATGTTTTAACTAGAAATTTGAAAGCTTGAACCTAGATTTTGCATAACAGTGGCGAATCCGATGTGTGTGTGGCTTTGTCCCATTAGTGTGATCTCCTCATTCCTTCGTGCTCACATGGATCCAGAAAAACATGTGATGTTAGCATCAGTAGAAGTTGGTATCAAGATAATGGAAGCTTAGGATGTAGATTGAATACACTGTGAGTAGGAGAGGGATAGCGCAAGAGAACAAAGCTTGGCTTATGCAATTCCTAACGGGATTTATTACAAGTCGTACAACATAAAACATCCAGAACCTAAAACTAATCAATGTTTTACGAACAAAACCTGCAACTTTAATGGCTTCCTACTGAAAATTAAACTGTCCTACTCCAATTGATTGCATGAAACAGTAACAACACTAGCATAAGAAGGTTATGTGGCTTCCTAACAGCAAAACAATACTAACCATGCATGCAATAAATAAAACTATTGAATTTCTAAGCAAAACTGAAAAACTAAGCTATTGAAACAAGGAAATTGAGAGGAAAATTTGAGGGGCCATTTTCTTGAGCACAAGCCAGCTCTTTATAGAATTCCCATTTACCCAAAGGTGAAAACCCAAATTGAACTCTTAAACCATAAACAATGCAAAAAACATTATTACAGGGAACTAGAATCATAAATACAACCAAAGGCGGTGAAAAAAAGGTTGTAAACGTTGAAAAATTTACACGAGTTCGCATTAAAAAGAACATTCTGGAAAATGTGTGGAGGACCACCAACCTGAGCAGGGTGGCGGTTACAGGACCACCACCCTACTTGGGCGGCAGTCACAAGACCGCTGCCTAGGCAGGGGCGGCGGTTTTGTAACTGAAGACCAAAACACAAAGAAAAAGAGGGGTAGAAGAGGAAAGCAAAGCACGCAGGGGCTAAGTGGGACATGCGGGATGTTAACGCATTCTTGGAGAGATTTTCCAGATCCCAAACACCTTGCGAGGAGACCTATATCATCATTGGGGCACATGTAACGTTGTTCCGGCGGTGTAGTACTCTACAATTTTGAGTATGTATAATGACCATTTTCGACGAGAGTATAGTCAAAATGTCCATTACGAGATCGTGATCATGCCTCCAAGACCAGGACATTAGCCTGCGAAGTCTCAGGTTATTTCTTCTCAACTTATCGTTTTTAAATCTAAAATATAGAAATGTAGAAATATTTGTCTTGGGGGGATTATTTTTTAAAATGCTAGTGTTAAATGAGTCTCTAGGGGGGGATACCCATAGGGTAGGTCCTGATTTCATCTAAAATGATGTATTTTTACATTTTAAAGTGTTTTTAGGGTTTTCAATCCATTTGGTGATTTGGGACAGGACCGCCGCCCTATGAAGGCGGCGGTTACAAGACCTCCACCACATAAGGTGGGGGTTACAAAACCACCGCTCTGCACAGGGTGGCGGTTTCAAACAAAATGCAAAAAGACATGTATTTTGTTGATTGTTTTTACATTTTTAGCATTTTTATATGTTCTTGATGATTTTTCTAGTTGGATTATGCTACTAACTTACTCATTTTCTATGTTTTGGGTGGATGCAGAAGGAGGAGTATATCAGATGGAGCAGAGAGAGGGAGTGTGATTGGCTCCCTATAGTGTTGGATGCATTGACCCAAGCTGAGAGAGATACTTTGCAGTGGGCTCACATCTTGCAGATCTCTCAGGTTCCTTACGTTTCTCCTTCCAGTCACATATTATGTGACTTATTCTCATATTGGGACGCCGACTGGAATACCTTTTGGTTACCAAGTGCTAGTGGTGAGTGGACTATCACCCTTGAGGATGCTTACCACATATTGGGGGTCTTGATTCTTGGGAGGAGGCTATCTCTTAAGATAGTAGTATCTAGATCTCAGATGGTCTAGTGGGCCACATATATGGGAGATGTTGTTGTTTCCATGGGGTCGAAAAATGGGGTGAAGGTTTGCTCTATTGTTGAGTCAGATATTCCTATGCTCTGCAAGGCTATCATGGGCATCCTTTCCTCGCGGTTGATTGGGGACAAGGGAGGGGATACTCTTTTATAATGTTGGGCTCCCATTATCGCACAGATTGAGGTGCATGATCATGTTTACGCTTGGGGAGCAGAAATTCTTGGGACCACCTATCATGATTTGTATAGGGTGGTCAGATTACAGGGGCAGTCATTGAGTTACCCTACTATAGTCATGAGTTGGGTGTATTAGCACATTATTCCCTATGGGAGAGGTGTACATGCAAAGGATCCCAGGGTTGTCAGGGCAGTGAGGTGGACAGCGATGACCGTTCTTAGGGCACCACACCAGCCAGTGGCTTCTTTGAATACTGCAGACATGGAGGCTACTCCTTATCAGGCTATGATAGGGTTATGGGGAAAGGAGACACTTACATTGATTACTTTCCACACTACCAGCTAGTTGATAGACAGGACGGGGAAGATGGAGATCCACCCCTTTGATACAGTACCACAACAGTTTGGCATCCCTTATATTAATATGTTTCCTCCAGTGGGGCTAGTATACAGATCTGTTCACGAGGCCAGGGGAGGTCCTAAAGGCCAAGGTTGGACTATGATCACTCATAGCATTCCCATTTTAGCTAGGAGGGTGGTTCGTGCCCGAGGGGTAGCTAGTGCTCCTTGAGCACCTTTACTTTAGATTGGCGCTGGTCCTGCTCATAGTGGAGATGAGCCCATTGACGTGGACTCTGAGTCTAAGGAGTTCAATAGGGGGAAGACATAAGAGGAGATAGAGGAGGGTGAGACTGGAGCTGGTAGGACATGTGAGGAGGATGATAGCGATTCTGAGTGACATGACACTCAAGATATCTTGCGGGCTGAGAAGGCAGAGGAGAGCGTAAAGAAGGTGACCCTGATTTCAGAGGAGTTGCCTTCTTAGGATTTAGGGGGAGATGACGAGTCCGTGGCAGGCCATCACTTTGTTCCAGATGTGGGAGAGGCATGAAATTCAGCGGCAACATCAATAGCAAGCGTAGATCCTAGAGATCCCACCTGGATGCTTGGAGATCCGAGTGAGTTACTACTCTTTTCTCGATTTTTTTAGTTAGAATTATTTAGTTGATGTTTCCCTTTTGTTGTTTTGTTTATTTTTGGTCTTATTTTGGACAAATTTCTAACTTGTTTTGTTTCTCCTTTTTTATCTGCAACAACTGCTGAGGGATGACGAGATTTGATTCACCAAGTGTGCGCAGACACTCTACTGCTCCCTTCGTAGGGTACTCGGGCCGAGCTGACTGAGGATGTTGGAGAGCCCTCAACAGCTGGCCGACATACTGATGTATTCTCCCCTTTCTAGAAGGTGGAAAATATCATGACCTCCCTTCGTACCAAGTTGGCTAGATATAAGACTACTGAGCACTTGATGAGGAGGAGTCACTCTCATAGTGAGACCACAACTGCTAGCTGTGATCATGATCCATGTTCATTCAGAGTGTCATCATAGTAGGAGTTCTAGACGAGGTCGTGCACCTTTTGAGGGATCTCACAAGGATTGAGAGATCATGGTGCATTTTTGTAGTGATTTTTGGTTAGATACTTATACGAGTATTCTTGTATTTTCTGTGCTCATTGAGTGTTTTGACCATGCCTTAGTGCATGATGGCATTGTACATAAAACACCATATATATATATATATATATATATCTTTTTGGATCTATATCTTCTTGTGTCTAGAATTTTGTGATTCGTTTCCCATGTGTACACTATATGTTTTTAGAGTATTGTTTTTATATGCTTTTCAGAATGTATGCAATGGATAAAAAATACTAAACAAAATGTTTTACTTTATTTTCTTTTGTAATGTTGATATGTGATGATGTAAAACATTTTGTAGTACTGAACTTTTTTCCTCTTTAGGAAATTTCTGTTGTTTCTTCTTATGTTGGAAAAATGTGATGAATGTATAGAGATAAAGAGATGAACTTGCCCCATTCCCAAACCCCACGTAACTAGTAAGATGCGAGGGCTCAACACCAAGATTTGGGAAGGGCACAAATTTTATGATTTTAACTGAATGGAACGATGAGAGATATACAAACTAGTGACAGAAACAAAACTTAGAACTACACACTTACCCTACTCAAAACCACCACCAAGCTCAGAAAGCAACTTACCTTCCAGTTTATCTAGACTTAGATCACAAATGGCAACCTGGTTGGAAAAATATAGTTTTTAGGATTTGATCTCTTTGGAATTTGGACACTTATTTTCACTTAATACAATTTGATTTGTATTTCTAAAATACCAAGATTCGTTAATTTGTGTGAATGGACCCCCCACACCCTGCCTCATGCTACTAATAAGAAGCATGGGTTTGTCACCAAAGGAAGGATATAGGTGAATAAGGGCACTTCTTTCCTTTCCCAACCTCACACCACAAGTAAGAGATGTGGGCTTATCACCGTAGGTTGGTGGGGTAAATAAGTGTGTAAAATAAAATATTCTGTTTGCTTGGTATTCTTGATTCTATTCGATTTTGACACTTCTGATCCGCGATTTTGGGATATCCTTGTTTCAAAGAGACATAAGAGGGATAGATGTGACACCAAGAAGCTTCTAGAATAGACCGTAGGTAAGAACAACTTCACCTAGTAGAAAGAAAGAGAAAAACCAAGTATGCAGGCCTTGGTATGGTTTTTGTCAATATTTGTCTGTCAAACTTGATGAAAAGACTCTGAAACTACTTGATGATGTTTGAAGAGATGTGATTTGAATGATTTTGCCAATATTTTTAGAAATTTATAATAGATTGCTTAAGAGTCAGTTCTTTGACTACAATATTTTACGAAACGAGTGGACAAAATGAAATAACTAAGTGACTAATGCAATGTAGGTAGATAAATGGTGACGTTGATGTGTCATGCATAAAACCGTTTAAGATGCAAAGAATTGACTGTTTCATTGAAATCCCCACCTTATGATGTACACAAGAGATACGCACCATTTCCGTAGTCTTTCATGACTCGGTATGGGCCTAACCATTTGGGCCAAAATTTCCTTCCTTTGGTGGTTTTCTTATCAATCCGACTGTTTAGTCTTAGAACTAGATCCCCCTCATATATTTCTCGCTCATATAATTTTTTGTTATATTGCTAGCACATCCGGTTAGCATAGGCTCTGTGCCATTGTTTTGCATTTAGCTTGGCCTCATCAAGGCTTTCTAGTTGAGAGAGGCATGCCTCTCTATAGGTGTCTTCTCCCAAAATCCCTTGTAATGAGATGCGGAGACTAGGTATTTCGACCTCAAGTAGGAGAATTACTTCTGCCCCAAATACTAATGAGAATGAGAAGGGGGTTACTCCTGTTGGTGTTCTTATTGAGGTTCGATGGGCCCACAAGGCCAGATATAATTTTAAATTCCAATCTCATTTGTTCTCCTTAACTATTTTGAGGAGAATAGCTTTTAATGTTTTGTTCGTTGCTTCGGCTTGTCCATTGGCTTGAGGGTAGTAAAGAGAGGCCGTATGATGGTTTATTTTGAATTTGCTACATAACTCATGGACCTCCTCATTCTTAAAGGATGTACCATTATCTGAGATAATGACTTGTGGGACACCGTATTTGCAAATGATTTGGTTCAGAATGAACTTGGCGATTACTGAACCTAGTACGGTGGTGAGAGGCATGGCCTCTACCCATTTGGTAAAATATTCTATGGCCATAATTATAAAGTTATGGCCATCTGTCGATGAGGGAGAGAATTTCCCTATAAAATCTAGACCCCACATGGTGAAAGGCCATGGGGTCGCTATTGGTTGTAGAGATTATGTTGGCATGTGAATCTCATGGGAGAATTATTGACATTTTTGGCACTTACGTACAAACTCTATTGCGTCATGTTCAAGAGTGGGCCAAAAATAGCCCATCCGATGTATTTTGCAAGTAGTGGCTTGACCACTGAAGTGACCTCCACATATCCCACTGTGGGATTCATAGATAATATTCTTGAATTCTTCTATGTCGATGCATCTTAGAAGCATGCCATCAAAGGCTTTACGATAGAGTGCTTTTTCTAAAATAACGTATTTAGTAGCAATAATGTGTAACCACCTTCTTTGTTGTGATGTGGCATCTTCTGGGTATGTATGGTCCATGATAAAATTGACGTGTCAGTGTACTAGGGACATGTAGAGATGGGGGGCCTATTTTCGATAAAGTATATGCACTCATTGGAAAAGTCTAGATTTACTAGATCACCTCCATCTAATGGATTGTCAGCTAACCAGTCTGCAATGATTTGTCCCTTAACAGATTTTTGGTTTACAAATGTTAATTCAAATTCACCCATTAAGGTTATGAAATGTCCAACCTTTTTAGATGAAGACCCTTGTGTGAGGAATGTTCGTAAATGATATGTCTTTACAATGACCCTTGTTTCTTTATTTAACATGTAATGTCTTAAACATTTTGTTGCAAATAATATGGCAAGACATTCTCTATCTACCTGTGTATAACATGTTTCATAATCAAGCAACATTTAGCTAATGAAATAGACTACACATTCTCATTTATCATTGTCTTCTTGAGCCAGCATGCAGGCTAGCGAGACATCAGTAGCTTGTGAGTACATAATCAAAGGATGATCTGGTCTGGGAGGCATTAGCGTGGGGGGAGACAACAAGAATCATTTAACCGCTTCGAAGGCCTCATTGCAATCTTTTGTCCAATCAATGCTATAGTCTTTCTTTAATAGATTGTTGATTAGATGAATAAAAAAACTTAAATCCAGAATAAACCTTCGGATTGCACCGAGTTTCCCAAGAAATGATCTGATACCAGACTTGTCTAATGGTGGAATCATTTCAAGAACAACCCATATTTTGGCTAGATCAACATCAATCCCTCGTGAGGATATAATGTAACCTAGAAGTTTTCCTCCTGTCACACCAAATACACATTTCTCTAGGTTCAATGTGACACCATATTCAATCAATCGCGAGAGGATGATGCAGAGTACTTCTGGGTGATCACAGTGCTTCTTGGCCTTGGCCAACAAGTCATCCACGTAGGATTCCACAATTTTATGGATAAGATCGTGGAATATGTATGTCATTACCCGCTGGTATGTAGCATCAGCATTCTTAAGACCGAATGGCATGACAACATAATAATAAGTTCCCTAGGGAGTTATAAACGTGGTTTTGGCTTGATCCTGTTTAGATATTTTAATCTGATTATACCCTGAGAACCCATCCATGAGGGACAATAGCTAAAATCTAGCTGTTGCATCCATAATAACATCAATAGATGGTAATGGGAAGTCATCTTTGGGATAAGCTTCGTTAATATCCTGAAATTATATGCAAATGCGTATCTTCCCATTCTTTTTTAGAACAGGGACAATATTAGATACCCATTGTGAATAGTCAACTGGTTTGATGAATCCCACTTGGAGAAGTTTCATTACTTCTTCTTTCAACATGAGAGCCACTTTTGGCTTCATTGGTCTTGACTTTTGTTTAATTGGTTTTGCATCTGGTTTGGTAACGAGATTATGTACCGCGATATGTGGTGCAATTCCTTTCATTTCTTTGTAGTTAAATGCGAAAACCTTTTGATGTTATTTGAGGATTTGAGTGTGTATTTTTATCTCCTCTGGAGTTAACGAAGATCCCAATTTCAAAATTTTTGGCTCTTCCTCCGTTCCAATGTTTATTTCAATTGTTTCCTCGATTAAAGAAGCATTACCTTCTTCAAATTCAAGCGGGGATGGAGGTAGTTCCAAACTTTCTCCATTCTCTACCTCATAGATATCGAGATCCTTTTGTGGAGGAGACTCTATCATGGGATTTCCAAAATAGGAAGAGGAATGTGGTATTAGGGAAAGATATACTATGCGGTGAGCAAGATGTAGCTCTACATAGGCATTTAGATATTCGAGAGTGACTCTATCACCATCAAAGTGATCTAGAATAGCAAAATCATTCTCAGTTTCTCTATGAGTCAGGAGTGGGTTTGTTGGTATTTTACGCACTAATGGTTCAGTACGAAGTGATACCATGAAACTTGTATCTTCCAACTCACTATTTGGAGTGAAACGGGAAGCTGAGGTTGCTATTGAATCTATGAGGAGGTTCGTTTCTCGTGGGATTGTTTTAATTGATATGAAGTTGAATCCCTTGCTTAGATCTAGTATTGCCATTTTGTAGAGTTGTAAATGTTCAGCTCTAGTCTCATATACCTTAGAGACTTGGTTTGCAACCAGTTGTGAGTCTCTTAGTACTCTAATGTTATCGACACCCATTCTTTTGGCTAGGATGAGGCCAAGAAGGAGGGCTTCATACTCCGTCCCATTGTTTGTACACTCAAAGTTTAATTTAAAGGTAAAAGGTAGGATCTTTCCCTCAGGAGAAGTAAATATCACTCCTGTCCCAGCTCCAAAGTGACATCTAGCTCCATTGAAATGGAGAGTCCAATATTTTCTTGGGAAAATGGATGTTGGGATATTTGTCGTGTCTGTTTCTTTTACCTTGGTTACTTCTACCATACAAACTTATTCTGATGGAAGAGAAACAATTCCTAGGGTGTATCCCATACCCATAAAATCAAACAATAGGAGAATAGGTAGATCTTTCTCTAGTAATTATATAATCTTTGTGGTAGTCCCTAATGACACTGTTTCTATGATGTTAGTCTCATTTTTGAGTGATGGAATGCCCTCGACTAGATTTGTAATTTCCAATTTTGTGGTAGGTATCAACTTCTCTTCTGGTTTTGAATTAATTGGTTTGCTAAGTTGATTCGTTGGGAGTTCAAACTCGGAGTGAATGCCTAGTCTTTTCTTCAAGTCAACTAGGTGTATATCGAAGGGTTTTGGGTCACCTTGTGCCACAAATATTTTCCCTAAGTGGAAAAATCTTATTTCTTGGAATAACATGGAAGGGATTGCCTTCATGCGGTGTATCCATGGTCGACCAAGGATCATATTATAGTTGGTTTCCCGATCTATAATATAAAATTCGGTGAGGACCATCTTGGGTCCTAAGGTGATTTGTAAAACTATGGTTACGATTAAAGTGGCTTTGAGGCTACCATAACCTCTTAGCGTATTTCATGTTGTGGAACAATTTGTTTCTCCATATCCTAGCTTTTGAATGAAAGTGAAGGGGACTATGTTAACTGCTGCCCCATCGTCAATCATTGTGCATTTAACATAATTATTGTAAACCCATACTTGTAAATGTAAAGCTGGGTCACCTCTTCATGCAATTTCAACGTCCATTGGTATTTTTATTATATCAAATATAAACTCAGTATCCCTATCTGGCTGCCCTGGAGGGTAGACATCAAAGTCTACATGGTTTACTTGCATTTCCAGAGGAGGAGTGATGTTAATTAAGTGACCAAGGCCTAATGCTTCTAAGAGAGTAGCCCTATGGGCAGGAGAGTTCTTTAACAAATCCAAAAAGGAGATATGAGAGGTCTTCGTTAAGTCATTAATTAAATCATAAGCACCTATGGGTTTTACCAATGTTTGTTGAATATTGTCTAGTTCTAATGGAAAGCTTGGAGCTGGTTAAGAAGAATAATCCCATGTTCTTGTTATGGTTTCTATGGGTATCTCGGTGTCTAACTCTACTGGACCAACTATCTTGGTTTGCAGTCGAGTTCCTAAGTGGGGTGCGACAGATGGATTTAATGAAGTTGAGGCTTCATGACCGTTATTTCCTGCCATAACACCCTTCTTCATTCTGCTTGGGTCTAACATATTATTGTTAGAATGATTTGGGAATGGATCATTAAAGATCTTGAGGGGTGCATTTTGAGGGGAAACTACCCCTGTGTAAGTGTTTGGCGTGGGTACTACAGAATTTGCTAAGAACATATCTATAAAGAGTTGTCTTTGGTCTTCTGGAAAATGCTGCATGAATTTATTGTAGTCACGAAAAGTCCTAGTATCATGGCCTTGAATCTTGTGAAAACCACAATATAAATTGGGATTATAATTTTGAGGTTCTTGATTTGAAACTTGTTACTGTGGCCCAAAATTCTGATAAGGTTGCTGGTTGTTAGAGTTAAAATTTTGAGACTGTTGCCTTTAGTTTTAACTCTGATATCCAGTTGGGTTTTGATTTGGGCCTTGTGTTTGGATTTTTTTTCCATTTTTGTTGTTGTTGTTGTTGTCGTGGTCATGGTGGATGATTAAAATCCACCACGTTGATTGTTGGAGTAAAATTTTTATTTCATTGATTATTAATGGGTGGAAAAATGTTCACAATGTTTGCTCTTTTAACTTGGTCTATTACTCCATCTTTTGTAACCCCATAGTTTTTGTTAATGATTTTAGGTCCTTGATTGATATTCCTAGTATCAGGATAGGTCGTAGTATTTTGATTGAGAGTGATTAATTTCCTGTTTTTTCCATATGTCTTATGACCACTATCTATTGCCGCTTGGTCGATTCAGAGAGCACTCTCAAGTACTTCATCATAAGTTCTTAGTGGGAATTTTTGGACTTATTCCTTTAGCTCTCTATCAAGGGAATGAAGGAATAAATTTCATAGTTCCATCTAATCCATGTTTGGAGCACTTTCTGATGAGTAGAGAACCGTATGCCATCTTTGAATAAAATGACCAGCGGATTCATTATGTTCTTGTTTAATATGCAAGAATTCCCTGATTCATGTCCTTAACAATTTGTTCATGTCAAAATATTTGATGAATTCTGACACGAGTTGTTTAAATGAGTGTATCAAGGCTTCAGGTATTATGTAGTACCAATCAAGGGCAATACCCTCTAAGGTTTTAGGGAATATCTTGGCAACAACCCCATCCCAAGGGAGTAATTCCCGTATGGCCATGGCATAGGCCTTGATGTGTGCATTTGGATCTCCCTCCCCTTTGTATTTGGGTAAATCGGGAAGAGGTCTTGGAAGCATAACACTTCGTACGGTGAAGTCTAGGGGCTCTTTTAAATATTTTGAATAAGTCCCTACCATATAGGCTTCAACCATCAATGGTGTTTACTGAGGGGGTGGGGGTGGAATGGGTTGTTGATATGGCATAACATATGTATTTACAGGGGCATAAGGGAATCCCTGTGGTTGATAGAACATCTCAGGAGAGGAGAACATGTCTCCCTATGGTGATTTTGAATAAATGTTTAAGTAGGGAGGAGCATTGCTCTGGTATGGGTTATTTGGTGCTAAGCCGAGAGGTATCATATTTTCAACTAGAGTGGCATTTGAAAATGTGGTTCTAGTTGGTGTTTGTTGTGGATAGTTATATGAATGTTGAGGAGGCATGCCTAACGTTCCTGCTCCTATAAGGAGGTCAACCTGGCTGGGATGATGTGGAGGGTTAAGGATTCCTGCTTTACCAAAATATGAATTTTGATTTGCTTGAGCAAGTTCCAATCCTTTAACTTTCTCAACAAAGGCCGAAATGATCTCGATTGGCAAAGACACGATGTTCTTCCTTAATGGTGTTTTTTGTATACTTTGAGGTTGTAAAGGGGTATGATACCCTACTATGTATTGATCATTACCCTGTCAAGCTTCATCGAGATTATTTCCCATAGGTGGAGGAATGGGGGTGTTTTCTTGGAGTAGGGTATCGGGTTGTGTTTGTAAAATCCCTATAGGTGGGTACATGTTTTGGAAGCGTTGTTCACTTCTAGCATAGTGTGCTAAATACTCCTCATCCAAAAATGGGAGTGGATCTGACTGTCTACTGATTTGTGGTCTGAACAAAACCTGAGGAGATGAAATGGATTCTCTAGTAAATGTCATATTGTTAGAGCTTAAGGGCTATGGTTGTTGCGTTTGTGCAAGCTGATCTAACTCCTCAATTCAGAATGAAGAACTAGAGCTAGTTATTTGAGGGGGAGTTTGAGATGACAAGTAATTACTTGAATAATTGTCAGCCCATACAGAAAGTGAGGGTGACAGTTGTCTATTTTTTTTACCATAATTTACTTCGAGACCTGAGAGAGGTCTATCATAAGTGTTGTATTCCGACATATTTGGGGGGTATATGAATACCTGTAGAATAATGGGAAAGAGAGAAGGTGGATGAAAGAAATGAAAATAAAAGAGGAAAATTTTTTAGTTCACGTTGGGTTCACCAATTTCAGTGGTGAAGCTGATGTGAAGGATAAAAGTGAATCAATTGGAAGAACAAGTAGGAATCTGAATCTAGATCAGAAGGTTGCGTGTTTGTTTCACGTTGGTTTCACCAATTTTGTACAACAGAAAAGTGACATGTGAGAATGAGAATCTATCAGCAACTCTTCTTCGTACCTAACCTCCTGAGGTCGTGCTGAGACAGCCGGTGGAAATAGAATATATACGGATATAGATAAACTAATTGGGTAATCTTATATCCTTAACACACAATAATGAAATCTGTGAATCTAAGGTAAAGAAGGCACTCCTAACCTGAATTGGTGTAATGGATCGGTCGGATATAATAATTGCTTGGAGACTCCAATCAATGTCGAGCTCTGTCGAGATCCTATTTATTGGTTGTTGGATGCATGGAAAGTGACCTATAGGTGCTTCGTGTATATTTCCAGACAAGGTCATGAAAAATGGTGATGAGAGGTGTATTGGATCCTCCAGATTTTTTTGGTTGATTCTCTGGTCTAGTCTAGAAATCCCTAGCCTAATTAGCTACTATGTTTAATACGGAGAATTGTGTAATGATGTTCGATGGAAGTGGTGAGGATCTGAATATTAGCGTGCATAAACCAACATCAATGTCTGATTGATTAGTAGACCCATTGGGTTATGGGACTTTTGGATCACAACCGTAAGTTCGTGGTTGTGGCGGACCTCCTATGGTCATACGAAAAGTCAATCTCTTCTCCCGATTATCCAATAGTCATAGGATTTTTTAGCCTCTATGTTTCAAACTAGAAGTTGTGTAATTTTCTCAGAATACCTTACAAGTGTTCTGGCAACTTGAATACGTAAGCTAGTATCTATGTCGATGAGGAGGTCTCCTGTATTGGGCTGTGGAACTAAAGGATCACAACCAAATATTTGTTCTCTTTTGAGTCCTTATACAGTCCTGTGGATATCCTATCAAGGTAGTCTATAGTTAGGGTGATTTGACCAAAATGTGTGTACCTTGTCGTCTTCAATATTTAACTCTCTCAATTGTTCACTAACTGCTCGTAGGTTTACTGTTGTTTGAAAAACTTAGATTCTAAAGTCTTGATCTATATCAGCTAGTGTCATGGGGAGATTTGGTTGGGGCACTATCAGTTCAAATACGTATTCCCTGAGTTCTCTAGGTCCCGTGATTGTCATGCAAAGATGATTCAATTTTAACTGAAACGAATAAACTAATCATGAAAGATGTATCTACACTATGCATACATTCTTTTATTTTTGTATTTTCGATGAAGTATTTTAACGAAATTAAAAGATCAACTATTCTAATATGTTCAGAAAATGGACACTTAATCTAGTAACAAAATCAAAACAAACAAAGTTTCCTAGTGTAGCTATTTACCTTTGCAGTTGTGAGTTTATCATAAATATCTAAATAACTAACTAATTTTGATCGAAATACTCTCAATCCTACCTTAGAAGTGAGGAATGAATCATAGTTTCTTAGAAACTATCATCCCCCACAGCTTCCCTGGCGATATTGAGAGCGAGATTTAACTGAAATGAAATAATTTACTACTCTATTTGATATATTGTAACTAGAACTTTGAGAGCTCAAACCTAGAGTTTACAGAATAGTGGTAAATCTAGTGGTGTGTGAATTTGTCCCCTTAGTGTGATCTCCTCGTTCCTTCATTTTCTCGTGAATCCAGAAAAGCATGTATATGATAGCATCAGTAGAAGAAGATACTCGAATTATGGCAGCTTTGGATATAGACTGAATACAATGAAAGGAAGAGAGGGATAGTGAAAGTGAACAGATCTTGACTATACAATTCCTTGCAGGATTTATTGTGGGAATACAACACAAATACACCGAGAATTCTGAAACTATCTTTTGTGACAAACAAAACCTATAACTCTAAATGGATTCTATTCTAAAATGAAACTACCTTATCCTAAACTGATTGTAGGGACATCAATGAGGTAAGATGGAAACAAGAAGATCAAATGATCTCTAAATAGCAAGGGAAAGCTGATAATTGATGCAAAAACATGAAACTATTGGAACTCTAAGCAAGAAACTCAAACAAACTGAATAATTAAATAGAGAAGGAGAGGGGCCATTTGATTATGGACTAGCTGAGTATTTATAGTAGTTGCATTTACCAGAGGGTAACTCCCAATTGAGATCTTTTACTATAAATAAAGGGAAAACACTATTTATAGGGTGACCAAAACATAAATGCAAACCAAAGTGGGTGAAGAATGTAGGTGAAAGTTTAATTTTTACGTTTGACGCATTCATCAGAGTGTTCTGGAAAATGCGAACAGGGCGGTGGTTACATGACTGCCACCCTGTCCTGGGCGGTGGTCACGGGAGCGCCACCTAGTTAGGGTGGCGGTCCTATCACTTAAGACTAAAATGTAAGGAAAAGGGGGGCAGAGGATAGAATGGAGCATACAGAGCTTGGATAAAGCATTTGGGATGCAAACATACACTTGGAAAGCTTTTTCTGGATTCTAAACACCTTGCGAAGAGACCTGAATCATCATTGGGGTTTCCGTAACCTCTTTTTGGCAGTACAATACCTACTTTTTTGGGTACGTACAGAGACGCCACTAACTATCTAATATAGGATATATGAAACCTTCCTGTAATAACTTTTGAACAATGTCTCTTAGTGTAAGATTAATCTTTTGTTGAGGTTGTCTTACAAGGATAACATTCTCTGTGTAAATGTGATGTGTGCAAATAGGATGGATTCCCTTCATATCACTGTATTCCTAGGAAAAGGATTTTAAATATGTCATTAACACTGAAAATAACATGGTTTCTTGCTCACCAGTCAAATAACTATTAATTTTTAATGTTTTACTTTGTAAGATCATGAGTTGTTTGGTTCTTTGATATATTGAGTTCATGGTGGGAAACTCATGCATAAGTACATTCAATGGAAATATGTGAGGTTATCACCCATGAAAAGATACTATGGTTCAAAGATATATTTCACCAGGGGAAAATGTATGAAAAATGACAACAAGATTATGAAAAATATTTTTGTTGGTTATTTGGTATCCAATTATCATTGTGATGATAGGTTATATGTTGTTCATTTTCTTCCTCATAATATTCTTCTAGCTCACTTATGTGTCTCTGGACTATAATAAATGTTAAGGAAGAAATACATTTTTCTGTGTCATATTCATAAGGTTTTTTCTCAATCAAAAGTGCCTACAACTCTTTCTTTCAAGAAGGGGGGAAGATGATAATTTTAACTAGGGAAGTGTTTGGGTCAAAGAATTAATACCCAAGATTAATATGTTTTTGGTGGCTGGTTATCCATGACAAGATTCATATGGTTGGCAACCTGAACAAGATAAATTTACACATGATTAATAGATGTGTTTTGTGTGAATCTGATTAGGATGATGCCTCACACCTGTTCCTTAAATGCCCCTTTCTTGTCTCGGTCAGGAAAACCATCCTCAATCTTTTTGAAGTTAATTGGGTATTTCCAGATTCCATCAAACTGTTGTGGATCCAATGGTCAAGTCCTTTTAAGAGCCAAGGGTTAAATTTTTTATGGACCTTCTCTATTATGCATTTTTCTTGGGAGATATGGAAGGAAAGAAATAGAAGAATCTTTAAAGGAAAAAAACAACCCCCTAGCAAAATTGGAGCCCGCTGTGTGAATTATATCCTGGTTAACTTCTCTAATCTGAACTTCCAAAAAATTTCCTTCTTTCGGAATGAATCCAGGTTTTCTTTGAAGTGGGGTCTGGGACCCACTACCATTAGCCCCCTTCTTAACCCTTGATTCAAAGGTTGGGTGAATCCTAGCAAGGACTATTTAAAATTAAACTTTGATGGGGCTTCTAAGGGAAACCCTGGTCGTGCCGACTGTGGGGGTTTTTCGGGATTCTGAAGGTAGATTTATCGTTGGGTTCTATCAGAATTTGGGAACTCAAAATAATAATATCGCTGAAGTTTATGGGGTCTATCTATAGATCTGTAACACAATTTTGCCAATCTGGAAGTGGAAGGGGACTCCCTGAATATAATTAACAACATAAATGGGAAAGGTTCCATCTTAATCTCCAACCATGACTCTATTAACAGTATTAAGCAAATGGCTCTATCTTTTAATTTTATCACCTTCAAACATGTGTATAGGGAGGCTAATGTTGTGGTGGACTTCTTTGCTAATATGGGGATTAATGGGCTTGAGTTGACACTTTTGAAGGATGTGGAAATTATTGATCCCAAGGTGTGGGCACACTTATTAAAAGACACCAATGCAGATGTATAAGGTCCTTTCATGGGGTGTAAATCTCATCAAGATCATTTGCCGTATGATGATTATGCATTTATCTCTCAATAATGAAAAGATCGGGAATGAGATTCACATGAATTCTTGGAGAGCTCTTATTGTCTCTCGTGTCTGTAGAAACTTCAGTTCTTGGCGTGCAAGTAATCTTTTGGCGTTCTGGATTTTGGGTATGTTCGTGAAGAGGTTTTTGTTATTCAGCCAAATGGGGGGTGATATTGTCAGAACTGAACCTGCTAATCTCGATGGGGTCATGACTGAAGCTATGGCTTAGTTTGATAGCAAGGGCTTTACCCCCTTTCTAAAAATCTTAGCAAGGATTTTGCCAGCGCTTGGAAAGCGATCAAAAAAGGAGTTGTGGTTGAAATGAAGGGGATCGAGATGGAGATTACTATGGATTCAATGGAAAAAGTGATGGGCATTCCAGCGGTGGGGAGGGAGCTCTACAAACCAAAGAAGGAATCATCTGAAAAATTGAATCTTTTTCTCAAAGGTAATGAGAATCTCACCTCCCATTTTGTTGGTTACCTTAGATTATCTTTACCTAATCTGTATGTTGAGGTGGCTCTCTCTCTCATTACATTTTTAACCCTCAAGGGCTATCACAAATGTATTTATGCCTACCACCTTCCTATGCTAAATCATTTTAGGCATGGCCAGGCTTTTATTTTCCCCTACTTCTTGTATCGTTCCCTGTGTGCCTCGATTTCGCAGTTCAAAATGAGAAGAATGTCTGTTATCCTTGCCCTGGTGAAAAGGGTGGTATTGGACATTGATAAAACTAGCTCCCTTAAGTTGGATGTGGAAGCTTATGCGGATGGTATTGTTTCAGACTCGAAGGAGAAGGAATCAAGCGACGATTCTGACTCTCAAGATGGGGACTCAGATGATGACCAGGATGAGGTATAGGTAGTTGCGACCCATAATCTTAAGGACCTGAAATCAAAGTAGATCCCTTACTCCCCGTTGAACACCAAGGTTGAGTCTAGAAAACATGATGTCTCGACCCCTATTAACACTCAACTAGAACAACACTTTGAGGCAATGGGTCACATTGGTCTAATCAAAGGGGAAAACCACTTGGATAGGATGACGAAGGATATTGAGGAACTCAAGGGTGATATGCAACTTACTAAGAGCTCGGTCCATTTTTTATTTAATGACTGGTATAAGATGAAAGAGCAGGTGGAGGAAGCGGTCAGCATTGGGCAAGGAGGAGAGATTGAGGTTTTAAAGGCCAACTTTGGTGTCATCACCAAAGAGATGGATCAGGCTAAGGTAATTCTCCATAGTTATATGGAATGGAGCATTGTGACAGTGAAATTGACCCTGCAACACATTCAAAATCTTAGATAGCTCACCAACACCTATTGTACTATAGATAGTTAGGGTAGGAAGAGAAAGGCTACCCCGGATGGTTTCGACCTGGGATCCTTGGCCGTTAATATTGGAGCTTTGGCGAAAGAATGAGCTAAGGTGCTAGAGGGGCTTGAAAAAACCTACAAATGACTTAGGATGGGTTATTTTTATTCACTTTCTCTATTACTAGCTGTTACTTTCTTCAATGCTGTTAGTTTCGCTTTATGGGCTCTAGAGAGCTCTTATTACTATGAACAGTTATATTATGGTTTTTTTTATGTTATTGTAATGTTGTTTTCTACTCTCATGGAGAGTTTTCGATGTATGAGGTAGGGTCCCCTCAACCCTTTTTAACCTCTAATAAAAAAAATAAGGTTCATCCACCCATAAATGATGAAGATAAGTAGAAGGAGGTCATGCACGTGGGTACAAGGATATTCTTTTGGCATTTATCCCATTAGAAATTGTCATGTCCCCTGGCAATAGTCTATAAGGGAAGCTGTTATTGAAATCCAAGGTCTTCCAACGATGAGAGGGTACCCAATATTTTGTGTTCATGGTTTGAGTATCATGAAATCTACAGGGTATTCCCAGGTCTCTATGGCAACTAAAATGTCTTTTATGACCCCACTTGGCTTAGTAATAGAATGATCAGCCATCTGTACGACTATAGAAGTTGGTTATATGTTTTCAATGATAGTTAAATCAATATATCAGTGGGAATTACATTAATGGAAGCTCCAAGGTCTATTAATACATTTGGAAACTGAATGTCCCCTATCAACACTATTATTATTGGGCTATCTAGATCCTCATACTTGGGAGGAAGAAGTTTTCCTATCAAGAGATAAGCAATTTTACCATCTATCTGAATGGTCTTTGGATATTGTTTTTTATTCCTGGAGTTTTGATGCACAATTATTTAATAGCTCTATTTAGTTGAGGTACATCCTTAAGAAAATTGCAAAAGTGGAATCCCAATGGTAAGGTTTTTTAGTTCTTGGATGAGTTATGATTCGATTACAGTTGTTTCCTTTAATCTTTCATTGAAGGGAACTGATTTTTCTTTATTAGGTGTTTTGACTTGTCTAGCCTCATGTTCTTGTTTTTTGTTGGGAAAAATTTTACTTTCTTCCTTCTCTTCAGGTAACTCAATAATAATTAGGGGAGGGAGAGTTAAAATGTATTTCCTGATCAAAGTTGTACATTATTACAACTGAGATAATTATGGGTAATAGGGTTTCCTATTTCCACATTATAAAAAAGAGTTTCTTGTCTATCATTCCTAGGAATATAAATATGTTGCGTAGGTAACTGTGGTTTATTTACCTTCTCAATTTGAGTTTATTGAGTATTGTTGTTGGTATGACCAAGCATCGAGGTTTTCTACTAGTTTTGCATACGTCTTTAGCCTTGGAAATGTTGGTTATAATTTTGTGGAGGAACCCATTATGGTTGAAATTGTTGGAGGGTCCATTTTTTTTGGAATTGGTTAGGCCATTATTGACCATTCCACTCCTAAGGGATGTAAGGTCCCCATTGTGATGGAGTGGCCCATTGAGGTTTTGGAACAAATTGGTTGGGATGTGGATTGGGGAAGAAGTTTCCCCTCTATTTTTGGCCCATGTAGTTCAGTTCTGCTTCCTAGTGGGCATTTATATGAAGACATTATTTGATTTCTAGAATCAAATTACATTGGTCAGTAGAATGGTTTAGATCACAAAGGGAACAAACATCAATTATGTCCAAATGTTAGTCATGAAGTGTATGTTTGTCCCTACATCTGAGGTAGTAGAAATCCAATGGTTTGACAGTTCTAGATTTGGTTTGAGCTCCTACCAATGAGGTGTTTAAATGTACCAATATATATATTTTTAAGTTATCAAACTCTTCCATCAATTGACTTATATCATTTTCTCCCTTCCATTGTTTGTTCTTTCAAACATCAGGTCTTTCTTGTGAATAATTTCTATAAAGATCCATAATATCTCCAAATGCTAGTTTGTTTACATCTCTTTTTCCCATAAGGTTGAGAGCATGTCTCTTGCTTCATCATCGAGTTGTTTTAAAAATATTGTCTTGACCAACTCAGGGTTCATCTCAACACCATATCTTTGATAAAGGAAAAGGAAATAGTCAAGGAAATCTTCAAGGCTTTCATCTTATTTTTGTTTTAGTTTGAAAACTTCCTCCCTATGTTCTCAAACCCTACAATAGTCTTGGTATTTTTCTAGGAATTTTATTTCCATTCCTTCCTAGGAGTTGATAGAGTTGGATGGGAACCTCATAAACCAACACATAGTTGATTCTCTGAGAGTAGAATGAATCAATTTTCAATTTCTAATTATCAATTGTATAGTCATAGGTTTGACAAAGGACCTTGAATTTGAAAAGAAATTGATCTAGGTCTTCTGAAGCCATTCCCCTAAAAGTAGGAAATATGGATGGGGACATATTTTTCATAAGGGCTTCTTCATCGGGGTTCATGACTATAGGATAAATGAAATTCCTTCTTAATCCATTTCCATTATTTTTAGATCTTCCATGTTTTCCTCATGTTCCTCCCTGAAAAATAAGTCTTGGTGTTTTGAGGGAAGATCTTAGTTTTGAGGGGTTTTGCAAATGAATCTTCCTTTTGAATCTCTAGGTCTACTCATATATCAAAAAATTAACTATAATATTACTCCTAAAGTTCTATCAAATTGATGTTTCCTTAAACCAAGGGTTACAAGAATAAATATTGTTCCACTTACTCTTTAGGCCCGAAAGTTACATGTTGTCACCATATGTACTTTTTATATTGTCAGTGTGAGTAAAGAAAGATGATTTTGAATGGAAACTTTGAAGCTTCCTATTAGCCTAGTTTACTAAATTTTTTTCCTAATGACACCTAAGATTCCTTGAAAACGGCGCCAAAAAGTGATTGACTATCGTTAATGCCTCACTTTAGTCATTTATTTTGTCAAATTTGAATAGTGTCCAAGGCTATATGCAATAGGATGGATAGAAATATCACCTTAACAAATATTTATCTAGTAGTGAAAATAACTTGGAAGAAAATCCAATAACTAATCTTATCTAGAGTTATCAATGTAAAAAGATAACTAAGTTAATCATTCTAAAGTAAACATAACTGAAGTCAAACATCTAATTTTAAACATATAACACCATTATGTAGAAATCTAAAACAAAAGTTAAACAATTATCTCAAAAAAATGAATGCAACAGAGATCTATTTTAAGAAATACCAACTGTCCTCCTCCTTGGGCAAGAATAGGCCCTTGTTCCTCCCCTCAATTTGGAAAATTAACACTTAGATGTAAATTGATTCACAAATATTTCTAAGATAATATTGATTGTTAATTTGCTATTACAAAAATATAACTCCTTTTTATGAGTGTATGATGATACATTTATAATCTTTCACTCATATTGGTGATTCGCCTAAAGAAAGTGGAACTAACTAGATTCTCGGGTGGTTTAAATAACAAATTGTAAAAGATAAAAAAACATAGTCTATGAAACAACACCTCCTACTCCTAGTATGACTCGTCCTATGAAACAAGGAAGAGTGTTCATTTATGACTCCCTATTTATATTCCTCTTTTCTCCTTATTCCAACTGACTAGAGAAAACATAGGAGAAAGAGTAAATATAGGAAAAAGAAGTTATAGTGGAGGACTAGATCTTTGGCATTGGTTGATTCAGATCCTTGTTCTACTACATAGTTGATAGTATCTGCATCATTAGTTGCTTACATGATGGTTAGATCCCACGGTCGAGTTCTAGAGCAAAAACTTTTATGAAATTTATGAGCTGGAAGATTTTGTACTTTTTCCTATACAAAATTGCAGGTAGGAATAGTTAGTAGTTTTGTTGCATGTTAAATCTTAAGGTGTTAAGACAGTATTGGAGCATACCTTGATCATCTCAAAACTGCTGAAATGCTTTAGCAACACCCCTTTTAATGCTTTAACCTAGTGTTTTCACAAGTAACACACCTATTCAACAAGAAACATTAGCTTTAAATGGATAACAAATGACGTTCAAAGAAAAAATCAATATATGTCTTCTCTTCATCCTAAAACAGGTAAAAGACCTCTTAACCACACTAAACCCATCTTAAAACTTACTCAAAGGAAAAAAAGTGTTTCTTTTCATATAAATGATGAGGCATTTTAATGGCCTCATCATATGCCACCTCAACAACTCCTTTTAGTCTCACTTTGTAAACAACATGGAAAGAAAGCTTCTTAGTGATTTTATTCACACATATGTTATGAGAAAAATCTACTCATGTAAGAACATTATCCCATTTTTTCCCTCATTACTTATGAAACATCACAACAAAATTTAAGAACTCATATTGATAACTTCTATTTGGTCATCCATTTGTAGGTGATAAATAGAACTAAAATACAACCTCATGTTCAGTTCCTTCCATAATGTGTGCCAAAGTTGAATAAAAAACTTAGTATCTAAGTTAGATATAGTATTATTATGCATTCTATATAGTCTTAGAAGTTCCTTGAAAAACAAGCTATTTATATGCCTAACATAATTTTTCTTGTGATAATTAATAAAATGAGCTATTTTTGACAATATGTCAAAAAAAACAAAGATAAAATCATAACCCTTCAGTGTTATGGGTAAATTGAAAACAAAATCCATGCTCATATGCTTCCAAGGTTTCTCAAGTACCATAAGTGGTTAATATAATGCTACATTTTAACTCTTCCCCTTCACGGTTCATTGACACTATATCTTGGAAATATCTTCTCACATCTATAGCCATTTTTTGTCAAAACATATCTCACACTTATTTATGCTAAGATCTTGTTTTAGTAGACACTTAATTTGGTAATTTATCACTTGATAAAGTCACTTTGACCCACTATAGAGGGTTTTGCACATTAGTGAGACCAAATATTTCACATTGAGGAATATTTAAATCATTTGTGAGGGCCAAAAAATTACAGAGCTCCTTTATCATCTTGGATGGAACCATCTAGATAAAGATGGAATTGCCTAACAATTATGTCCAAAAATAATGGTTTTGTCCTAGTACACTATGTAGATCCAGAATCAAAGATAAAACATCTTTATGAAATTTCCATCCATCTTATCTATCTATCATACCTATATCAACTTCCAAAGTAGTCAAATAGATAACTATACTCACCTTCTCATGCTTTACTAGATTTAACACATGTCCTAATTGGTCTATCTTGTAATTGTTATATATGCCATAGTATAATATCTTTTGGAATATGGTAAATGATGAGGGTGTGGACAAGACCCACATCCTTGTTACAAAAGGCCCCAAATGGCTAGATAAGCATGAGATAACATAAGTACAACTAGAGAAAAGTTAAAAATGACCAATATTCCAAAAATAAAAAAAGGGCCACACACAAGGCTACATAGCTATAATATTCTTAAGATCATTAATTGCTTCCATCACATCAGTATCAACAGATTTTTCAGCAAGAGTTTTAACAACATGTATCAGTTCTGTGCAACCATTTTGAAGATGGACCTAGGATTCATCAGTAAAATCTTTCCATCTCTTAATAACATTGAGAGTACTTTTTATGCTACCAAATACCCCTTGAATCAGCTCGGTGGTAGCCTCATCTTGGTGGCCAAAATCAGCATTCTTCATAGTGGCAGTGGCAATGTGGTCCTTGGTGGCAGCGTCTACAACAAATTCAGACACATCCTTGACATTGTGCATGTTCATCATATTCGCGACAACATCATCATCAGAGCACTCCTTTTTTTCATTAGCCACAAAAGGAACTGGAGAATTTGGGTAGGCATTAGTAAGACCGAGAAAAATCTTGGGAATTGAACCATCATTCACTAAACCAAGAATAACCAATCCTGCAACACCAAGTGAGGAAGAAATGGGAGGGTGAGGGATAACCACCGCTAAGGGAGAGATAGGTGGATAGGGAGGAGAAGAGGGAGGCAAGTGAGCAAGGGGGAGGAAGCAGCATCACGGTGGCCCATAATTTTAACTTCTAGGTCAGAGGAAGGTGTGGTATTAAGACAATGACAGAGGTGACGGGGAGCAGGATGGGGTAGAGGCGGAGGAGGGGCCCAATGGTGAGCCGAACTAGTAACAGGAGGAAATTGGGACAGGGAGTGAGTATCAACAACATATTTAAAAATAAAATAAAGTAAACCTTGGTGGAGTAAAGGACCTTCACCAATGTGAGCCTTTTGAATGGAAAAATCTAAGGATTGGTACAAGAAATTGGCTGAGTTCACCTTTAAACCATTATGATAAATAAGCCAGAATGAAGAGTTGGGGACCAAAAATGAGCTTATATATGTCTTCTAATGTAAATTACAACATAAATTGCTCATATACGCAATGCCAAGGTTCCTTCAGGGAAGCCCGTTCATAGCCCGATTTGTACATATTAACCTTTTCTTTCCTCTTAGCCAGAAAGGTCGCCATTTTTGCTTTCAAAGACCTCTTAAAATAGATATATCCTTTGACAGGGAGCCTTGTCACAACAACAATACTCTCAACAGTAATTTTAAATTTGGTGTTTCCCACTTTCACATTACCCCACTTGCAGGATGATAAAATGTTGTTTGAAAGCATAACAGATTGCTTGGAAAACCTTTCAATGAATGGAGAAACCCCCTTCTCCTTAAAAAGATTCCAAACCACTTCATCCCTCTTCATATCATCATAATTTGTAGGCTCCAATTGCACCAGAGCACCCCCCATTTTTAGTAGATCTGAATAGATGAGAAGAAATATGATGTGAAAAATAATAATAAAATGGGCCTTAATAAAAATCCATGAACCCCCTCTGCCACGTGTTAACCAACAAAAGGGCTTCCTCCAATTATGATAAAATCCCCATTAAAAAATTAAAATTTGAGATCTTGGCTTCCCACGTGCGAGGGGTATAATCATTAAGAAAAACCTTCAAATCATAATAAATGAAATCATCATCGACATTGGTGGAAGAACTAGAGTGGGTAATATTGAAGTCCAAATAATCAATATTAGTAGTGACTGAGAAATACTTGCTCAAATTAACACTTCTTAGTATAATCATCATTAAAGGCCTTTAGAAGTAATTCAGGGAAATCCTTGACCCAGGTTTGATGTTTCTCATTAGTAACTCCAATATTAGTTTTTCAATCAGCTGAAGTAGGATACGGATTTCCCCTTTCCAACCAGGAATAAACCAATGTGGGTAAGAGGAGGAGTGATCAATGTATTTATAAACATATATCCCACATATTCTAGTAAGCCTAGATATTATTGGATCCTAGGATGGGTCAGTAGATAAGGCATTGTCTCCAATACAACTATAAAAGAGAAAGTGAGCAAAAGTGTCAAGAGTCTTGAAATAAGGAACATACCTATTAGGGAGGGAGTAACCCCACCGCTTGAGATTCTCACCAGAGAGAAAGGAATCTCTAGAAGCAAGCCAAGTATAAAATCCCACTTTTAGAATAACCATTGGCAACCAAATTTGAGAAAGTACAAGGCCCTCCGAGTAGTGTGACAGGGAAAGATAAATGACCTTGACATAAAAGGAACTAGAAGTGTAAAGTGGCCAGAAAGAGCTTTAGTTTTTCAATCAGTTGAAGTAGGATACGGCTTTCCCCTTTCCAACTAGGAATAAACCAATGTGGGTAAGAGGAGGAGTGATCAATGTATTTATAAACATATATCCCACATATTCTAGTAAGCCTAGATATTATTGGATCCTAGGATGGGTCAGTAGATAAGGCATTGTCTCCAATACAACTATAAGTCTATAAAGAAATCATCTTATCATTCCCAATTTTCCACCTGGTGCCTGACTGTATCACTTTTCTAGTGCTTTTGATGGAATTCCAAATAGATGAACCATTCGGGATGTTTTTAGCATAGAAGTCTTCCACCGAGGAAAGATATTTTGAGATCATTATCTGCATCCAGAAATCCTTCCCATTAGTTGCAATTTCCCAACCCAGTTTTGCAAGCATGGAGGAATTAATATCAAAAATTCTACACAGGCCCAACCCTAAAAGAGTAGTTAGTTTACAAACCACATTCCATGAGACTAAGTTAATTATTTTTCACTCTTCTGATCCTGACCAAAGAAACATTTTTTGAATTTTTTTAATAGTTGAAGCAACATAGGCAGGAATTTTCAGGAAAGACATAAATTATATCGAGTAGATTCTATAAAGTGGTGTTAAGTCAGTTGGATAGCTTTCCATCCTGACTGAGAAGGGAACCATTTCAAGCCATCAAGTTTCTTTTTGAAACTGTTAATAACTCGGGTTCCATAAATTCTTGAGTTATATTCCTCATGAAGAGCGGAAGACAAAAATAAGAGGAGGGAAGATCCATAATAATGTAGTCGTAGATGTCTGCATATATTTTGTTGTCTACTAGCAAGAGTGTTAATAAAAGCAATACTACTCTTATTAAAATTAATATTTTCCCTAGAAGCTGATTGCTAACAATCCATAATTCATTTCAAAAATTTAGCTTCCAGAATAGAAGTGATACCTAACAGTAAAGTATCATCAGTGAATTGATTGTGAGTGGTTGCAGGTATCCTAGTGGTAGTAGTAATGCCACAATGCTACCATATCTTTTGGCATCTTCTAAATCACTGCTGAGAGTGTCTACCATAAGAATAAACCAGGAAGGGTGAAAGGGGGTCCCCTTGTCCTAATTCCACGACTGAAAGGAAAATAACCTTGCGGAATTCCATTTAATGACGATGGAGAATTTGGGAGTTGAGATGCAATTGTAAATCCAAGATCTCCATTTCTCCCCAAAACCATATTTATCCAGTACCCTAAGTAAGAAGAGCCCACCAACTCTATCAAATGCTTTTGGATATCAAGTTTGTTAATCATACTAGCAGATTTTTTTATAGAAGTTGAATGCAAAGCTTCATGAACATTAATAATGCCACCTTGAATCAATCTACCACCACTGAACCCATTTTTTTGTTTTGAAATTAAGCTATTCATAAAAGGTTTAAGCCTGGTAGCCAACATTTTTGTTATAATCTTATAGGTAGTGTTACAGAGACTAAAAGGCCTATAGTTAGAAATCAATTTTGATCCCATAGATTTAGGAGCAAGGGCTAAAAAGATATTATTCCAATCACTTAAAATAAGGCCATTTTTCTAAAATTCCAAAATAATAGCATACAGATTAGGATCCACAATATGCCAATAAGTTTGAAAAAATGCCACAGGGAAACCATCAAGGCTTGGTGATTTATCTCCTTCCATTTCAAAAAATTCTCTCTGAACTTCCTGTACCGAGAACGGATGGGTGAATTTGGCAATAATGTAGTTGGTGATCAAATTGGGTACGTGTTGAAGCATTTCCTGACAATCCTCTTCATATGGGGGGGTGTCCTCATGGAGGAGGCTAGCATAGTAGTTGATTAATTTAGCAGCAAGTTACATCATCCTTATATAGATAAGTTCCCTCCATAGTGACCAGCTCTCTAATTTTATCCCTGCTCTTGTGCTTCGAAGCAACCATACGAAAAAAATTTGTATTTCAATTGCCCATTTGAAGCCAAATCACTCTGGATCTTTGACATCAATAAAATTCTTCCTCAGCAAGTGTATTGTGATAATCACTAAGAAGGGATAGTTCTTGCTGATGGAGTTGAGGATATCTTCCTTTCGAATCAATTTTCATCGAGATCGAGGCTAATTTCAAAGAGAGAAAATCCTTCCTTCTACAGATATCCCCAAAAACCTGAATTTTCCAATTCTTGAGTCTTTTTTTAACAAAAATTAGCTTCTTAGTGAACCTGTCCATATCTGAGCCATGAATATCATTCATCCACTAGTCCTTGATAATATTTTCTAAATCATGATTTTCTAACCAAGAAATCTCAAAGTGAAAAGGAGGATGTTTCGAGCTCTGGGATTGCAAATCCGGGAGGAGTAAGGGGTAGTGATATGAAGAAATCTTAGGAAGAATTTTCCGGTAGAAATCATTATAGAGAGAAATCCAATCCATAGAGACTAGAGATCTATCTAATTTTATTTGAATATGGTTGATTCCGAGTCTTCTTTTAGACTAGGTGTAGGAAGCTCCATGAAGATCAATGTCAACCAAAAATCACCCAATATGATAAAGTCAGCTAAGGCTTCCAAGCTATTAGTGTTGACACTAGTTCCTCCTTTCTTCTCAAATAAGTATAGTGGAGTATTGAAATCAACAACTATAAGCCACGAGAGGTGTTTGTAAGTATTTCGAAATTTCAACAATTCCTTCCAAAAAAAATTCTCTCTGGTTTTCAAGATTCGGAGCATAAATATTTATAGCAATCCAACCCACATTAAAACCAATTTCTTGGAAAAACATTCCTAGATAATGGGGGGTTTTAATAATGCATTCCCCATATAGAACCTTCGGGTTCCAAAAATTACACAATCCACTAGAGTTACCAGCAGACTCTTGCCAAACTACAAAGGCATTAGGCCAAAACTTATGAATAGGACCCTCCTCTTTTAGTATGGTTTCTTGCAGCATCAAGATATCATCAAAAATTTTGAGACTAAAATATTTGAGTATTCTTTTTTTATGGGGCATGTTTAATCCCCGTACATTCCAAGATAAAATCTTCATTTCTTTGATTTGGGCTTACCTCCATTTGGAATGGAAAGAAATTTGTGTGTGCCTTGAGCTATATTTAGAAATGGTTCCTCCTGAACCTTTTCTTTATTTTTGTGTCTCCCTTTGGATTTCTTGAGGCCCACATATAGTTTCAGCTTAGTGTTATTTCTTGTATTCTTAGCAAGACTGTTATCCACATAAAGTGAAACAAAAGGAGAGTTGAGGGAATTCTCTCGAAGGGGGGAACAAGAAATAGAAGGGGAAAAAAACGGAGAAAGGGGGATATGACGAAGGACTGGTTCCAAAAGCTCACGAAGAGAATGGGAAGAAGGATGAGGGGAGACAAGCAGAGAAGAATCAAAAATAGGAAAGGTAAGAGGAAGGTCTGAAGAAGGAGAGGAGGATGGAGGCAGAGCAAGAGATGAAAGAAGAGAATAGGGAGGAACAGAAGGGTCGATAGGTAGGTAAAAGAGAGGAAGAGAGACAAAGGGAGTCATTAGAGGGTCCAAAAAGGGATGGGAAGAAATAGAGGGAAGTAGAGCAGAGGAAGACGGGAAAACACCCTCCTTAGAAAGGACATCAAAGGAATTCAAAGTGTTGACTTCATTAGAAAATTTGGGAGTTAACTTTCCTTTGTTCTTCGAAGAAAAAACCTACTCTTTAGGCTTAGGATCAGGCTTGGATGGGAAAACTTGAGGATGATGCCCAATGCTCTTTCAGGTGGAGCAAGCCTGATGGATGTATTCATAGTAAATGGGTTGAACCCAAGTGCCCAACTCAAAGTGGAGTTCAATGGAAGATGGAAGAGGAAAATTGATATTAGCATTGACACAGAATCTAACATGCATAAATCTACAACCTTCTTTGGTAGCTTGATCAACATTCTATTAGTGAACTAATGGAGAGGGCAATGCATTCAATGAAATTAGAGTACCAAAACTCCAATGGTAGTTTGGGGAGGTGAACCCAAATTGGTGCCTGGGGCATTATTTCTATTTTAGTTTTGAATTTGGGTGTTTAATGATGGATATAAAATCCTCTTTGACTAAATAACTCAGGACCACCAAGCATATCTCAGATAAAAAATATTCTTTATGGGAAAAAGTAAAGAGCATGAAACCATTGGAAAGAGAAACAATATCAACCGGACCACAAGGATCCAATTTAATATGTACCCATTTGTGAATCTCTTCCAAAGGTGGCATGGGCCCCATAAGTTTACCAATCAGTGACAACTCCCTAGAGGCTAGCGTAGCTTCAGTGATCAAGGAATGGATTTGTAAGGACAAAGTCCCATAAATGCGCCGAGGTTCTAGTTTCCCAAGGACATAATATTTTGAAGAGCCAACAACAAATTCTTTCCAAGAGCCTATAGAAACATTAGTGAGGTCAGGAGGGGGGTTAGGGGATGGTTCAATTAGATCTGACATCGAATTAGTAACCAGTCACAATAGAAATTCAAATTTTGCAGAGTAGGAAAAAAAACATTTCGTCATATTACATGCATGGTATAATATGTATGTTAACTAATAATATGAATACACACACACACACACACACATTGTTTCTAGCCTATTATAGAGCTTAAATAAGTTACAAAGAACCCCCTTTATTTTTTGTGTTTATCTTCTTCCTATACTTTTTTTCATGTTGAATTACTTGGTGAACCCGTTTATTGATCAAATCCTTAACCTACGGATTAGGTTTCCTACCCTAACTAGGCCTTTTATTACCAAAACCCTAGTTTACCTAAGTTTATGTTGCACTTATTTTCCTACATGGATTTAGACATAAAATCATGCACTTACTACTTACATCACATCTCTTATTATGTCATTATATGCATGATTCTTAAGTGAAAAAACTAGGCATTAACAACACTTATTTAATTTTTACATTGATTTATCCTTTTCATACTTCTATTATCTAATTTTTTAGAATGACCACTTTACTTTTGGACATTGGACAACATGTGATCCAACTCTATATTTTCTTTCATATCCTCTTAGCATCCTGGATGGTACTTCCCATTAGGGACAAGAGCTCCCAAGCACTATTGTCCCCTTTGGGCACTTCTTTCGTTTTTCCTCCTTTTCTCAAATTTTAATTTCCACATCATTTGTTATCTTTTCTAAATTACTACCCATCACTATGGGTTAGCATTTTTGGTTGTTAATGATGAAATTCTAACAAGTGAATCATATATATACGTGACTTACTCACTATTATTAGAGGTTGGATAATTTGGGCTATTACTTACTATCTACTACTTAGGAAAATAACAACATTCAAGGAATGTAATTGGGCTACATTATTCACTACATTGGAGGGGTTATTTCTGAATTCCATCTCAAACATTCATCTTGGGAGAAAATTAGTTGTAGCTTGCTATCTTGGTGCGACTAGCATGAGGGAAACCTAGCTTCTAGGGACACAATTCAATTCCACACACACTAGAACTACATAGAGTCTGAAATGTAGTACAACTATCAATGAAAATAACATTTGGCTAAATGTCAAGGTTAGTTTGACTCAATGATATGCATTATTTTTTTCATTTAATGTGTGTTTGAACCTTGTGTAGGTAGCTAGGTTTTTGTTTGTAGGTTTATGTGTTATACACGAACCCTATTGGAGTGGTTGTAACAAAGATTGAAAGGAAGAAGATAAGATAAGACCTTGAGAAGATCAAAAGTGGGGCACTTTCCAGGACACTAGTGCCCAACTCATACATGAACACCGAGGTAGTCCTATCTTTATCTAGGTAGTCTTGTCCAAGGGAGTTTCAAATTCTAGTTTACGATACAAAGCTTACTCAATCTAGATCTAGCCTATTCCACTCAGTTTCTAGCCCAGAATCATCCTAGATCTCCAAATACAAGATAATTCACTCCTATTTCAATATTCTACATACTTACTTATCTCTTACTTGTTATTGTTATATTCATTTGATCTTAATCCTTTGATTAAGATTTAGTTTCTATTAAATCATTTTGTGAACTCGTTTATTGATCAAACCCTAGCTTACCATAGGATCCCTCATTTTTTGTATTCCTCGCAGCTTATCAAAAATTGTTGTGTAACCTTTTTCCCAAACCTCCTTCCCCCAAGTATGAACCTACTGTTATGACTTCCCTTCAGCCTATTTTTGCAAATGACTAAGAGGAAGAGGAAGTCGCACATTACTGCTACATCTTATCCCAAAATCCCTCTTGTCTTCACAAAGGTTATCAACCTCGGTCGTGATGTTGTACTCCTACCCCCTATTAAGGCTACTAGCTCTTGTGAATCTGATAGTGATGTTTCTCATATTGCTACAAATGATATATGTGTTGAGGATTTCGTTAACTTTTCAGATAATGATTGTCTTGTTAATGATGCTTGTGATACCCATACTTATTTTGATGTTGTAGATGATATCATAAATGGCCCTAGCCCTAATATTTCTTCCCATCCACTTACATATGCAAAAATAATTAAATTTGATCCTATTGTTGTTGATAATATTGAAATCCCCCATCCTTCTTCTTAACCACTTGCTTGTTCATTGATTATTGTGCCTCAAAAGTCATATTGTTTTTGCCCCACTTCTTGTGCGCTTCCTACCGATGTTAGTATTCCTTTTCTTTCTCATAATATGGTAAAATATACAAAAGATCATGACACATATGTTTATATTGTTGATATTTCCATAGATAGTGTACAAAATGATGATCATTATGATATTGTGCATATTTCTTGTATTCCTTATTTTATAGAGCTTATTGATAAAAGTGTGTAAAATTCTTTTCATATTGATTCTTCTTCCCATGCTCTTATTCCTATTTTTCCACTTATTCATCCCAAGATTGAATTTCAACCCAAAAGTGTCCCTACGACTACTTATAATGGAAATATTCAACCCCTTAATCAACCCCTTAATGTTTATGCCATTCCTCTCTAGAAGTTATTTCTCTTATGCACATCTTAGGTGATTTCCAAAATAAGATCCGTACCCTTACCCTTGTGAGTAGGGCCTATCATGCTAGCATTGATAATACATCTCTTCAAGGCAATCCTATTCCTAAAAATATTTACAATTCGACTTTTCTTTAAGGGTTTTACTTTACCTACTTTTGCACTTTTATATGAAACAGGTAATCCATATATGCATCGTAAGGATTTTATATTAGCTATGGCTTCACATTCTAATGATAGATTGCTTATCAAATTATTTCCTAGTAGTCTTACTAATACTTATTCTCATAGATTTCATCATTTTCCCTGTGGATCTATTAGTACTTCTCTTGATATGGAAGAAGCATTTCTTAGACATTTTATTTCTAACAATGGTTCTAAAGTTTTGAGCATTTTTCATCTTTTCACCAAGGGAAGAATGAACCTGCTAATGATTATATCTTACATTTCAAATCTTGCATGCATCATTTAATTTATCATCCCATTGATCTATAAATGTAATATATTTTTTTCATGGCTTGATTCTTCCTTTGAAAGAAAAATAATTATATGATACATGTGATATTTTACACTTCTTTGCTTTAAGGTTGGAACTTTAGAACAAGATATGCTTAATGAAATTTTTGTTTCCCGTGCTCCTAGTTATTCTACCACTTCTCTATGTACTACATCTTCTATTCCTCCGATCACATCACCTTCATGTTCCCCATCTCTTACTAGACAAGCTCATGATCATTCCTCTCATTTTCATAGACCTCCACGTTCCACTCCACCTCCTAGGCGGGAACCATTATTATTTTTACATTCTGATATGCCTCATGGTATTACTTGATGATAATTTTTTATGTCTTTACCTTCTAATTATAATTATCCTTCTCATCAGTTATGACGTAATCATAACTATCCATTCTATAATTTCTATAGGATTGATGGTTAAGGATATAATGATTGTCATGTACTCCATAATAGGATCCAGTTGCTTAAGGACATGGGTGTAATTTATTTTCATGCATATCATGCCAATAGATCATATTCTCTCATGCCACAACACCAAAAACCTGCATCTATTACTTTGACTGATGTTGTCATTGAAATTTTCACCCTTGCTAAAACTGGGTTCAATATTTTAGCAAAACCTTGTTAGAAAATGAGTTTTTGGGTCACTCATGATATTTCTCCAGATGAAAGGGTTGGTTCCCTTCATCCTAGTTTTATACCACTAATCATATACCAAATTTTAACTATAAGCTATCTAACCTAAGCTAACGATTCACATGAGACATGGTTAAGAGGAGAATAAAACTGAAAACAAAAGAGGGGGTGATCCACCAAATTGAAATGTGGAGCTTCTCTGGTTCTAAGAGACACAAATCTAAGTTTGTAAATGAAGATAATGAATAATGTACACAAATCTAATTCAAACAACTGAAATAATGCAAATACGCAAGAGGACATACATATTCAAGTCAAAAAAAAAATTGAAGGAAAGAATAAAATCACACTTGTATTAATTGATGCTTAACAGTTCACACATAGATTCAAGGTAAGAAAAGCCTCATATATAAGTTTTAGAGGTCAAAATCATAACTCCTCAAGTTTGAAAGGGAGAAGTTTAGAAAATATACGAAGGAAGAATCCTAAGAAGAAACCCCTCAATGTGCATGAGAACTTACATTTATAGATCTCGTTGAGGAAGAGAGAGTGAAAAATGGGGGAAGGATGATTTCTATGTTGGACTAATCCCTAAAATCTTGCTGAAAAATCATGGACACCATGTTTTCTTGTAGTGCTAACTTGTAGTAATGGAATGGGAACCAAATTGAAGAGATCCAACCACCACGATATAAGATCCTTTGATTCAATTACACACCATTAGGATACACAAGATAGTACCATACTTTATTAAATGTGGGTAGTTGAAAAAGTGGAAGATGCCTTGGATGAACTGAAATAGGCACAAATTCTATACCTTCTATGTAATTATGTTCCACTATGTTCTAAAGATTTACTTTAACCTCCACAGATTGAGAAATATGTGGCCTTTGAATGTTATGCAGATCTTCCATGGATTTTTACCTCACGTGCATCCATGGTTCTCAAAAGATGCAAAGACTTTTCCTTTTTCATGTCTTCTTCATTTCGCGGATCAAAATTCATAGAAATCTTTACTTGTGAAAATATGTGAATTACTGGGAATTGTCCTCAAGTGTTCAAATTTAGTCATTTTCCACTTATCATCCCACATTGGGGCCCAATGATGCTTCTTGCTTACACTGCAAACTTTCATTCTCTCCCTTCTGCGGACTAGGATATACCACAGAAATGGTTGATTTCTACGACATCATACTCCTGAGGCATCCTTTGTTCCTTCGTTATGTAGGTTAGGAGAGTCTAGAATACCACGTAATTACGTTCCATGGAACACTAACTTACAATGTTTTGTGACCTTCTTGAATTAAAGCCACCTAAGTGTTGGTTTGAATAAGTTGTCCAAGATTGCCTAAGGATAGATTTGGAAAACGGTTTGATGACATCTAGGGGACATCTTCCTGCTACATGATGATAACTAGTAATATTGAGTAATCCATTGGGTATGGTGTCAATTATAAATTTAAATTTTATCCCTTCAATTTGAAACAAATCCCTAAATTCACATGAAAACCTACACCTAACACTTACTTAAAGCTTCTCTCAAACTCTATCTTGAACTGATCTTTGGATATTTGAAAAATGACCATGAAATTTATATAAAACTTTCGAAATTATATCATAGAGTGGAGAGAAAATGACTTGAATTGTTTATGACTGCAATGGGATTCCAAAAACTATGTACGAAATGGAAGATCATACACGTTTCAAGTGAAAACATATAGAGAGTGCATATGCACTTATTACAAACAAAGATGACCACCACTAGGATTTAGGAAAATACACTCAATAAATTATCAACACACAAAAAGGAGGGAACCTCCAACAAAAATTCATAAAACACATAGGTATTTACAAGATGTAATATAAAAACTTAATGAAAATGTTTAAGATAAATCCCATTAATTGGGATTTGCAATTCTTCTCCATTAATGTTTGACAACTCAATAGAGTTGGCCTCTTTTTAGGTAGTGATGATGTATGTCCCACCCCAAAGTCCATATAACTTGGAGTGTTGACCTGTTTCCCTCTGTATGCATCCCACTTAAAGATTAGATCACTTGCCTTGAAATATTATGACTTAGTTTTCTTCTCAAACCATTTTTTGGTCAACAACCAGTGCTTCTGTAAGTTATTCATGGCAAATTATCTTAGTTATTTGAGCTCAATTAGTTCTTCCATTCTAATCTCTCTTTGATCTACACCTTCTAATTGTAATTACTGAGCCACCTTCAATGAAGGTAATTCAAGGGACAATGGGAGTCTGGCTTCTCTGCCATAGACAATGATAAATGGATAATTTCCAATCACTTTTTTTGGAGTAATTCTATCAGCCAAAAGAGTATTCTTTACTTTAGTATGCCACTACCTTTGGTTGATCTCCATAGTCCTTTTCATGATCCCAATCAGATACTTAATAGTGGATTCTACCAAGCCATTAACTTGTGGGTAGTAGTTGGAGGAAGTATTGAAATAAACTCCATGTATGAGATCCCAATTGAGATCATCAGCCTAAGAAATCTTTAGAATTATCCAAAATGATGGTTTAGGGAACCCCAAACCTCATTACAATATCTTCTAAAAAATCAAGGATGATTGATTCAATGACCTCCTTGAATGGTATGGCCTCCGTCCAATTGGTAAATTAGTCCATTACTGTAAAGACCCACTTGGGACCCACACTTGATATAGGATTATCGTGCCTATGAAATCAAGCCCCCATTGAGAAAAGGTTTCATCATCTTGAATAGGATGAAGGGGAAGGGATGCCATCTTCTTTTTATCAGTGAAGAAAGCACATTTTTTAGATTTTCTTACCCATTGATGAGTATTTGTGAATAGTGCGGGCCAGAAGTATCCTACTTTGAGAATTTTCATTACTGTTTCCTGAGATGATAAGTGTCCTCTCAAGAAACCATTGTGGAAATCCATCAAGACCTTATCTACTTGTGATCCCTCAATACGCCTTAGTAGGAAACCATCCAGATTCTTCCTAAAAAGAATCTCATCTATTAATGCGTAAGGAATTGATTTAAAAATCAAGTGCCTTCTTTTTTCTTTACCAAAATTAGGAGGTTAGCCTCTAGTTTCCAAGAATGTTATTATGTCATTGATCCAACCACTGCAACTAAGTTAACCTCCTTCATTTTGTTTTAATTATGTGTTACGCGGAAACTCAATGTTTCACAACTCTTCCATGTTATGCGGATTTCCATCATCCCACAGATTTGTGACACTCCATAGATTTCCAACTTAAGGATCCTCCAGATCCTCAAAAAAATTTCCTTGATCTTCATCTACAAACAAAGAGAATTATTCATTATCCTCTACATCTAAGGAGAAATTCTCACAAAGTGATCTACCTCTCACCAACATTGTGGCTTTGATGGTCATGCCAAATTCCATGCTTTGGTTACCCATACGACTCTCTTCTCATTAATTTTTGCCTCCATGATGAAATATTTTACACTAGGATGTGAGGCTATGACTTTTATGTGGTTGGATGCTAGCATGAGCTTGTATTTTATGAGAGCCCTTAAGATGGAGAATACATGTTTCACTAAATGACTATACTTAAGCTCAAAATATTTCAGCGTTTGGCTAAAAAAGGCTATAGGTTGCTCTAATTTTTTGTCATTCTTTTGTGTTAAAACCACGTAAACACTAATATTATCCTGATAGGAGTAAAGGTTGAATTCCTTTGTAAAATTTGGATTGATAAGTGTTGGCGCTTGGGCAATTGCAACTTTTATCTTGGCAAATATTTCTCTTCCTTCTGTAGTCTACTTGAAAGTCACATATTTCCTTAGCATCAAGGTGAGGAGCCTGAATAATCCTAAAAAGTTAGTAATGAATTTCCTAAAAAAATTGATATTTCCCAAGAGAAACTAAAGGGCCCTTTTATGATTTGGAAATGAAAGAGAGAGGATGGCAAATATTTTTAAGGTTCGATGGAAATTCCATCCTTTGACACAATACGACCCAAAAGTTTACCTTATGAAATTGTAAAAATGCATTTCTTAGGGATTGAGGATACTCTGAACTCTCTTTATCTCTTAAAAAAAATCTCTAAATTCTCCATGTGATATTTAACCTTCTTGGAGAATACTAAGATGTTTTCCAAATAGACATGAATGAATTGATCGACGAGTCTATAGAAAGTAATGTCCACTGCTCTCTAAAAAGTGGCACCCACGTTTGATAGACCAAAAGGTATTTTTTTGTATGTGTATGTTCCCCATTTTGTGGTAAACATGATTTTATGTTGGTATTCCTCTTTCATATTGATATGGTTGTAGCATGAGTATTCATCCAACAAGGAGAACAAACTGCTCCTACCACTATTTGAAGGATTTGATCCATTAATGGAAGAGGATATTGATCCTTCAATGAATCCCTCTTTAATTCTCTAAGGGCCATATAGATCTTTATTTCTACATTATTTTTCCACACTGGAAACAAGTTCACCACCCAAGATGAGTATTTGATGGGAAAGATGATGTTTTCCTCAATGAGTTTAGAAAACTCCTTCCTCATGAGGGGCTCAATCTTGGGATTCACTAGTCTCTACTTTTGTCTAACTAGCTTAGTCACGAAATTAAGATTAATGGTGTGTTGAGAAATTCCAGGGTCAATGCCTCTAAGGTATTCATAGTTCCATGAAAATACATCATGAAAACTCTGACACAAGGAAATAAAATTTTATTCTTCATCTTGATCACACACCTTTCGAAGAAACAATTCTTTATCTTGTGTAATGGTATCTAGTTTGTAGTCTTATTGGCTCATGGATATGATTTTTTTTTTCCTTTTCATACCATCATCATGATTGAAGATGTATTCAAGAGTTACCAATACATTAGGTAACTTGTTAGTTGTTAGCTGGATGATTTGACCACCATAAATTTCTTCCAAACTGGGTTGTAATCTTGAAGAGAATTCAACTTCATTTTGCATGAATTGAACTATATGTTCATCATTCTCAGATACTTTCTACTATTGAAAAAAATTTCATTGATGTCAAACATGCTTGAGCAGGTCACATTTGATGTTCAAAGTGAAAACAAGCCAAACTAGGCCTGGTGCAAAGGCCTATTTCCAGCAGGCCATGATGTATGATGCTTTGCATGTATGATATGGATGTTCCAAGATTATAAAGGATGGATAAATATTACTCAAGGTATTTAAAGGTGTTAAAAGTCATAAATCAAGGTTTTTGAAGCCTGAAGGAGACCTAGTGTAAATTAAGGGTGAGAACATGCCTAGTAATCATAGGGAAATGAGATGTGACAAGAAAATTCTGAAGGCCTCATGATAAATCAACCATGGGAGATGGTATAGGAGTGATTATTGATGGTGTAAGAAATAAATCAGGGCCAGAAAGTGAAAATCAAGAGTGTAGATCCAATTCCTTCAAGATAATTTGAGCAGGCTAATTTTAGCACCTCAACTTCTTAGCAATTGTGCTAAATTGATAGTGATTCTTCAAATAAGTCATAAGAGATTTTTTTGGAGGAATTTGGGATAAAAAGTTAATGCAAAAGGTCTGAGGTCATAAGATGGTGTTTTTGAAAAGTTCTATCTATTTTTGTAAGCCAGTTTCATGTCATCCTCAACTCTATTTTTGAGTGGTAGGAGAAATTTGAAAAGTGTGGACATAAATTGCATTAGGCAAGTGCCTTTTGTGCCTTGGATGTGCAAAGGAATCCCCAAGGGTCATGAAATTTACAGGTACAACAATTTTTTTTGGGTTTCATGTTGAAATATTTAACATATTAGAGGGCTTATGGCATCTACTAGGTGGTCATGAAATTACTTGAATGAGATGTGTGGAGATTATTGAAGGTATAGGTAAGTTTCTTCCTCCTATCACTAGAATAATGTGAAATCATGGTGTATGAAGGATGTATGAATGCTTAGTCATGTTTCCTGAAGTAATAAATGGATAAGGAAGTCTAGGATAAATCTAAAATGAGTTGTTAAAGCTTATATTTGCTTTGATAAATTATTATGTGGACTTTTTTTATCATACTTCTTGCAACTGTGTTATAAGGGTCTTGACCAGTTGACTGGGTTCTGAGATGACCTGGAAACCTCTCAATATATCTTTGCACTTGAATGGTGAAAGTCAGTGTTATCAGATGTATTAACATTGAATCTTCTTAAAGGATATGTTCTGAGTACCAAATCTAGTGTATCACATACAATTTGGGTCTTTTCGAGGACCAGGAGCATGTTAGTTTGTGACAGTTTCAAAGGAGTGATATTGTACTTTCAAATTTTTAGTCATATTCTCTTATATCATGTAAATGAATACTTTGAAATTATGGCAAATTCATTTAGTAAGGGTATCACATGGTTGCATTGTTATAAAAGTGAAATTTTCAGTTGTTACAAGCTCTTGTTCAGTAACCTAGGGTTTGGTATATCAAACCCTACCTGTGAAATTTTCTTGAAGATCAAACAAGTTTGACATTCATTAGTCTAATGGAACATGAACCTCTATCTTAGAGAGTAGTGTAGAAGTCTCCTTTCTTCTTGAAGTGTGTTATTGAAGTTATATCAAGTTGAGAAAGATACAAAATGGATATATTCCATTTCATGAGATTGTTTCCATATCATAGTTAACCTTCATGAAGAAATAATGAACTGAGTTTTTTCTTTATGGTGTGGGTGCCTTTGGGATTATCTCCTAGATGTGAAGACATAAAAATTCATGATGTAGATGTTAAAGTTTGTACAAACTTCTTTATACTTTGTTTTGGATTTTATTCATGAAGAGTTCTATTTCCTTGATGATTGAAGATGTCAAGACTCCATCTTATTGCTTGAAAATAGTAGTAACTTGTGTGAAGGCATTGTACTTGTTGGTGGATCATTATGTACTGTGAAGAAAAGCTTGAATGAATTGTTCTAGACCCTGCCATGTCCTCAAAGCAACTATGATTGAGATGAACACCTTGTACATGTTATGGTCATGACTACGTGATCATGTTTGAACATATAAACTCTCTCTTTTCTTATGCTCAAGACTGTGAGAACTAGTACTTGTACTCAATGTGTCTTCATGAGTTCAAATGAAAGATGGAGATTGAAATGGTGAAGGCTTAAGGGTTACAAAGGACTATCGAGTTATAAGTAATGTACTTTCAATATGTAACTCCTTGAAGAAGGTCTGAAAATGATAGAAGACGAGGTTATACTTGCCATATTAGAAAAAAAAAAAGACAAATTAAATGACAAGTATGATATCTGCTGAGTTATGTCTGAGATTCCAGAACTTGTAACTGATTGAATAGGTGTTAAATCATAAGTCTTGTGCTTAGGTACATAAGATACTATGAAAGAAAGGGAAACAAAGGGAATATAAAAATGATCTAGTGAAGGTGGTTTTAATTAATTTTTAGAAGTATATGGGTTGTCTCTTAAGCTTCTTAGTTCGAGTTGAAAAGGATGAAAGAATAAAAAGGTGAGAATGTGAAGTGAAAGAATAAAGAAAAAGAAGTATTCTTGTATACAAATACTATCTGTTTCTTGGAATAATGCTTGTTGTAGAGATAAAAATGGAGTGGTAGATTGTGAGATTGATGAAAGGTGATGAAGTAGTGAAGTGAAACATTGATCACATCAGGTTGGTGTAAGTAATCAGGATAAGAAGGTGATCAAATTTCATATGTTTCAGGTCTAAGTTATAGCTCAGTATATTAGGAGTGAGCTTCCTTGCAAGTAGGTGCTTACAAAACAACGGTCAAGTGGGTGTTTGGAAATTACTTGAAGTAGGAGATTCAAAACTGGAGTTAGAAATTTAGGGTGGGTGGGTGCTCACCACTTAGTGAGATCATTGTAATTCTTACTTGACAATTTTCCTTGATATTTCTTTGATTTCTCCTTTATGTGGGTTTTCTCCCTTACTGTGTTTCCCACCTTAAATCTTGTGTTCTCCTGTGTTTTTTGTTTCTTCTTATTCCATGATGACTTGTTCTGATTAGTCCACTATTTGAGAGGATACTAAATGAATGGTGATTTAACTACTAAATTAAAATTTATAAGTTTTAGAAGACACTGATTCACCCCCTCCCCCTCTAAGTGCTTGAATGTTCAACATCTAGCTGACCTCATTATCTGGGATGGATGGTCTTATGACCATTTTGACATGTTGTTTTCCCTTGACAAGGTCTTCTGTAGGGAAAAAATATGATCCTATGATTTCCATTTGATCTACTTCTTTGTTCAGCTTCAGGGACACTACTTAAAGGTTGAAAACTTAAAAACTCTCCAAAATGTCCCAAACTTGGTGCCTATAAGCTTTCAAAAGATTATTTTTGGCCGTACATTTCCATTTTACTTGGTGGATGACCAATTCAGTGTCCCCAAATATCCACATGGCCTTTATTTGTCTCCTTTTTGCAATGAATAGACCATGAACCAATGCTTCATATTATGCCACATTGATTGAGCATGCAAACCATAACCTATGTGTAAAGAATAATTTATCACTTGTTGGCGAGACAAGAACTACACCAGACCCAAATCCATTCATATTCCTTGAGCCTTCAAAATACATTTTTTACATGCTAAAATTGTTGTTCTCTTTTGTGATTAGCATAGGGGTGGTGAATTCTTCTTTGTATATACAATAGGTACCCAAACCTACTTCAACTATAATTTCATAGGTATCAAACTCATAATGTTCTTTAGCCCATTCACCAAACATGAAATCAAGAACTGAAGGTGATGAATGCACTATCTTGACAAATTCAAGATCACTTCTCACTTCTCCTTAGACCATGTAATTGGCATTGATAGGATTGGATCATGAACTTTGACATGATAAGCTGAGATGGTCTCAAATTTCATTGTAAACCTAGTCCCATACCTTGTTCTTAATAACATATGGGACCAATCTAAATAAATTTATCCACTTACTTTGGCTGTGAAATATATAGAGAGGAAGAGAGAAAAAAATGTGGTAATTCAATCACAGAGATGTCTTGTGTTATAGTTAGACTTGGGCAAGCATGAAGATTTAACTCCAAATCCTTGATCACACCCAATACTTGCACTCTTGATCCATCAAGCTGCAAAACGCCTTTTAAGGTTGAAATGTAATCAATTCTTAAGATATTTTTAATCTTCTTTGGCATCACTAATCTACTTGTACCAACATATATCATGCATATTTGTACATGGTGCTTGCTAATAATCAGATACATGTAGAAAGGATGAGGTTTGAAAACTACACTTACTTGTTTTTCCTTGGGCTAACATATTTTGACAACATATTTTTCTTTGTATATGGCGTGATTAAGAGGTGGGAGATACTTCAATAATGTCTACAAGAGGTCCCTTTAAGATGAGATAGATAGGGCATCCCACATTATGACATCCAGGTTTGTTCTTTTCATCTACTCGACAATGTTGAGGGGAATACCTCCAACCTTCTGCAATGAGGGGGTGAAATTTTATTTTCTTACTTGTTCCGTTCATATAATATATTTGGATGGAAGTTTTATTTCATTCTGTGTATCCCCTTTACCGTATAAGTACATTGGGTTTCACAAACTTTTGAGAACATGCATATTTTATGAAGTCTCCGGATCTCTTGATGAAGCTGAATTTTTACCCAAGTTCGCAGGTTGTCTGTGATTATTGTGTGGGGTTAGAGAAACATGGGGATACCTTTGATGTAGATCCCTGTATACACTCCTTATACAACACCAAAAATTCCCAACAGATTAAGAATAAGATAAAGAGGGGTAGGAGCGTCCATGAGGGACAAGAGTGCCTAGGAGCTTCTGTCCTAACTGGATGCTAGTGTCTGAGGCCATAAAAGATAAAGTAATCAGTTTTCAATATAGCTATAAGATATGTAAGGCCAATAATAGTGCAAGAGATAAAGAAAAAGGCCCAAAATGAGTTATCAACCACTAGTTTTCTTGCTTAGGAATCATGTATACATTAATATAATTTTAGGACCTAGAAATGTACCCAAGTGCATAGATTTTATGTCTAAATTTTCCCCCATTTTATGATGTTGATTGTATATTCGATAGCATAAAGTAGATAGAAGATGCATACCTTGTAATCCTGTAGAGAAGAGTGGTGGCAATAGCATGTTAAGTGGACAAGTGAAGCATGAAGTGATCATAATGTGAAGTGTGAAAACTATGACGAGGTAGTAGACCCTAGGGGTGAAGTGTATACATAGTAGCATGTTGTTGACGATGTGAGTTGCTTCTTGTTGCATACAAGGATGAACAAAAAAAAAAGTAATAAAGTATTCAAAGTCTCGTGTACGTAAAATCATAGTAATGTATGTATGAGTAAATAAATATTGTGTAAATGAAGGAGTGCACCTGATGTATATAAGAGTAAGGGATTAAAATTTTATCATGTTGTGCTTTGGAGATGCTGAGGATTTAGAGTGTCTTACTGCATATGGTGATTTTTTTGGGTGATCTCATGCCAAAAGCAAGTTTTTTGGGTGATCTCATGCCAAGAGAAGACTGTTGGGGAGAGAGGTCTATTTTTTATCCTTCCATGAAACTTCCTAAATAAATGCCACTGCAAATAGCATTTATTTTATTTGTAACCTTTTGTAACTGATTGACCAAATTTATAACTTGAGGAAAGTTCTTGATACTGGAAAATTGTACTGTAAATTGCTGGAAATTGTGATGAATTGAGAAGATGACTATTTTTTCCCCGGGACAGAAGCACCCAGGGAAAGACACAAACACCCACCGCTATTATCTACTACTAGGTGCTTATGTCTACTTTGTGTCTCTGATCCAAGTATGATTCTAGACCACTTTGAAACTGTGTGCTTTTTTCCACTTCTGTACTATGTTGTGTTGTTCTGAATCTCTGAGTTGTTGTAGGGGTGATTTATTCACCCAATAGATGCCCTACTCGTTTGGGGTGCATGTGACGACTATAGGAGGATGTGGCCCAAAGGTGAGGACTTGAATCTTATATGCATATCATGTATTAGATGCATGCAGGGGGTAAGGGATGTGCATGATAGAAAACAAGGCACATACATGTAAACAAGATAGGCTAGTAACACATGTTAGTATAAAAGAGATAGAATGTAATGGAAGAAAATGTAACAAGAAACTAGGAATACAAGATGGAACAAAAAAATAGGTTTCATATAATGTATGCCACTCACAAGGTCACAAGATAATCAGGGACGAAGCGGCCATAAGAAAAAAATAGTCAAACAAGACATATTGCATAGCCTACAAACAATAGCAAATAATAACAAGCAAGAAGTGACTGATAACCATGGTTGTAGTGATCCTGTAAGGAAAATGCTAGAAATGAAGCACACATTAGCATATTAGAAAGATAATTAGTATGTCAAAGCATGTATATATCGAATAAAATTAAATTGATAGTGCCAAAAAGTAGTAAATAGTGTACCAATAGGACTTGTGAGTTGTAGAGTATGAGAGTAGTAAAGGTAGATGCCCCTAGGAGGCTCAACGGGATTGGTAAAGAGTCATGTCGAGCATCATGCATCATGTAAGAATATGGAAATTTCCTAAATTCACCTCAAGATACCAAGTGAACACAAATGTGTATATACAAAAATATATTGACATACTAAGAATCCAACTAGCATAGGAAACAAAGTGCAACATGTAAATAGTATAAACTAACAAGAGTAAATGAAACCAAGATGTACAAATGTTGTGTGAGTGTGATAATGTGTTGCGATATGCAAGATGTGAAGATGAGGGGGAGACATGTTTCCTCCAATTGATGTGCATGAGATGAGGTTCATTTATGAATTTTTCTCAATAGTTAGGTATGAATTGTAGAACAAAAGATGAATTTTTTCTTCGTCATCAATTTTTTTTTTAACCCTGCAATATACTTCAATTTGTTTGATCTAGTTATCCAAATTTTCTGCATTAAACTCTCTAATATACATTGGTAATTCAAAATTAATATCCAGTTTTAATGAAGGAAAACATTCATAATTTCATTTACCACTTTTTCAAGATGGAGAACCAGATTCAGATGAAGAAGACAACTCTTCTTTTTTAGGTTTTTTACCTTTCTCGGCTTATTTCTCCATCTATCTTATTTGATCCCAATACAAATCCTCCACCATTTCTTTCATTTGCATGAATGATTGAAAAACTTCTTCTTCTTTATCTTTGGCCATATTTGTAATTCGTGATCGTCTCAATCCAATTTTTGGATCAAATAATGTTGATTCTCCTTCACCTTTTCTGGAGCGGTACCTTGTCAACATACACCACAAATTTGCAATCCAAAGTAATTTTTAAATTTATTATAGATAGGATATGATATCAAATGATATGTAATCAAAAAGTAATTTGAAACACACCTTAAAATTTTTCTTTAAAATACAATTTTTCGGATTTAAAATCACATTTACGATTTTTTGTATTTTAATAGTTGATTAAAATATGCGAAGTAATTGTGGAAAACAGAGAAACCAAAAAAATGTAGAGAATAATTGACACAATCTGTTGATAACAGAGTTCAAAACGAAGCCTACATCTCCGGGTCCATAATAATGGGACCAATCTATTAAATTAACCTTCAAATACCTACAATTTTGGTGTACAAGGTAACTAATGATCTTCCTCAACTGTCATAATGTTCTACCTACAAAAATAACCCTAGTCTCCTTTGGAAATTTCTCACAAATGTGTCTCCAACTCTCACAAAATATCTCTAAGCTTACACAAGGTTGTATATTATCTTCCTCATATATTGATTCCTTCCGTTTATAAAATGTTCACTACTTGTAGCCCAACGATGGTCTATATTTTTGGTATCCACTTAGTTAGGGGTTCGATCCCCCCTTACATCTACCGTAAATTTATTAACTAAGTTAGGACTTAATCTCACATTCATCAGGTAATGGATGGGAAGTGCGTAGATAATTGGATCTACTGATGATTTGCATTGGTTTAGGTTGTTTTTGTTACTCCATCCACATAGTGGCCGCTGGAGGTTTGGCTATTTTGGGCTCGGGTGGGCGAGTTGGTTTGTGTCAGTGGGAGTTATGTGCAGTGAGTTAGGTGGTAGGGATTTGGTCCTACCAAATGGTGGGGATGAGGTGGCTCAAGAGTTGAGTAGGGTGAGATAGGTCGGATGGATGAGATGGCAATTTTGAGTTGGCAGTCGATTAAGTTATTTAGATCTTGGTGAATTGAGCATGGTAACTCAATCAAAATGCATGGTAAAAATTCTTGGAATAGCTTGCAATACCTTAAATTAATCCCACATGCCTAGTGTGGTGAACAAAAAATACATTAAAATATAGAATCTTGATAATATTGATATGAAGAAATGGAGGCAAAGGCGCCCCTCCACAAAAAGAGTGTGTCAACCCTAGCTGAGTGCCCCCGGCTATCAAATAGTGTTTGATAACAAGTGTCGAAGATTTGAGGTGAAAAACACCTTTTTTTCCAATACCACATTACCACTTGTCATCATCTGATTGGTCCACATGGTGATTTTGCACGTGTCCATGTCATATCAAACCTGCGCAAAATCCCATTTTTTGCTAGATTGCCCAAAATTTCAGCGATTAATAACTTCTGCATATGACCTTTGTTTTCAACATTCAATATACTTCCAAAAAGCTCTCAATCTTATATATGTAGTGAATCTGATTGTATAAAAATAAAAAATATTGTAGACCTGTGTTTCTTTGTAAGGATCCTTTGGATCACTCCCTCCAAATGATATTATATCTACTCGTGCAAAAAATAATAATATAAATGATGTTAGTGTTCCTTTTCATTATTTACAACAAGATGTCTTAGATGCTTGTGATTATATGTTATTATAAATGATATATCCATTTCCACTCTTACTTCTCAAAAATATATCTTACACGATGACGAACCTAATGATGCTTATATTGCTTCTTCTTCGCATCTTAAGGAATTTGTTGATAAGGATATCCATGTTTCTGTTCCTTCTAGTTCTTATCTTATTTCTCCTAGTTCCAATGTAACTTTTCCACTAGCTAATCCAAAGATTCAATTTCAACTTGATAGTTTCCCCATGGATATATACAATGACAAGGTGCAACCATTCAATGAGATTAATGTTTATGTTATTCCTCCAAAGGAAGTTCTTTCTCTCATGCATGTTACTGGTGACTTTAAAAATAAAGTTGATAATCTTACCCTTGAAAACAAGGCATATTATGCTATTCTTGATCATAATTTAATTTAAAATAATCATATTCCTAATAAAATATTAAATTTTACCTTTTCTAAATGTTTTATCATGCTTATTTTTACTCTCTTTTATGGTACATGTAAACCTTACATGCATCTCAAGGCTTATAGGATAGTAATGGCTTCACATCCTAATGTGATCAGGGGATCATTTTCAAAAGTTCCCTAAACATCCCTAAATGGTGTCAATGTAGAATATCATCTCGAGAGCTTTCCAACGACTATGAGAACGCGACAAATGGACATCGGGAGCTCTAGATATGTTCGGTCAAAGTTCAGACAGCGGGAAAGTCAACTCTAGTCAACTAGTCAATATTGGACCGAATTGCACTGTGACACGTGGCTGGCCAACACTCTTCGAATTCGCTCGATTTTCCTATCGGGAGACGACAAGTGGATTACATATGTGTATACATTAGTATTAAATCCAATGTTGATACATTAGTATTAAACCCTACATAGCCGCCAACTTAACCATGTTATTGCTAGCACGTGGGAGGAGGTAAGCGGTTGTTTGGGAGGCAAAAGCCATGTGTGGAAACTTCCACGTGGAAAACAAGGTGGTAGGCGGGGCGGTTATGCTCCAACGTGGTCTTTGACCACTTTATATGCGCGTGGAAAGGCTTAATAAAGCCTAAACTTTTATTCCACCGATCCTTATGGGATTTTAATCCATTTAAATATGTATGCCGCGCCAAACATGGGATGTTAACCCATTTAAAATTACATCCGCCCAATTTGGGATTCAATCCCAATTTCTATGTACGGGTGAGGCTAAAATAGTCTAAGGATGATAGGCAATGCATTATTTTTGGGCCCTAAAAATGTATAAATAGGGTACCTAGTTCATTGTAACACACACACCGGCGCAACAGAGAAGCTCATTGCTAGAGCACGGAACGGTGGACACACACAACTCAAGCTTATTATTTGTTAAGCTTGTTATGGGGACACACAACCTGAGCTTATTATTTGTTAAGCTTATTTGCGGGATGTGTCGACAAGTATTGTCTGTTGGCCTATTATTTTAGGCAATATTAGATGGAATATTTGTGATTGGGAGTGAAATGTAAACTACCCAATAGGCCCATTGAGCCACACCAATTACTTGTAAATCCTAGATTTTCGACTGGAGTGCTAGCTTCGCATTGTTTGAGTCGGGAAGGCCAATCACAGCTGAAGGAGATTGTACGCCAGGAAGGTGGAATTCGGGTGCTATTTTTCACCCTTGTTGTTCGAAGAACTGGTGTACTGATAGGAAAGTAAAATTCCATTAGGTTTTCTTGTGAAATTACTATTGTAACTTAAAATTTTTGACTAGTGGAACAGTTCGATCACGAACCCGGAGACGTAGGCAATTGCCGAACTCAGTAATCAATCTGTGTGCAATTGTCGTTATTTTCTTGCATTATTTTAAATTGATTACTTATAAGGAGTAAATTATCGGCAAATAATCGAAGCCTATAAGGGTCCAAGATCAGGTCATAATAATCTAATTATTTTTAGATCATAATGAGTGGCTACACCTCAAAGCATTCCCTTATAGTCTCATAGGTCTTGCATTGGACTGTTTACATCATTTTCCTTCTCGGCCTATACATACTACTCTTGAAATGGAAGAAGAATTTCTTAGGAGCTTTAACTTTAATAATGGACCTAAGGTTACATATGAGAGTTTGACATCTTTACATCAAGGAAAGCTTATTTTTTTTAGTGATTATATCTTATGCTTTAAATTTTGCATGTATCATCTAATATATTATCGTATTGATTTAGAAATGCAATATATATTTTGTTGTGGATTGATATTTCCTCTTAAACAAAAGTTATTATATGACACATGTGACTCTTTTTTCACACTTTGTCTTCACATTATTGACTTAGAATAAGGAATACTTAATCCACCCTATGTTACAACCACACCTACCACATCTATACCACTTTACATAATAATGTTTCATCTACTGAAACTATTGTAGTAGCTTCACATTATATTTCTTCCTCACCCCATACACACGAGTTTAAGGTCTTTCATCATGGTAATGCATCTTGCCACACTATACCTCCACATATACATCCACCATGGTTCACTCCTCCTTCTGATAGGGAACCCTTATAATTTTCACATTCTTCTAGGCCACATGATATCTTGAGAAGTGATTTATTTGGTTACCTTCTAATCAACCTTTCTACAACTTCCATCGAATCAACGAGCACTAAGAAAACAATTTTTATGCATTTGATGATAAGTTTGAGTTCTTTGAAGACAAAAGTATCATCTCTTTTCGTGCATGAAATATTGATCGATCACATTCTCTAGTATCATAAAATCACTCACCATAATTTATAACCTTGCACAATCATCATCCTACTACTGAGTTGGTTCTACAGATTCCTATGACAGGTTTAAACCCACAACAAGATCTGAATGCACAACCTATTACTAAGACTAAGCTCAAATGGATCATGAAAGAACAACACTTTGTATTTTAATATCCCTACATTAATAATGTGGTTATAACTACTATTCCACCATCATTAAGCATATCTTCTTCAGCTGCATATCCTTTTTCATCACTCGAGCCACGTGTAATCAGTCTCTATCTCACCTCTGGATAGGTTTTACACTAATTCTTAGTTTTTGGCCCTCTGTATGTTGGTTACTTTTTACTATTCATCTTCGACATGATCGGATCACCCTCCTTAATTTCTATGCATAGGCTTCTAGTATTTCTCCCCAATTACTTGTGGATTTTGCCCATATATATGGTTACAAAACATCACTTTCCCTACTATAGGGGTGAATATTCAACCATCTTTCAAGTAATCACATTTTTTTACCTATATCAACTAACTAATAAAAACCTCATCATATCTACTACATTATTCACTCATCATTTATTCTAACATCAAACATATAATGTGTAACATCCACATCATCATCATTATAATTCAATACTACTTCATAACATCTCATCATAGACATCAAGCCAGTCATCAATAATCGATCACACAAGTCATTTATACACATAATAACAAAATAAAAATCCAAATGATCATATATATAACATATATTTTACTATAATTTGGTCCAATTCCCTCAATCCTCCTCATTGCTACTAGTACATATAACCATGGGAGATATCAAACTCCAGGATTTACCACTTGAACTTTTCCTCCATTATCGAGCTTGATAATCCTATAACTAATACTATAACACTATCACCTATGTTGTGAGCTTGGTGTGTTGCATATATAGCCCCATATATCATGCAAAAATATCCTATGATAGGTCACCCCTCTTATGGCCTCTCTCGTGCTCACTAGCTTGGCCCTAACCTTATCTCTCTCAGGTTATAACACCACACATATGGTTTCTTCCATCGCCACTAGATCAAATAAATGGGTGTAATCACCCTTAATTTCATCCACACGCTCTAATATACCACCAATTATAATGAAGTTTGATGGAACATTACAAGCCAACGTGCGCACTACAACATCTACAAACGTTGTCTAATAAGCATCACCTACAAGTCCTTATACAAACCCAATATTAGCACATCATCACAAACTTATCTATATTCACATTTACAGAATATATAAACAACACAAAACTATTATCCAATACTTACATTGTGATATTATGGATACCACAGAAAAGTCACCAAAGTAGGGCCCTCTTTACCCACTCCTCCACCTATTGTTGGCCCACCTAGTGGCCCACCTACACCAACTATAACAAGAAATACAAGCACCCATAGATGCTTCACACAACACTGTGTGTATGTGGTAGTGCACCCTGCATCATCTCCCTAAATAGGGATTGTAGCTAGATCCACCTCATCTACTTGTGGTAGTAGTAACTTCGTCGACGTCAGCCTTAGCCTAACCCCTACCCTTTTTATTGTATGTAGTGAACATCGCCAAATGTAATGCTCAAGGGGAAACTCCTATGTGACACCAAACTAGTAGGTTACCCTCTCATACTGAAACAAATCTACATGTTCAGGGAATTTATCCTCTAACTACATAGACCACCACATATGAAATATCTCTATCTTGTCCTCATCCCATCCCCTATAATATCTTTAAGGTATCCATATAACTATCCATGGGACAAATTTGTCTATCAATGACATGTAGATCATCATGTTATACTTGTGGCCTTCATGCACTGACCACCTTATTGAAAAAATCTTTGGTTGTTCCAAATTGGCACAAGATCCACAAAGGGTCTCAACACTGATATATTCTCATATGCCCATATATAATAATATGACACCTCCTATCCCTCCTCCATGACCCTCCTACATAAATCTATATAAATCCTTATAAAGGTAGGCTAGCATACATCAGCCTAAGTATATCTCATACCTTTCTTCTCTATCTGGAATCAAATCTATACCATATGGTGGGATATAACAACCCCACCACATTACACTACCAAAAAGGATGTCAATACTACTACTATAAACTTATTCAAATGTGGAACTATGGCTATAACAATCTCATCTAATTGTTCAATAAATTTTTCCCTACCTTGACTACCCACCCAAAATCTCACATCCTCTCTCATCTAATGCGACACATCTATTAGTAGCACCTGGAATTTATCTCCCACTATACGAAATCATATGATGTGATACACATTTTATACATTCATCATAAACTCCTATGTCAGGAGATAAAATGTACAAGTATCTGCACACCATCTCTCACACAACATTGTAATCATATGCATATTGGGCGGTAACTCCCCCAATCTAGACATGTTTCATAGACATGATCTATCTAAAATATATCATCATGTATAATTTACGCCAAATGATGCTAGCATAGTCATAAAGTGTCCGCCAAAAAAATCTCAAGCATGCACATCCTGTTGCACATCATAAACAACAAGCTAAAAAAACATGTTTGAATCCCTCAAATAAAAAAATTATACAAAATTTAAAATAACAATAATCTAGTCTCAAGGACCAAACCATATAGTCCATAGGACCATAGCATACGGTCTTGGTCCATAGCATACAGAACCGTATAGTTCCATCCCTGGGGCCAAACCATACCCTACAACACTGTCTTGGCCCAGAACATTCACAAATTTAAAAAATGTAAAATTCACAAAATTCAATATAAAACTTATTTTCTTACATATATTAGTATCAAAATACACTACATACCATCTCATCTATCTTTTGAGTTAGAATGACCTTTACAACTTTCTCGAACCTAGTCAGGATCGCATCTCTTGCACATGTCATTTTTCACAATTTAGATCTTTCTAACACAATAACTAATAGTAAAAAATAAAATTATTATTCACCTTTGTTGGGCCCCTAAAATATTGGCTAAGTACTAGAAGGAGCATGGGCACGCAAGGCCTATTCGAAGAAGGGCACGCAAGGAGAAAGCATGCAAGATAGGGTTTTAGGATGGTTTTGGTAGAACCAGTGGCGTGTGCGCAAGGTAGAGAAAATATCTTGGGACTTAACCATATTTGGCATATCGATCAGAACACGAGGAAATCATGACCTGACTATGCATGCAAAGTGGATAAGGTGCCAGCCTAGCAACTTGGTGCCCACAGAAGGAATATACCTTGTGATAGAAGATTCCAAAAGGTCATCATTGAAAAGGATGGAGAGCTCGTATTTGAAGAAGCATGCTCCCATGGAGGACCACTTGGACACATGACAAGTGATCTACAACTTCATAAAGGCATGGCGGCGCTTGATAAGGCTATATATATGGGAGCCCGATAGAAGGACACAGATGGGGAGGTGAGAATTGAAAAGAGGTTAAGCCATGTAGGAATATTGTTAGAGATCCATATGATGGGTTTAGAGGATCTGTAGGAGTATGTTGTATCAAGGTGATGGGTCTGAACAATTTTTCTTTGTACTATGAAGGGCCTAAGTCTAGTTCTGATGTATGACATTGGTCTGCACTATCATATGGATCTGTGATTGACCCAGTTAATGTAATGTGGTTATCAACATGTTTAATATGAATATATGTGTGGTTCCAGTTCTACTTACATCTGTATGGATTGGTTATATATACATTTCATATGAGTGGGTGTAAAGCCATGTGCATTTCTTTTATATTATGATTTAGATCTATGTTCTGTAATGCTTTTCTTATATGAGTGAACACATTGGTCTAGAAGCCATTTTGAGCTATAAGATGAATGTATGGTTCCTTTCCAATGTATTCACTTAAGTTTCTATTGTAAATAATGCATTCTCACACAACTCACATAAATGAGGGACTCAGTGCCCACGCGTGCCTCGGGTGAGCACCCAATGCTTGCTGGGTGATAGGCCGACACACATGGGATTTCCTTATTCTTTGTGAGCATAAAAATGACAACATCTTGGTTCCTTTTTTAGGACCCTCTTTTCAAAGTTGTTATGAGAAATGGCTTGCATCCTTATTTTTGTGATGTGTAATAAAAAAGTGCCTAACTCTAAAAATTGTTGAAATGTGCTTCAAGAGCACCGAGGACGAGTTTGCTAAAATATTCAACATTAGACTTGAGTTTAATGCACATGGATGGGTAGAAGAGAACCTATACCATGAGCTGTATGAAACATTCTTTTGTTGCTTCTCAGTAAAGCTATACGAATGGCTCTTAGTATACGCATCTAGATCAATTTGGTTCTATAGATCATACGTGTGGACCCAAGATGACTATCAGAGGCTGCAAGATGCAGATCTAGCTTGGACGTGTGATATTGATCACTGGGGGAAGGGAGTGTTGGCTAGTTACATTTTAGAATATGCCATTTTGACGTATTCTTACCCAGAAGTTGTTGAGTTTGAGTTTCTGAGGGAGCATAGAGGGTCATTTTTTAGTGTTATTCCTCTAGCTATGAAGATTTTGGTCATTACTTTGAGTTTAGAAGCATTCCCCATGGCCAGCTAAGCTACTTTGAGTGTTGGGTGAGGAATCTAGGGTGGAGGAAGATGGAAAACATTACAGCTGAAAAAGAAAGGGAGGAGAGACGACTCAAGTATAGTGAGACTTTTGAAAGGGAGATGACTAGACAACGTGAGGTTGTAAGTGTGATGGATCTATGGAGGTAGACATTGTGAGAGGGTGTTGAAGTTCACATGGAGGATGTGGATCCTAAGCATTCTATGCTACCTCATCTTGTCAAGCATGGGAGAGAGGCCCTTTCAACTTCTGATGATAATTCGTCACAAGGTGAAAGAAGAGCCATCAGCACACATTTGAACCCACCTGACGACCAATCCCTAGCGCTTGGTTTTCCAAATCAAAGGAGTATTAATAGCCTAGTTGGTATCGGTGGGAGTGACCGATCGGCACCCAAGAGGTATAATTTTTCATTTGGGACGTCCATGGTTGTACATACCATTCCAGTGTTTGGAGGAATTTTTGGGAAAATTACAAGTACGCAAGGTTTAGGAAACATGTCTGGGAGTAGCGCGGGATACTCTTCTAGCAGTGGAGCAATCTCATAGACCATTGGCGTACAGTTCAGTGGGACGTTGGGGACACTAGGCGCGACCAATTCAGGCCTATTTCTAGTTATAGGAGGATCTGGAGGTGGAACTGGTGGATCGGGAGGCACATGACCTGTGGATCCAATGGATCTAGTAGAGGGAACACCAAAGGGAACCAAGGATCTAGATCAGGAGGACAGGGACCTCAGCCACCTCCTCAGGTGTTCTTTGAAATTTCTTTACACTTTCCAAATTACTAGGGTATAGAGGATGATGTGGAACACGTGCACAATTATGAATTGCTATGGCGTGTGAAGGGGATCACTACCTTAGAGCGGAAGGTAAGTCAGTTTGCAACAACATTGTAAGGATGCACACATAGCTGGTATAGGAAGTATGACCCCTATCAAATGGTGGTAGACTACACCACATTGAAAAATTCCTTCCTAGCAGAGTTCCATGTACATGAGTTTGAGTAGAAGAGCATCGACACTTTGAAGGAGATTCAACATGGAATGGAAGAGAGTGTGTGGGAGTATGATGCATGGTTTCAGACTCTCCTGTCAAAATTATCATATGATATTCACCCTTCACAACACGCTCAATGGTTTTTTGGAGGGTTGATCACTCCATTTAGAAGGGCATTGTCCCATAAAACATTTACTGACCCACGTAAGGCTCTAGAGGTTGCCTTATGTACAAAATCAGTTAGGAGCGTTGATACAGGTGTGATCCCTTTTCTAGAGGTTCAAATTGATGTCATGGCTAAATAGTTAGAGAAGTTGTATGTAAACTCTGTACATGATACTTGTAGTGGACTTTGGTGTGTGGATTATGGAGTAGAGGGGCATGCCAAGGATAGTTTCCCCCAGAAGTCAGTACGTATCATAACGGTAGATTGTGAAATTTGTCACGGGGACCATGATGTGAGTAGATGCCCCTTGTTGCAGTGCATAATTCAGAAAGAATGCGTGTCTTACTAATGTTTTGCACCTCTATGACCCATGATAGTAAGGATTGTAGGCTTATTGACTAGATCCATGAGGCCAAGGATCATGGTGTGCACCAGACCAGCCTTTCCAGTGGTTCCAAAGAAGATGATCGTCGTTTTGAAGGACAAGTGGATGGAGGGGCAAGTGGAAGAGGTTCTCGTGGAGGATTCTGTGGTTGCAATAACCATGGAGGAGGAGGAAGTGAGTTCCCATGAGGAACCTATTATAACTGTGGATCTATAGAACATTACGGGTGCAAGTGTCCAGATTTATTATAGTGCTCATGGTGCGGGAAAAATCGTAAGTATGAGGAGTTCCCTGAGTTGTTTGAGCACATGAGCCAGCAGGACCGGAAGGAAAAGGGAGCTGAGATGGTGAGTATAAATAAGGCTGACAAAAAATAGATGCCTAGAGTGGCACGTGAGTCAAGTTAGAACCTGTTCTGGTGACAACACGAGCAGAGGCTGCATGTGCCAAAGAAGTACCAAGGCAAAAGACTATAGTCTCAAGAGAATAAGTTGTGAATGGTAAGTATCTAGACCCTGCCCACCAAAAGGAAGTGTACCAAGAGATAATGGATGTCATTTGAAGTTTGCAGGTAGAAATCCAATGTCTAAAGGAGCAGTCTAGGCAGCAGGGGTAAAGAAGGAATGCTGAGGCTCCACAGAAGGACCTGGATGAGGTCAAGGAGGTGTGCAAAATGTTAAGGCAAGAGAATATTATTCCCTTGCTAGGAGAATGACTGCAGGAGAAGATGCCACATGCCAGAGCGGAGCATGAAAGGAAAGTGTTGCATGTAAACCTCCCTCCTCATATCCTTGACTATGAAAAATAAATCACACTAAACGCAGTTGTGGATGGTTGGATTCTAAGCAACATATTGATTGATATGGGAGCAGAAGTCAATGTTCTTATATTAGATGCCTGACATCAAATGGGAAGGCCCACATTGCAACCATCTTCGAATGTGTTGTATATGGAAAAAAAACTAAGGAAATTCCCATTGGATTATTAAAGGATGCGGTGATTACCATTGAGGGGGCCAAGTTTAGTGGAGACTCCGAAGTGTTGGTGCTTATCGAGGTAGACAATTTTCCAACATTGCTTGGGCACCCATTGTGATATAAGAACAACGTTGACCTAAGATTCAACAAAGGATACATCAGTTTCGAGATGAAGGAAGAATGGGTCATCATCCCTCTGATGGATGGGAAGTCGGCGCCTTACACTGAACCTCTGGGAGAAGAGGTCCTTGATAGAATTTATTTGTGCTCCATTAGAGACCCAGAGATAATTCACCTTACAGAAAGAGTTATCCACTTTGAGGATGCCCAGTCTGTGTGTGATACCACAAGCATGACATATGAAAATTGGGCACCCAGGACCTATGAGTTAGTTGGGTGACAGCTGAGGGGGTCTATAAAAAAAGTGACCAAGGCACACTCACTCAAGTGCCTATGAGGAAAGAAGTTACCAAGTTACTCTGGAGGGGCATACCCTGAAATTTTCTTACGATACATGGAAGCTCAGTGGAAAAATGAGGAAAAAAGAAGAGGGGTGCTCAATTATAGACTACTCAATACTACAGCGTGCTGGTGGGCTACACATCGGGAGAGCCTCCTAGAGTAGCATGAGGTAAGAATCATGTTCTCTATAAGGATTTCCAGAAGCAACGTGCCCACAGTCATTCAAGACTACCATGGTAAAGAGACTGCTTCATTTCATATCCAAACATGTGAGGAGGCCTGGATAGGAGGTGGAAAATCCTTGCCACCATCATTATGGATACATAAGATGTATTCCAAACTACAAGGTTGTGCACATGCATGGTATATCCATTCAAAAACATGCCGACATATAGGAAATTGGCAGGAGCTGACAACTGATCTCATCCAAGCTTTTGAATATTGAAGCTCAAAGACATCAGTGGATAAGGCATTACAAGTGATCAAGCACCTTACATTGGGGGATAGTGCCATGACAGAAGATAGGCTACTAGATTTTCTAGGTGATCCCGGTTTAGAGGCACACTTTGATGAGGATGAGTAAGAGAATATGCAATTTGAGAAAGCATACATAGAAAAGGAAAAATGAAAGATGGTTTATGTCATAGATGGAGAGGAAATGGAGAATCTAGATGTTAACCACTCTGTAGGTGTGCATGATGTTATAGATAACACTGATGAAAGGACGTGTGCTTACCATGAACCCTTAACAACTAAGAAGGTTAACATTGGGTCAGAGGTAGAACCCAAAGAAACAATCATTCGAGACTATTGGTCGGAAAATGAGGTCTCAAAGATCATTGATCTGTTACATGAATTTTAGGATTTATTCCGTCGTGGGTATAATGAACTCAAGGGCATCCACCATTCCTTGGGGGAGATGAAAATAAAACTAAAGGAAGGTGTGCACCCAATCCGGAAGATGTCATACCGGATGAATCCAATTTTGTGCGTACAGCTCAAGGAGGAGATTAACAAAATGATAGCGTCAGGTATCATTGAAGATGTGGAAGAATCAAAGTGGATAAGCCCAATGGTCATCAACATCAAAAAGGATAGAAGGATCAGGATCTGTATTAACTATAGGGACCGGAATGCAGTACGTGTCATTGATCCCTTCCCTACCTCATTTACTAAAGAAATATTAGAGGGAGTGGCCGAGCGTGAAGTCTACTCCTTCACGGATGGGTTCCTAGGGTACCACTAGGTGTGGATTGGAAAAGAAGACTAGAGAAAGACAAATTTTGCCACTGAATGGGGAATTTTTTCCTATACGGTCATGCCTTTTACATTGAAGAACGTGCCTACTATGTTCTCACACATTGTAGTGTAAGCCTTTCACGACTTCATTGATAAATTTCTTCAAGTCTATTTGGATGATTATACTGTGTATGGTCTAGTCAAGGACCATTGTAATAACTTAAGACCAATGTTTGAAAGGTGTTGACAGCTGAGGATATCCCTCAACATCAAGAAGTCTGTCTTTGCTACCCCATTTGGAACCTTATTGGAACATATCATATGCAAAGAGGGCTTACTAGTAGATCCCACCAAAGTTGCAACCATTGTGGGTTTAGGGGAGCCTACTAGCCAAAGCGTCATGCGTAGATTCCTTGGGCATATGGGTTATTATAGGAATTTCATCAAGGGATATGCCAAGATCACCATACCATTAGAAGAATTACTTAGACACAAGAGTGCCTTTCATTGGGAAGAGGTGCAACAGAGGGCATTCGACACTCTAAAGGATAAGCTTGTCACAAAACCCATACTTTGTTTCCCCATTTAGGATTAACCTTTCCATGTTCATGTTGTTGCCTCTAGTACGTCCATTGGAGTAGTACAGGCACAACTTGGTGAAGGAATTGTTGACCATCCCTTATGCTTTGCAAGCAGAAAGTTAACATCAGCAGAACAAAATTACACCACTACTAAGCGTGAAGCATTATCCATGATCTACACACTGCACAAGTTTAGGAAATATCTATTGGTGACACCATTTGTATTTTACATGGACGACATGGCATTAAAATACTTGGTAAACAAGCCCATTCTGCAAGGGCGCATATGTCGATGGGTCCTGCTATTCTAGGAATTTGAGTTCACAGTGGTTGTCAAGCCAGGAAAGAGTAATTCTGGGCCCGATCACTTGTCTAGAATTGAATCAAGAGAGGACACACAAAGCATTGAGGAAACCATGCCGGACACGCAGTTATTTAGGTTGTGGCACACGCCCTCAGACTTAGAGGATATTGCGGTGTTTCTCAAAATAGGTATGGCTCCAAAAGAGATGAAAGCATTAGAGAGGAAGTAATTAGCCATACGCCCGCACCCTACATGTTTATTAGTGGTGATCTGTACAAACTAGGACGTGATGAAGTGTTGTGCCGGTGCATGGTAGAACATGAGCGTCTGTCTATTATGGAGGAGGCACATGGAGGAAGTGCATGTGGACACTATACAAGGGACACCACAATGTGCAAGATATTACAAGCTAGGTTATGGTGGGAAACCTTTTATCAAGATTGCAAAGAGTATTGCAAGGCATGTGATCATTTTCAGCACCTGGGAAAACCAAGGTGGAGGGATGAAATGCCTTTGCACCCTATTCCAAGTATAGAGCCATTTGAAAATTGGTCCATAGATTTTGTAGTCCCCATTTTTCCAGCCACACGTAGGACAAGATCACGCTATGTAATCACTTGCATGGATTATTTCACAAGATGGGAAAATCTTATTACAAGGTATGGATCCCTGTTGAGCTTAACTAGTGATAGGGGTACGCATTTCCTAAATGAGACTGTCAGGATTTTGTTGGCAGAATTCATGGTGGCTCATCATAAGACTACCCCTTACCATCCATAAGAAAATGAAACTTGCGAGGAATTTAATAAAATACTGAGTCATACCCTGACCAAAATTTGTGACGTTGGTAGACGAGATTGGGATGAAAAATTATCAACAGTTCTATGGGCATATAGGACTAACTACAAGAGGTTGAATAAATCCCCACCATTCCAATTGGTGTTTGGCATAGAGGCTATCTTACTCGTTGAATTTATGTTACCTTCTCTGCGTATAACACGTGCAGGAGGATTGGCCAACGAACAAGTGTTGGAGGAAAGGATTGACAAATTGATGAAATTGGACGAGAGATGATCATTGGCCACGTGAATTCAAAAGGATGAAAAGGCTAAACAAAAATCATGGCATGATCGCCAAATTAGAAACAAACAATTTGAGATTGGGCATATGGTATTGTTATATGATTCTAAGTTTCTACGCCATCCTAGAAAATTGAAATTCCATTGGTTGGGTCCTTATATCATCTCAAACATCCTTAATTTAGGTGTGTGTCAGTTGAGAGCGCTAGATGGAATGAAATTGTAATTCCATTTCAATGGGAGTAGGCTAAATCCGTACTATAAATAAGTCTTCTTAGTGTTTGTAATAAGGTAGTTTTTCCATTTAGTATAAGTTTCCCTTTATGCAAATTTCCTTTTCTGTGTTTCCCTTTCTCGTCGTTTGTTTTGAGCCTTGGGTGCTGGTAACCACATTAATTTTTGAATTTTGAGCATGTGCAGAGGACCGCACATCTATTTTAGTGTGGGGTGGAGTGATGCGAAGTATAGGCCCGTAATATAAGTTAAACTAGAAGAAGAATTTGTAGTGAATTTCTCAGTTGATGGATACAAAGCGTGCAAGGATGAAGGAAGTGCATGGAAGAAGAGGTGGAAGAAAAATTTGGTGTCAAGATAAGACTTCAGAGAAACCACGTACATAGGAAGAAGCACAGGAACAACACGAGGTAGGAGAGAGCAAAAATTAGGTGAAGTGTAGAAGAAGTGCCTTCGAAATTGTTAACATGTGCGTAAGAGTATTCTGTCATGATGGGTTTTTTGTGTGCCATAAGGTTGTAGAATTTTTTAACGTAAGATTGGGTGCGTAAGTGAAGGCACGTAAGGTCGGCTTGGTGGAAAAATTTACATTTAGTACTAACTATGGTGGTAGGTAAAATAGCATTTAATGTTGGAAATAAGGAAAAGCTATAAATAAGAAGTCGGGAACTTCATTATTTACCTTGCACTTACAAAGAGAAAAGAGCTCTCGTGAACTAGGGCATCCAAAGGTGATCTGTGTGAAGAAAAATTTAAGAAATCTGATAGGACGTGACTAGAGCATATCCAAAAACCAATAGGAAATGAGTACATGAGAATGGAGGAAGTTGTTGAGAAGGAAGTTGATGAAGCACCATCTTGTGGAATAATTTTTCCAGCTAGGGTTTGGTGGCTAGGACATGGCGTAGGAGGGTTTATTCGCAAGGTTGTGCATGAGGGTTGGATAAAAAGATAGAGTAGAGCAAAGAAAAGATGTTTGAAGTGATAACCTAACTAGAAAGATGGCACCAAAGAAAGCAACCATCTCACCTAAAAAGTAGAAGGGCAAGGGCAAGGGGAAGTAAATGACTACCGTTGCAAGCACATATGAAGAGTGGTACATGGAGATGCAATACCTGGATGGGGTATTGCTAAGAAAATAATGGGAATCTCATTTGTGGAATATGTCTGTAAGTGACTATAATCACCATACCAGCATGATAGAAAAATAAATGGCTTTGGAGTTAGTTTTCCCAACAAACAAGAGGACACCAGAGGGCATACCCATCTACAATGACGAAGTAAAGGTTAAATTGGAGAAGGCAGGATTACTAGAAATTTATGAATTACCCTACTTCAGAAAACCTGAGCACCTCTACCAGTGTCTAATGGCGTGTGTTCATGAAGAACATTTTTATTTTATGGGGCGCAAGATGCACATAACTCCCCAGTTAATTTCCAAGTTCACAGGACATATTTGTGAAGGGGATAGCATTGATGATGACCTAAGTGATAAGGAGGCAATCAAAGAAAACAATTTCTGCATACGACTATAAGAAAGGATCGTGATACTTTGACATCGCAGAGATCCCAGACCTTGTGATGAGGATGGACACACGCTTGGTAACCAAGCTCAATGACCAAGAGAGATGGACTCAAGTGAACAAGGCATGGCTGAACATGTGCTGGAAAATATCTGAGGAGACCATCTACAACTTTTCCACTTTCATCATGGATGAAATCATAGGAAGCGCACAAGAAGGTGAGAAGATACTATTTGGTAATGTCCTCCTCACAATTGTCTTCTCAGAAATCGAAGTGCCCGATGGGCCGGAAAGGTTTGTTTGGGAGTACTACGAAGAGGATCCCTTGCCTATGAAGTGGTTCGGAAAATATACTTGTGAGACAATGACATCCACTCACAAGGCACATTTAGAGAAATGGTACAATTGCATGAGGGATGTGTTCGGGGTGGAATGGAGAATTCCATAGCAGTTACCCGCGCTCGTGCAAGGAGAATTATAATTCACAGTATATCAACACTTCTACATTGGTAGATTTAGGCTGAAAAATGAAACAATGATCCCATGATGCAAGATTCCCTTCTCCTTCACCACTCAATACTTCCAAGCGGGGGTAAATAGATTCAAAGAGGCCAAGAGACTAAGGTTTGACCTTAGCAAGGTAAATCAAGACCATAGAGAGCTGCGCAGGAAGTTGGTTTACCCCAAGAAGCATGCATACATGGAGAGATATGTCTCCCACAAGATACAGATGATGAATCTAGTAACATTACCAATCGCTAGAAGGGATGCAACAAGGATATACCTTCACATAAGGCCAAAATTTGAAAAAGGTGTATATTTGGAAACGAATGACAGAATCTCTAATATACTACCAGCTATAATGATGTTTGATGGAACATTACAGGAAAACGTACGCACTAAAACATCTAAAAGAGTTGTCTAATAAGAATCACCTTTAAGTCCTCATACAATTCCAATATTAGCACATCATCATAAACTTATCTATATTCAAATTTACTCAATATATAAATAACACAACACTATTATCCAATACTCACGTTGTGATATTGTGTATACCACCAAAAAGTCACCAAAGTATGGTCCTCTTTACCTACTCCTCAACCTATTATTGCCCCACCTAGTGGCCCACCTACACTAACTACAACGAGAAATACAAGCACCCATTTATGCTTCACCCAGCACTATGTGTATGTGGGAGTACACCCTGCATCTTCTCCCTAAATATGGACTGTAGCTAGATCCACCTCATCTACTTGTGACAGTAGTAACTCTGTCGATGTCATCCTTAGCCTAACCCCTACCCTCTTTATTGTATGTAGTGAACATCTCCAAATGTAAGGCTCGATGGGAACCTCCTATGTGACACCAAACTGGCAAGTTACCTTCTCATACTGAAACAAATCTACATATTCAAGGAATTTGTCCTCAAACTACATAGACCACCACATATGACATATCTCTATCTTGTCATCATCCCATCCCCTATAATATTTTTAAGGTATCCATATAACTATCCATGGGACAAACTTGTCTATCAATGACATGTAGATCATTGTGTCATACTCGTGGCCTTCATGCACTTTCCACCTTATTGCAAAACTCTTTGGTTGTTCCAAATTGGCACAAGGTCCACAAAGGGTCTCAACACTAATATATTCTCATATGCCCATATATAATAATATGACTCCTCCTATCCCTCCTCCATGACCCTCCTACGTAAACCTATATAAATCCTTATATACGTAGGCTAACATACATCAACCCAAGCATATCTCATACCTTTCTCCTCTATCTGGAATCAAATCTATACCATATGGTGGGATATAAAAACCCCACCACCATACACTACCAAAAAGGATGCCAATACTACTGCTATTAACTTCTGCACATGTGGAACTTTGGCTATAACAATCTCATCTAAGTGTACAATAAATTTTTCCCTACCTTGACTACCCACCCAAAATCTCACATTCTCTCTCATCTAATGCGACACATTTGTTGGTAGCACCTAGAATCCATCTCCCATTATAGGAAATCGTAGGATGCGATACACATTCTATACATTCATTGTAATCTCCTATGTCAGGAGATAAAATGTACAAGTTTCCGCACACCATATCTCACACAACATTGTAATCATATGCATATTGGGGGGTAACTCCCCCAATCTAGACATGTGTCATAGACCTGCTCTATCTAAAATATATCATCATGTATAGTTTATTCCAAATGATGCTAGCATAGTCATTGAGCATCCACCACATAACTCTCAAGCATGCACATCCTGTTGCACATCATAAACAACAAGCCAACAAAACATGTTTGAATCCCTCAAATAAAAAATTATGCAAAATTTAATTAACAAGAATCTAGTCTCAAGGACCAAATTGTATGGTCCACAAGACCATAGCATATGGTCTTGTTCCATAGCATACGGAACCGTACAGTTCCATCCCTAGGGCCAAACCATACCCTACAACACTATCTTGGCCCAGAACATGTACAAATTTAAAAAATGTAAAATTCACAAAATTCAATATAAAACCTATTTTATTACATATATTAGTATCAAAATACACTACATACCATCTTAGCTATCTTTTGAGTTAGAATGACCTTTAGAAATTTCTCAAACCTAGTCGGGATCACATCTCTCGCACATGTCATTTTTCACAATTTAGAGCTCTCTAACACAATAACTAATAGCAAAAAATAAAATTATTATTCACCTTTGTTGGGCCCCTAAAATATTGGCTAAGTACTAGAATGAGAGTGGGCATGCACGGCCTATTCAAAGAAGGGCACGTGAGGAGAAAGTGCACAAGATAGGGTTTTAGGAGGGTTTTGGTAGAACCAGTGGCGTGCGCGTAAGGTAGAGTAAAGATCTTGGGACTTAACCATATTTGGCATATCGAGCAGAATACGAGGAAAGCATGACTTGACTGCACATGTGAAGTGGATAAGGTTCCAGCTTGGCAACTTAGTGCCCACGGAAGGAATATACCTTACGATAGAAGATTCAAGAAGGTCATCATGGAAAAGTACGAAGAGCTTGCATATGAAGAAGCATGCTCCTATGGAGGACCACTTTGACACATGGCAAGTGATCTACAACTTCAAAAGGCATGACAATGCTTGATAAGGCTATATATACGGGTGCCTTCTAGAAGAAGGACATAGGTGGAGAGGTGAGAATTGAAGAGAGACGAAGCCATGCAGGAATACTGTGAGAGCTCCATAGGTTGGGTTTAGAGGATCTGTAGGAGTATGTTGTATCAAGGGGATGTGTTTGAACATTTTTTCTTTGTATTATGAAGGGCCTAAGTCTAGTTCCGATGCATGAAATTGGTCTGCAATATCATATGGATCTGTTATTTCCCCAATTAATGTAATGTGGTTATCAACATGCTTACTATGAATATATGTGTGGTTCCAGTTCTACTTGCATTTGTATGGATCATTTATACATACATTTCATATGAGTGGGTGTAAACCCCTGTGCATTTATTTTATATTATGATTCAGATCTATGTTTTGTAATGATTTTCCTATATGAGGGAACACATTGGTCTAGAAGTTGTTCTAATCTCTAAGATGAATGTATGGTTCCTTTCCAATCTATTCACTTAAGTTTCTGTTGTAAATAATGCATTCTAACACAACTCACATAAAGGAGGGACTCGGCACCCGTGCATGCCTCGGGTGAGCACCCAGTGCCCGTTGGGTGATAGGCCAACGCGTATGGGATTTCCTTGTTCTTTGTGGACATAAAAATGATACAAAATTTTACTATTTACTATGTATAGCAAATCAAAGATCCTTATATGACTATATTATTTATAGTCACCTACTCACCAACTAATACTCTCTCACCTTACGACCCATCTCTTCAGCCTAGTTAATCACTTTCTAATTTTATTAGTGGCATTAGGATCATATTGTCATATTCTACCACACTAAGTCATCCACTCTACACTAATCGTCAATATTTCAATGATCAGAAAATGATCAAGTTTTTATCTACCTAATCTCAGACCCTTATAGGTTTTTATATTTGCTAACAAGTTGCTCCTTTTAAGTAATCAATTTAAAAATTAATGCAAGAATATGAATGAAAATTACACACAATTTATTACAAATTTCAGAAATCACCTACATCTCTGGGTTCTTTCGAACCATTCCACTAGTAAAAATTTGTAAGTACAATGTTATTTATTACAAATAAAACCTAATGGAATTTCCACTTTCCTAGTAGTACGCCAGTCCTTCGAAGAAATTTCGGTGATCAATCGAATCATTCTCCACCTTCCTGATTCACATCCTCCTTCGGAACTCGATCGGCCTTTCCAACGCTTCCCTGCGTCCTTCGGCACTCCGGTCAAAAATTTCAGGCATTGCAATTGAAAAATATTGTGGATCGGTGGGCCTATTGGGTAGGTTTTGAATACTCCCAATCACAAATATTTCATCTACTATTGCCTAAAAATAATAGGCCAATAAACAATATTTGCATATAGCAGTTTTAGTATTTTAATATAGTTCACAAAACTATATTGAAATTACCCTAATACTATATTAATACCCACAATTAAGCTTAAGAAATAATAAGCTTCAGTGTCTTTACAATGAGGGAGGGATCTCCTATTCATATTAAAATAGGGCCCTTAAAATAATGCTCCATAATATATCTTAAGGTTATTATTAGCCTAAACCATAGCATGTAGATGGGTTTATTTCCCCATAGTGGGTCGCATGCATTTTTAAGTGGGATAAATCCCACATTATCCATACGAAGGGGGGGTGTTCGTCTTTATTGGGCTCGCCACCCTACTCCCCTCGTGGCCTCGGTCACACCTGATCCCATTTCACTTGGTTTGTGCACTGTTTGGTGTTATAAATGGTGTGTCAGTGTTGGGATTTTGTTGGGTCTATCGCTGAGCTATGTGGTTTGATCGTTGAACTGCCCATTGCATGGGATGAGTCATTTACAAAGCCACTATGCGGCGAGTTGGATTCTCAGTGGATTTGTTGATTATTCCATGAGTGAGATATTTGCCGAGTTGTTGTAGGAGATAATGCACATCCTGAAAGTTGTAAATATGTGGTATTAACCACATGTAAATGATGAACTCAGTTAGCAAATAAAGTATCTCACAGAGCTAAAATCCATGCAACTTGACCACATAGTATACTTTTCGATTCTCAATAGGCAAATCAAGATAAAATCAAACAAGTCGAAATGTGATCAAATCAGTGGGGAGTTGATCACCTCACCAAGCCAGAATAATATCTCATCAAGCTAACTAAACATCAACATGGTGGTTTGAGATCCCACCATGTCGTTAGCACCACTAGCTATCACGGCAGTTGGGCTCCCTTCCGTCACAGAAATTGAGCCTCTTATCACTAAAACCAAATTTTCTCTCCTAACAAAGACCGAAGGTCAATAACCAAATAAAATGACTCTCTTTTTTGTCTCTTTTCCATTTGCCACCTTTTCCACCTGTCACATCTGGATTGGACTATTGACCAAGGTTGACTTTCTAGTTGACTAAACTTTGAGCAGCCACCCAATGTGCATAAGAACTCCATTTTTGACGTTCAAATAGTCGTCGAAAAGCTCTCAGAGTCATCTTCTGAACTATAGCAATCCTAGGAGATTCAGGGACCTTATATCCTCTAAAATTTCCTCTGGATCATTTAATTATTTCATTAGGAACACTCAATACTTACCTATTACTATCTATGTTACCATATCTCTTACTATGAATTTTACACTACACACTTATTATGTCTCTTTTTTGGACTCAATCGGTTGATCCTTCACATCTCACCCTCTTGCTGCAAGGGGGAAAATATCTAGATAGTCACACATAACTATACTACCAATTCAATTGAGCAAGTAGAAAACATTTCAATATCACTAATTCAACAAAATATTAATACTCAACATAATTCAATCATGGCACAAATTCCAAATTTCAATAAAGTTTACAAAGTTTACCATTAAATGACCTAAACTAGGGAAAATTGATATACATAGTTTTTTTCTTCCAAAATTTTCAACCTATAACCTATACCCACACAATGCATAGTGGGGGCAATGATACATTGTTACCTTTTGACTTTTTAGGGGTTTTCAATAAACATTTGGCCTAACTCTATCTACAATCATGGGGCCTTAAATTGGGAAGTGTTATACTCCTTCTTTGGTATCAGGATGCTTAAATCACTTAATGAACACATATTGGCTTGGGAATTTATCACTCTCAATCTGATTACAAATTCCAACGCTCTGAATCTCTTTTAAGTCTCCACAGAACATATCTCCTCCATATATATCTATAACAACATACCATGTCCTCTGCTGATTCTTCGTTGACAATCAATACTTACCCAATATTATCTACACTACCCAATATCTTACTCTGAATTTTACACTACACACTTATTCTATCTCTTTTTTTGACTCAATTGTTTGATCCTTCACACCTCACCCTCTCACCGCAAGGGGGAAAATATCTGGAAAGTCGCACATGAATACCCTACCAATTCAATTGAGCAAGTAGAAAAAATTTCAATATCACTAATTTAACCAAAGATTAATACTCAACACAATTCAATCATGACACAAATTCCAAATTCCAATCAATATTATAAATTTTACCAATAAATGACCTAAACTATGGAAAATTGATACACACAATTTTTTTCTTCAAAATTTCAACCTATAACCTATACCCACACAATGCATAATGGGGGTAATGAGATGTTGTTGCCTTTTTGACTTTGCAGGGGTTTTCAATAAAAATTTGGCCTAACTCTATCTATAATGGTGGGGCCTTAAATTGGGAAGTGTTATAGTGGGGCCAAAATAGACCACTCTTTTAACACTCTTTCTTTGGTGGCAAGATTCTTAAATCGCTTAATGAACGCATATTGGCTCAGGAATTGATCACTCCCAATCTCATTACAAATTCCAACGTTGTAAATCTCTTTTAAGTTTTCACATAACATCTCTCCTCCATATACATATCTACAGTAACACACCATGTCCTCTTCTGATTCTGCGTTGACCAAAATTATGATCCACATTGCACTATGTCATAGTTTTGCTTTTGGCATGCTTATAGGTACATCTTATTCGATTCCCCATTGGTATGATCTTCTTATATCCTTTATACTAAAATTTTTCATTTACTAGCATAAGGGGGGTAAATGTCAACAATAAATTACACACTTATTACTATTACATTACACTTTTAGTGTGTTATTATATGCATGATTTCCAAGAAAGAAGATTAGACATCAATGACACAAGTCCTTATTTCCTATTTCTTTTTATTTATTCCATTGTGAATCCTTCTCATGGTTTTCTAGACTTATTCATCTACTTTTTTTGTGTCACAAATATTTATGTCATCGTGTTTTAAATATTTCACTTTCCAAGATTTTCGTACCAAATCATACGGAATGGGATATAATGCCCATATGTTATGGGGCATTCTATATGATTTGGTCCCACTTTTCTTTCCTCCGCATCTTTTACATTGGGATTATTCATCACTTTTTTCTTATTTGAATTTTATATTTAGGGACGGCCTTTTGTGTCACTAATTTTGAAATTTGATCAAAGAAACTCATATGTATACTTATCTTGCTAAGAGAATGAGGGAGGCTATTATTACTATCTATTATCATCCTTTAAGCAAAATAACATGTTAAATATTGCATTTGGATTACATTATCACAACATAGGAAGGGCATATCTTCTTAGTTATATACCACACATACATTGGGGACAAAAGTAGTGTAGTCTGCTATTTGGTGTGATGTGCACGAGGGAAAACCTAGCTTTAATGGGAAATGATTACAATCACACACACCAGAACAATATAGAGCCTAAAATGTAGTGTAGTACTCGGTGCAATCACAATAGGGTGACTATCAGGTCAATTTGACTCAAGTATGTGCATCCTTTTTTATACTAATGTGTGTTTGAGTGTTTTTAAAAGTAGTTAGGGTTTTTTTTTCATGAACATGTGCAAATATCATGGCTTTCAGTAAAGTTGTAGTAACAAAAGTGTGAATAAAGGAGTAGAGAACCAAATTGCATAGAAACCAAATCTAAAGAATCTAAAGGGACCAAAGCATACAAAAATGCCATACACTATGGGTCATACCATACACTTTGGGCTAGGAAAAATTTCCAGACATAGTTTCAATATTGAAGCTTCGTCAGATCATTTTCAACCTTTTCCAATCACCAAACCAACCCAGACCAACACATAGTCTATGATATCATCTAAATCCTCTCCTCCTCCTCATTGTTAGTTCTTTGTTTCATTATCTATCATTGTTTAGAATTATCCATATGATTATTCTTGATACTACTATAATTATCCTTGAAAAACTAATTGATTAGGATAATCTACCATCGATTACTACCCTCCTAATAATTAATCATTTAGGTTAAATTAACATGATAAAAATCAAATACATTCATTTTTTTTTAGTGTGTTTTCTTGTGCATGTTTTTTTTACTTTATTAGATTACATTGTTATTTATCTTTGCGTCTGTCATATGGCATTTTAAAAACATTTTCATTATGGTTTTTAATATCATAGCGCATATTATCTTATAATATATAAAATAAAGGTTGTTTGAACCATTAATTTTGCAATACATGCATCACTTCCTAATCATCTATTTCATCCACATTCTAACTAACACGTTATTTTAACTAGCATCACATTCATCTATTATATTCAAAATAAAAGGACTAAGTGTGTGACATCATTAAAAAAATTAGGAACATAAACCATGAACAACATACACATCATCATCATTAAGCATCTACATCTAGATAGACCATAGTCATCTATCCATATAAACTTCATCACATACATCATAAGGTGGAATATTAATGTAAAATTCTAGAAACTATGAGAAAAAGTACATGTCAATGATGTATAACATCAAGTCATCATTTATAATATCAAATGGAATCATTATTTAGAAATGATACATCTTGAAATATTTTACATCATGTCATAGTGTTAAAATAGCCTAGCCTAAGCATAATCATCTATTTGTGAATCTCGACCAAGGAGGGGATGCCTAGTACACATTTGGTATACCTCTAGATGGTGGTAGACCTATCATAAAGGGTTACTAAATAAATCCATGCATATTTTGAATATTAACAATCTCATTAACTTACTTGCTCATGCTGAATAAGATTGATCTTATTAGTTTGTTCGCATGGCTAGCTCATATAAGCACCTATAATAATTTTACTCTTAGGTAAATCTATCTAAATATATTGTGATTTGTGTGAAAACCATGGGTGTCGATGACACACATGATGTATCTTTCTCTCTTCTAAGTTTTTCTCTTTTTATGCACTATGTCTCACTTTGTAGTGCATGTTGCAAGCTCTATAATGAATCAAGCCTCATGCTCAATTGGGAAATATCCACATTATGTGATGTTATGACCTCATAATGGGTTGCATCTACTACTATCTCCAACAATATCAGTCTCCCTACTCCCAAATCTACATGGTCACCACTTGTATGATTGTTGTTAGGGTTGTGTGATACCAAATGGCTCTACCCCATCTCCACCCATGGAAGGAGTTGTGTTCCCTCATAATTTCATGGTCCATGATGCACCCATATCATCCCCACAAACATCATTTTTTCCCACCACGGGTGTTTATCACACTATTTTTTGTATCATTGGGTGACGACATTGTCTAGTTAGTCTTGTAATGTCTATCAAGCTAAGTTTTCACGTAGTCACTATAGTGTGTCTGATAGGAATCTGTACATTCCAATATGCATCGTATCCATCTGTCACCCCTACATATACCAAAACCCAATGCACATCTCATATCATTCTTGCCAATCCATCCCAATTGAATTCCATTGTTGCTACACCAATAATCAAGCCCCAATATCCTATCTCGTAAGTCACCCTAGCAAATATATGTAGTCCTAAAGGCACCACTTATTTGTACCTAAAATTCCTAAGTACCTTATCGGGTCTATATCTATTTACTATAGAATCACAGTGTTTAACTATGAAAAATACATGTTTATAGTCATCATTCCAACCCTGCATAACAAGGTAAGGCCTCCATGTGATATCAACTATTATAAGATCATCAAGTGCTCTTATATAGAACCGCAACTCTCCCATATGGGTCCTACATGATTTTTCGATCATCACCCATCCAAATACCTATGACTTGTCATCCTATAGAGCCTTGAGTCTCCCAATCATATCGCTCATGACTATATGCTCCCATGTCCATATATAAAGGAGGGTGAAATGTCTAACTATATGCCCACATCAATAAATAACCAAGTGAAAGTCCATGTATAGATTAGAAAATACATATGGACCCCAAGCAAATAATTTATGGTCGTCTATCATGTTAGCTATTATCACCCAAACTTGTCGGGCAACAATATGCCACTAGCAAGTCCCATCAAAACGAAAGGGAAGTTATCTATCATGTCTCGACATAATCACTCATCTAAATCCACTGATAACTTGAACTAAGACATGTCATCTTGACTGGCGGCTCTAATTAATGATCTAGATCAATCAAACCCATCCCAATATATTGGGTCCCCAACAATCCATAATCTAATAATATTGTAAACATCCTCAAGTGTAACTATGATCTCCCCTATCGAGAGTTGAAATGTGCTGATCTTGGAATACCACCATTATGCCAAAACTATTATAAGGGCCCCATCCACTTGTATGATGGGTATCTGTGCTACATAGAATAGTCCCACTACCTCTAAACCCCCCATTCATAATCTACAAATTCTAGTTCGTGCCTCAATAAAATGGATTACCTCTCATAGGCCTGTAGAACATCTAGATGTACTTACAAGCATACAAAACCACTTAGTCATTTTCTCAAATTTAGCAAAATCACTACAAATTAGTGCACATCAACTAAAACAAGGAATAACCACTACAACCTATTAAAAAATCATCAAAGTTACAAAATTGCTACAAACTAGGGAAAACTTGCTACATATGTGCAAAATCACTACAATTTTACACAAATCTGCTAACCTAGGTCATATCCACCAAAATGAACATTTTGTGTACATGTGCTAAAATTCATAGTACATGTAATAACTTTACAAGTGGGACCATTAAATTTGCACAATGAAAATTTAGTGACAACACTCACCACCATTTTTGTCCTTATTAATAACATTAAAAAATCCAAAAAATTAGAAAACATAATTTTTAATGTGTCACCTAATAGGGATCCTTTCCTCATTGTATGTTGGTACTCCTAAACCCGCTTTTCATGATGAGTATAAACATGAATATTCACCATTCTCTTATCTCTTCTATCTCACAGTCACTCTCACACCAAAATATCTTTTTCTCAAATTGTAGTGGGTGAAAATCAAATATTTTCACCCCTTGTTATGCATAGCTCCAACTATGATGGTTTTGGACTATCACAATTATGTTTGACCCATTGTGATACCATTTTCTCTCATCGTGATAAATTTTCCTCCTTTTGAGAGCCAATATTCTTTGTCTATCACCAACACGGGGGGTTCATTAGCTAGGCAATATCCTAGCACGTGGGTTCATATTGAGGTAATTAAAATTAATAAAATTAAATTCAATATACCGGTAGACATGAGGGGGTGAAAGGGTTTAATTTATTAATGTTTTGAATTAGGTATTGTGGGTAGGTTAGAGAGGTGGGACAAAGGAAAGGGAGGTTTAATTTTAATATAAAACTAAAAAATTTGAACCCTAGTTTTTAAAAGTAAATACCTTAAAATTGCCGAAGGAGTGTGGTCATAAATTGAATTATAATATCTTTTTTAATAAAGAAATTTCAATCAAGAGATTCTTAACCAAGAAATAATAAGATGGTAGAAAACTAGGATTGAGTATGTTTTTCAACACAAGTGATATTATTTCACCATCTTAATTATTTGAAGAACTATTGATAATTTGTTAAAGCTTAACATATATAAGGTGATTTATAATAGATCTTCAATGGCTTCAAACTATCTTTCTAGAGGAAATGCATATTAAAATAAATTGAGTGAGAAATATAATATATTTTTGTCTAATATATTAGGGTAGACATAAAAAGGGATAAATAAAATTGTAATTGAAAAATGGGTAAGTAAGGTACATGGGAAAATAGGGGGTATTTTCATTCTAATAATATAATAGGAGGGGGTATTATCAATTGAATAATTAAAGGTAGAAACTAGAATTAAGGGTATTCTTTAATACCCTTCGAATGCACGTGCTATACCATAATTTTACTAAGTGAACCCCCCGTGATCACCAAACGGTCTCTTGAAGGCCCATTACCATATCAATCTAATTTTTCTTCTATTTTTTCAACAAAATTGTCTATTTTTCTACTTCCTTTGAAAGGGTACCTCTTTCATGACACCCTCTCAAAGAGGGGAAAATGTAGACACCATAAATCCATTGTCATATATCCATTCTTAAATCACACATATCATTCTAGCATTCCCCTCATTTATTAATTATTGACCCTTTGTTATTTACTTAAGTTCCCCTTTCTTCACGTTAAATTCACTCTTAAATCCCTCTTGAATCACTTCAAAAGTTAATAAAATCCTATTAATCAACTCTTAAATGATTAATTAAATATCCTTCTTCCTATATAATTCCAATCACATCACATGGAAAATCAATCCTACTTAATCACTCCTAATCCTTATTAACAATCTTCTAATTCTATATCTCTATTATGTCACATCAAGATTCACTAATTTGCCAAATTTGAAACCTATATAAGAAATCCCTAACCTGGTACTGATACAAACCAATTTTTCATATGAGAATTATTTTAAAGGAAATCTTACCAAATTGAGAAAATGCCTTGAAGAGATAAGATGTTTCTAAATCTAGATATTACTTTTGATTTGGAAATCCCTGTTGCATCTTCAAATCCCTCATAATAGCCTTGTTGTTTTGTCTTGCACAATGGTTTTGTATGCCTAGATTTGGATCACTTACAAGATGTGTTGGTCAATATAAAAATCTCCAAATCAATGCTACTTAAATAAATTGGCTTACACTACCATTGAAAATCAGAGGGACAATCATGGGTTCTTTTAACAAAGGGGGTAAACTTCCATATTTGAATCTAGGTCATGCATGCAAACACTTAAAAAAGATTAGTTATTTTTCATCGTTAGAAGACCTACATTGGTCATATACCTAACTATTTAATGAGATAAAAAAACATTTTACTATAGAAAAATGACAAAACAATGCATAAAAATGAATTATATACATGACTTAGTCACAAACCAGTCCCAATTGCAATTCTCCAAAAATTGTAAGAGGGTTGTGAACCAGTCACAAGCATGACTAATACCTATATTAAAATATCACCAAAATAGTGATGTCGGGGTTTTCACCAGTTCTTTATGATCTTCCTTTACCTCTAAAAACCTACAATATCAAAATATGCGAGAAAATAAGTCAAAAATAAGGTATGGGCTCAAGTCCACCAAGAGTCAATGGGTTGGAATTAGAGGGGTGGATTTTATTTTATAGATTTTAAGTGTATAAAATATTGTGACACATATGGGTGCAATGTGCATAGATTAGTGATATGGTGAGGGCCATAGTGCATTAGGCATGTAAATGGGTACGTGGGATGGATAAAATTAAATGTGAGTGGGTAAGGGTTAGTAAATGAGTGATGAGGTGTATTTTATTACTTATTGTGGGATTATTTGATTTTTTAAAGATTATTATGTTTTATAATGTTTTTGGTATTTTTAGCTTATGAGATTTTATGCATAAGGTGATTTTCTAGTGTCTACATTTTCCCCCTTTTTGGGCTATGTGTTGTAGTATGTTGGATGCAACAAAGCAACTCAAGATAAGATGAGATTCATCTAACCCTATGACAATGGTTGTCACATATGCAGTCTTATAAGGTTGAGTGGATAAATAGGAACCTAAAAATAGGATCGATGGGCCACTTCAGTTAGAGTTTGTGAAGGGATCAATAGGGTGATTTTACAAAGTAGATACTATTGAGTCAAATGACTAAGATGAATGATGATTAGGTGTCATAAGATTGATGAGAAATATTATATATGATATCCTTCCTTAAGTGACATATTTTTGGATGCCTCGAGATTCATGTTATCCAAAATAACCCCTTAGGCTATTTTGATAACATACAATTTCATCTTGGATTTAGGTAGCTTTAACTTAATCCGCGAGAGCTTGTAAAAAGTGTCCAAACATTTAAGATGTAGTGGGAAACCAAACAACGAAAGGGTAGATATGTGACGACATTCCACGGGTTCCAAAGGGAAATAGGTTTCACTAACCTCAAGTCTGTAAAATTAATAAAAAACAACAAAGCTTTGAGTTCCACACAAAATGGGAGTGAAATAGAGTGGATTTTGACCATTCAAAGGGGACATGTGGTGGAGAAAAGGAGGGTCTCACGATGCAGATCCAAACATTGAAACAGGGATATGTAGCATCATTTTTTTGCCACCTCAAGCAAATGCATTCCGCGGACCTCAAGTCCATGGAATAAGCCAAATTTCATAACATTCTATGTCTAGAGAAAGGAAAAGGTAGATAGGTCAAGGGTATTCAAAAGGACGTGTGGCATGATCTTAGAGCATCAAGTGAGGACATGTGTCATCGTTCCGGTAGTATTCAAAGGATTTGGGTTCCGTAGGCTTCAAACCCACGGAATGAGCTGGACTTAATGAAATTTAAAGTCTACTTGGAAAAGCCTAATCCCTGTAAAAAACTATAGGGTGCCATGTGTCATAGTGCCAACAAATCACAAGCTATCACGTGTCACAAGAAACATTGTTCAATCCTCCCAAGCTCCAAATCTTCAAATGGCCATATCTTTCATTCCTAAACTTCAAATTTGATGAAATTGATATTTTTGGATATGTATCCATGAGCCCTTCAATTTGATATGATATTATTTAGGAATTGATGAGGTTTTTTGGGTAAAATGTGGTAAATAACATTATAGGAATTTTAAATGTACTTACAGACTCCCAACCATCAAATTTAATGAGAAATGGCACACATATCTTCTCCTGCAAGAAAAGGGACATGGGGAATGGTCTTTAAAATATTCCCATGCTATTTTTCAATGATTCAATGCATATTTTTAGTGGGTGAGCTCAAAATCCAAGTTTCCATCTCTTCTTCTCTTTTTTTATAAAATTAGAACTCATGTATTGTAAAAAAGGATCTCTCTTTGTTGTAATGGCACCGTGCTAAAATGGTGTTCAACTTCCCATGAGTTTCAGACCTTAAACTTGGTCTTTGCAATGTATTTTCACCTTATTCCATTGTTGTAACCAATTTTGCATATTTTAAGCAATAAAATTGGGCTTTGTGGATATTATCTTCCCTTTTCTCTCATTTTATGTGTTTTTACCTCTCTGTTTCCTTCTTTGGTATGTTGTGTGTATTTCCTACTTACAAGTTTCCATTTTCATGTGTTTTGAATGTGTTGGAAGGTGAATCTACATGGTTAAATTCTATGGCACGTCTGTTTACCCTTTCCTCCTATGTTTCTCCCTTCCTTCCCCTTATGGAGAGTGGTCAACCCCTTTTTATGGTGTTATCACCTCTTTTATCTTAGGATTTCACTTTTCTTACATCTCTCTCTCCTTGGTCCCTTGGAATTATTAGTGTATGATTAGATTAGGAGTAGTTTTAGTAGTAGATTTAAGTAGAGGAACTAGCCTTCTTCAGAGGTCTTTCTCACTATGCAAGTCCCACAACTTGGAGATAATCTCATATTGCCTCAAAATCTTGGGTTTTCCATGACTCAAGGCAGGGTGAAATTTTGAGCTCCAACATTTTTGGCTCACCCAGGGGGATAGATTTTAAATATATTTACATATTCATTTCACCAATTTTAATGTGTTCTTGGTGAAATCCAGCCTTTGGAGGAAGTTCTAAACACATTTGGTGACTCCATTGTTCCAAACAACCTGTTATCTCATTTGCATACCTTTCCCTTCATTCTTTCATCCATTTCTTTCTTTCTCTTCACCCTTCCATTTATTTTCATGATTCCACTTCATTCATAACTCTCCAAATAACTCTTCCATTGTCTCATTTTAGTCCTTTTACCCTTCATTTGCAGTAGTGGGATGATATCCTCAAAACAACTCTGATAGACTTGCCTATTTTCCATTGAAATGGAGATCAATCTCCTATTGATCACATTCAAGACATAATCAACCATTGTTCCGTTCAAAATTCCAAAGAAGAAAATGTTTTCCTCATAGTTGTTATTTTCTCATTCAGAGGAAAAGTAAGAGATTGGTACAAAATTTTGGCTCCACAATCCATTTCCACTTGGGATCAACTACCAGAATAATTCTACAATAGGTTCAAGGAGAATATAGATTTCATTATTCTTATGGAACATCTCATCACAATAAATTGGGATTTAATGGAGTATATCTCAAAATTCAACATCATAATCATAAGGACTCTGCATAAAGTTCCTTAAGAATTCAAACCCTCACAAGGTATGAAATTATTATTTTATTTGAGGTCTTTTGATTCTAATTTGGTTGCGTTGATCCAAGCTCTAAGAGGTAGTATTCTTCCTTAATATTTTAACGTTTCTATATAAGATGATAAGGTGATCATTCAAGCTAAAAAATGCAAGCCTATTCCTATTTCTCACATCCTTCCCTCTTCTTCCAAATCCTCTCTATTTAACAATGTAACTAATTAGTATCCCCTCACTTATGCATCATCTCCAACGAGTCTTACCATGTATGATGATTGTAGAACCATTTAAAAATGGTATGAATCTAATTGGAAAGATGAGATTGTGAAAAGTGTAGAAAATAGGGTATCTACTTCAAATGGAATTCATTTAGACTCATATGATGTTGATTAGAAGGAGGAAGAGTTGTTTTTAGAGGTAGAAAAAGTTCAGAACAACGTGTAAACAATCTCCACCTTGAGGAATAACTGCATGGTGACCCCATTATCGGGGATGATTTTTAAAGAAATGAGTAAATCACAAGGATCATCCCATTAGTTCCGAAGGCTTCTTTTCCAATCAGGTATTTGGTTAGTTTAGAATAAAGAACAAAGTTACCACCAATTGTGCTCATTTTAGCGCATAATGAATAACTTCAATGTAGTAAAGTGCAGCCCTAATACCTCGCAAGTCTGATTGCAAATCAAGAAAAAGTGGTATATGTGATTTTCTTATCTAATACTTTGTGGAATAGGGTGGAAAAAGATAGTTTTCCACTCTCATTAAAGGCCATGTTTAGTGTCAAATCAATTACATTGTATAATTTTGTGAGGAAGGAAAGCTACTTATCCCATCATGTATCAAGTTTTGTTTAGCTTCTTTAAATTCATTTGTGTACACTCTGCATGTTTCCATTTAGAACATGTATGATTTACAAAAAAATTATATAGTTTTTGTGATATTTTTTTGTTGTTTGCACAGTCTAGAGCAGAGTTCATGGAAAAAATTAGACATAGGGTAGTTTTCAAAGTTTAATCACTTGGCCCCAAAATATTAGTTACAGTTCAGATTTCCCATGCTCATGCATGTCAAAATTTATTTTTGGGAGCAGCTACAAGTTTTAATCCAAAATTCCCAAAAATAGCTTAAAATAGCAACTAAGGTAGTTTCTAGGCCATTCTAAGTCCATTTGTTCTTCATGCGGATTCAGGGGTAAGATTTCAAAAAAATAATCACTTTTTATAAATTTCAAGCAGACTTCATTCCCAATGGATGTGGCCACTAACCTCAATCTAGCAGGAAGAATCCTCTATTGATTTTCTAAATTATTAGCCAAAATAACCCCCAAGCTATTTTGATAACATAAATTTTCATACTGGGCTTAGGCAGGTTTAACTTAATCCATAAGAGCTTTTAAAAGGCCACCAAAAATTCAAAATGTCACGGGAAACTAAACGGCCAATCTCAATCTCTCTTCTTCATGGGTTGAATATATCAATTTCCCTTGCACATATAATCCTTAATTTTCTTCAAGTATTCAACACTATTATTACCTATATTCTTAACCCCTATAATCTCTTCTTCCTTCTCCTATAGGTTTCTCACATCCCCATTGGCATAACAAGTCACAATAAGCAAATATAACATGCTTTATATATATGACTTAACTCTAAAATACTCCTAGGTCGTCCATGACCAATTATTTTGGTCATATCAACTCAAAAAATAGATCAAAACATCATATAAAGTAACATAAAAGACACAAGTAGGTTGGCAGGGGTCACAACACCATGAACAAGCACAAGAACACTCCAACTAGCTCAAAATGCACTCTTCAAGCACTAGCGAAAGCACAAATAACTCAAAGTTATTTTAAAATTTGTTTCAAGGATCCATAAAATCCATACAAGTTAGGGACATACTCTAACAACCTTCAGTAAGTCCAAGAACCTCTCCATCATCTATAAACATCATGAAGTATTCCAAGAAGCAAGAAAACCCCATTAGGTCTTTAATGCCTAGAAAACAATCCTGAAGAATGAAAAATTTCACGTAGAAAATACCATCATCATGACTCAAGTTATATACCATTGGAAATTTCTTAGAATCCTATTTTTGGAACAACTCACATTTTCATCCAACTCATAATGGTAGACCTCCAAACAGCTCAAACTCTACAACTGCTCCAAACTGGCTACAAGACACTAAAAATAGGTCTTCAAAATAAAGCTAGTTCATATATCAAAATACCTCACTAGGACACAAACTACATATCAATGTAAATATCTCTAAATATACTTTCTGTAACAAATCACTTTATAGTGCACCCTGCAGAGAGATGGCAGCAGATTTTCTAAGCCTGCAAAATTGATCTCTCTCTCTCTCGTAGATACAATGGAGACACCTCAGGTCTGTGGGTATACCTATTGTGAGGTGAATCTCTGAGGTTAAAAGGTAGGTTCCTTATTGGTGTATACTAAACTGCTTTTTGGGAGTTCTAGGGTAAAAGATGACTATAAAATAACTAAGACTAAGGTGATACACCAAATTTGTATGAGAACTTTGACTGAGTACAATAAACAACTGATTAGTGAAGAATTTTTTTTAATGCACGAACCAATTAATGTTTTTTTTTTTTTCATAATATCTAAGGGAAAAACACTTGATTGTACTGAGGGAGATTCACAACAGTACTAATAAGTTTAACATGCACATTAAAATTAAGCAGAAAACGTTGAGTTTGTAGCAGGGTAAGGTGGTTAATCAGGGAATTTTCATTCACAAGATTAATATAAACATACACAAGACTACAAAATAACTTGGAAAGGCATAAAATACTTCACACTCAGAGGGAAAAACTGGTAGAAATTGCTTCAGTACTCCTATATCCAAAAGTCCTCTGGGAAGATCTCCCTTTGTGCTTTGCAAAGGCACACAATATATAGCAAAAAAAAATGTTCACCCTCTTCCTAAAAATAGCCTAAGGCTGTACTCGCCCATGCATCCTAATTTTATCCTTTATTTAATAATAAATAAAGGGATAAAATAATACAAACTAGAGCATGCAGTTTAAAAATAGGCATTAATAGCCTTGAATACAATACAGTCAAACTAAAGTTGACTGTTCTATTTTAAAGAAAGAATGGGTGAATAATTTGCTAATAATACAATTTTCTTGCTAGGCAAGTCTTATTCCTTTGAGCATGCAAATTTGTCATCTTCTCTATTATGTCCTGTTGTGAAGACATGCAAAAATATAACTCCCTGTATGTGAGCAAAATATTTCAAATATTTGCAATAATACTCATCCACATATTAATCTGGTGGGACCACCCTTTCCTCTAATGCTGACACTCATTCCATTTGCTAGTGATCACATGGATGAAAGTTGAATTTTAACCCAACCTCCTTGGAGTGGGGACCACCTCTGCACTCCACCATGGTTTGGCCACTGTGTGGACTTTAGCATATTTATGTTTTGGAATAATACAAGGGGGCACCATGTTATACTTGGCCACCATGTGGACTTAGGCATGTTATAAGGTATACTGCCCCATTCTTATCTTTGGTTGAAATAAGGTTATACTTAACCTTTTCGGTGATCATTATGTATGATTTGGTCGGCCTTTTGATTTTGAAAGGACCATAGTCGGAATTTTGAAAGCCATTTGCAAATGATTTAATTTTTTGGACACGTGGGCTAGCCCCTTCCAACGGTGACTCACCCCTCCATGCACTCGTTGGTGAAGACCTAACCTCGGTTGAGTTTGCTTGGAATTTGATGAATCATCCTGGGCCATCGATTTTGTACCTCTGTGCTTGATGTCATTGATTTCTCTACTTCTGGTTAGGGTTTTAGACCTAGCATTCAATGTGGTAGGTGAAGATTTACCGTGGTTATTGGTTTTGAATTCTGAGTGTGATCAACGGCCATTTGATCTTTTCCTTGATGAAGTTGAGCCGTTGATTCTTGATCATGGTTGACTTGGAATTAACCCTCGGTGAAGTGAGGAGTTAAAGCCTGAGCTCCTCCAGTTTGATCATTTCATTTGATTTTTTGAGCTCGCAGGAGAAGCCCTGGCAAATATTTTGGTCACCATCGTATTGTGAGAATTTTGATCTCGGTCGTTACTGTATTTTCTCTATTATGAGGATGGTAGTTTTGGATATTGTCACCATTGTATTGAACCTCGAGCTCTGTTGGGGTTGTCTTTGGTCTCGAGATCTCTGTTTGGTCCCTTAGCCGCCATTGTTGAAGTCTTTTGAGCTCGGAACTATGTAACTGTTATACTGTTTGATGAATGAAGGTAAGTTTTGGCCTTATAATACCACTGCTACTTTGTCCTTGCCATTTCAACTTCAAAATACTGATAAATGTTTCTCTTTTGTATTTGTATGTGACACCATTGGTTCAACCTTGGTTATTTTGACCTAAAAATCATTATAGATACTCATGTTTTTTGCTCTGATTCGAACCTGCGACTCTAAGTTCCATCTTGATTTCTTTCTCATCTTTGACAAACCAGTAAGTACCCATTTCTTGTTCTGATTTTTTATCTAATGGTATGATGAATGATTTTCTTGAGTTCCTGTAACTATTTTTGAATGGACATCGTTATTGTATTTTCTGGGTTTGGTTCTTCTGAATGTTTTGGTCTTCTGAGCACTCAGCTCCAAACCTGAACATTTCGATCTATGTTTATTATCCATTGTTTCTTTTTGATCTTCCTTGGCATCTGTATGTTTCTTGTAAATTTTTTTGGACCTGAGCCTTTAGATCTGATCGTTTCTTTAATTTGTATTTGTGTTTGTACTCACATCATTTCTTTTAATGAGAGTTTGCTGAGGTTGTCAAAGGATTATGTAGATTTTGCACTTTCTAACTTGATCTTTATGACTTTGCTTTCTACATAGATTTTCTTCACCACTTTGAGCTGGGGTTTCAAAATAATAATGCTTAATTTTTCTCTTCTACAGCAGGGTCTTTAAAATTACCATAAATGTTGCTTTCTTTGATTATGGTATTGAGTTAGCGTCATCTCCTTTACTCTGATCTTAAATTGATACACTTGTTTGAAAAGACAACTATACTCTAAATATGGGATATCATAACCTTTCATGGCCCTTTTATAGTTGAATATGTTACTTGAATTGCTCCTGGTATGAACTTCATGAGCTTGCTTGAATGATGTTTTGAACTGTAGTCATGGAAATCTGTACTGTTGGCAATATTTTATTTGTATCATACTGAGTTTGTACATAAGGATTTGTTTTCGGTTTAACCGTGACTCTCTTCTATACCTACTACTACTATATTTTGAATACAACTCCGTTCTTTGAATTTGTACTTTGTAGATAGTCACATCTTTTGAACTGTATCCAAATAACCATAATTTGTAACTCAGAGGATAGCCTAGTTTTTATTTCATCAAGATGATTACATTGTATATTCCATATCAGCATCCTTCTCTATTATTGTTGTGTTGATCATAGGTTGTGACTTTGTCTTTATGGGCTGCAATTACTTGATCCCTCACTGTTTTGATCTTCCTGCTTTGATTCAGATATTTTACTCTGTTTACTTTCACTGTATTTCTTTGATTTCATCTTGATATAGATGATGGAAAAGTTGTAAATGTTGGTTTTATAGGGTGAAGCCCTGGCAAATTTTTTCCAGAAATCTTTTCTTTAATGCATTTCCAGAAATAGTAGTTGTTTTTCTGATCCAAAATACAGAAAATGACATCCTTCTTGCTGGACTGATATAGTAAAATGAGAACTGGAAAGATATTAGTTGTTTATCTTGATCATATCATGCTTTCCTGTTTCCTGTATCACTTATTTGATTTGCATAGCTCTTTTAAAGCATGTAGTAATTGAAAACAACATGATGGAAAATTGTAAATGTCCATTTTACATGGCGAAGCCCTGTCAAAATTTTCCCAGAATCTTCTCTCTCATCCTATTTCAGCTATAATCTTTTTACTTTTAACTTCATCTTGTGAAATTTGATTCTTCCATTCTTCTGCTGTAAACTGAAAAAGTACTTATATCTTCCATTCTCTCTTCTAAGCTCTATCCTCTTCCATTTGCAGAATGTTTGCTAACTTTGAGTTGCACTCTTCCTTCTTCTTAGCATGTACTTATGACTTGTCAAATTTTCATGGCTGTAACCTGTACCTGCACACTTAAGAAAAGTTAGAAAAATAATCAGGATTTTTGGCCTCTCTTATAACCATGTTTTCTTCTTTATTTCTTTTCCTTTTCTTCTTTCTGAGTGAAAAAGCATGTATGCAATTTTTCCTTCACGTAGAATACATCTCATGCTTAGGATAAGATTCATATGCACGAAGTAGGACAGTGTAGGAATATGGTTTCATCCTTGAGCTTGTGACTGATGGTTGATTTTGTTTTCTTTTTCAGGTAAATTACTTCAGGATGAAGGGGACGGTATGGAGATGCTCTGCACAAAGAAGAATATACAATGCAATGATGGGTTCACCCTCATAATCCTCTGATTTCTCCTTCATGCATGTGTATCTTTATTTTCAGTAGCTATACTTTACTTTTCAGTTACATCCCATGGCTTGTATGGGAAACATTTGACTCTCCTTGTGAATAAAGCATTGAATTCTGTAAATGAGTTGTATATCTCTTTCTACATTTTTTCTTTCTGTATGGATTGTATAATGAACTAAACAACTCAGTAACATAATTGAATGTCTTAATCATGAGGGAGAAATTTAAAGAACCTGTAACATTTAGTAATGAACTCTGATTTCTGTAATCTGCACTTATGTTTGTTGTCCCAAAACCAAACACTTCACCTATTCTACAATTAAATGTCTTCATCAAAACAACACAACTGTCTTTCAGGGCTTGTGTTCTTTTGCTGAAGATATTTGTGAAATTGTAGACTATGTGATCTGTTACATTTTGTAACAACACACATAGATGCAGATTTCACGTAATCTTTTAAATAAATCAGCAACAATGATATAGTTTTGATATAATTTCTCCTAGCTTAGGTATAATTCACCAATGCTATCCATCGTAACAAAGTTTCGAGTTGCCCATTTCTGCACAAGTGCAGAAATTGTCAACATTTCTGGCGATCCTGCGGGGAAAGCTGCCTGCTAGCTTGTAAACTAGTGCTTTACTCTTGTCCATTGGGCATGGAGTCTAAGTACGTAACCAAAATCTACCTTTTTCTTAAAGGTCCAACCCTTCCAAAACAACTAAAGCTGGGAAAAGATCTGGAAAACCTAATCACGTGCAAGAAATGCACTTATTGAAATAAAAAACAATGCAATGTGTAGAAACTACACTTATTGAATGGAAATCCTACTCTAACAATCACTGTAAGATTTTCAATAACAGTGTTTGAGAAACATACCATTCACAGGAATGGGGAGTTCCTCTCCATTCAGCTTCGAAAGTTGAAAAGCATTGTGTTCCTTGCAAGCTGATATCATGTAAGGACCACTCCAGAGTGTATCAAACTTTGAGTGTCTTCCTGGCTTTGCACGATCAACATCCCATTTCAACACAATATCTCCTTCATTGAAGACTCTGAATTTGATTTTTTTTATCAAAAGTCTTCTTCATTTGCTTCTGATTCTTTTCCATATTTAAATGAGCTTGATCTCTTAGCTCTTGTAATTCCATTAACTCTGCATAACGAACCTGCAATGGTTCATTCTCAAGTAGCTCCATTTGATGCAGCAAATCTAATGTAGGTAACTCAACTGAAATAGGCATTCTTGCCTCTTTTCCATACACAAGTTTGTATGGTGAATTACCAACTGATCTCTTAGGAGTCACCCTGTCAGCCCAAAGTGCTGAATTCAACATCATATGCCAAGCTCTTTGATTATCCTTGAGTGTTCTTATGATGATCCTTAACATATTTTTGTTAGTACTCTCAGCTAAGCCATTACCTTGTGGGTAATAATTAGATGAAGAGCTTAAATAGATTCCATGGTTGATAGCCCAATCCTTTACTTTAGCACCAAGAAATGATAGAGCATTATCTGATATGATAGTTGTTGGAACACCAAATCTGCAAACTATACCTTTGTAAAAGGACAGTATTGAAATTTCATTGACATCTTTCAAGGCTATTGCTTCATTCCATTTTGTAAAATAATCGGTAGTAGTTAAGATCCACTTATGTCCTTATGAAGAAGGTGGGTTTATCATACTAATAAATTCAAGACTCCATTGCATAAAAGGCTGATCAACTGAAATAGGTTGCAAAGGAAATGAAGCTAAACGTTCTTTTTCAACAAAGAAAACACATTTCTTACACATTCTGATCCATTCAAAATAGTCTTTAAATATGCTAGGCCAATAGTAACCTGCTTTCATGATCTTTAAAGCTATAGTACGTGCTGAGAAGTGACCTCCTAGAGGTCCTTCATGAAATTCTAATAATATTTTCTGAATTTTATCGTAATCAACACATCGCAGCAAAATTCCATTTATATCTCTTTTGAACAATACACCATCAACGAAAAGATAAGGAATAGCTTGTAACCTGAAATACCTTCGTTTATTCTTATCCATACCTTCCGGATAGGTGCCATGTTGTAAATAGTTAACCAAATCAGTCATCCACCTTGATTCCTGAATTTCCTGAGAAAGTTTAGGTTGCTGATTTTCTCTTTGGACCATGATACTTGGTTGCTGATACGTAATTTCAGCATGTTGTTTTGAAACTTTAGGTTCTGTAGCCTGCTATTTTTCCATATCAGCAATTAGATGCTCAAATAATCCTTTACCTCGAACTGTCTTAGCAACTCAAATATCAACATCATATTCCATAGCCTTTGTTATCCATCCTGCTCTTTCTCATTCAATTCTTTGTTTAGCAAGAAAGCTTTCACACATGGATGAGAAACAAGAACGTGAATTTTATTGTTTAAAAGCGTGTACTTAAAATTATTTAGTCCTCTGACTATTGAAAGTACTTGTTTTTCAAGGAATGTGTACCTTGTTTCATAATCATGCAAACTTTGTCCAAAGAAAGCAATTGGCTGCTCGATATTCTCATCATTAACCTGAGTTAGAATAGCCAAGATTGTTTCAGCTCCTGCAAGTGCATACATTGTAAAATCTTTATCAAAATTTGGATTTGCAAGAGTAGGAGCCTGAGAGATAGCTGCTTTGATAGCTTCAAAACCTTCTCTCCCTTCACTGGTCCAAGAGAATGTTTTCTCTTTTTTTAACATAGTTGTTAACAGTTTAACCAATGATGCAAAATCTGGAACAAATCTTCTAACAAAGTTGATTTTTCCTAGAAATCTCTGTAATGCCTTCTTGTGATGAGGCAATGATAGTTGTGATATAGCTTCGATTCTGAAAGGATCAATTGCTAAACCTTGTCTAGAAACAATATGGCCAAGTAGTTTACCTTGATGTACTGAAAAGATAGACTTTTTGGGGTTCAAGGATATTCCAAATTGCCTGCATAACTGAAAAGTCTACCTTAAATGCATTAGATGTTCTTCAGAATCTTTTGAAAATACAGTAACATCGTCTAAATAAACAAGGATGCATTTATTTAATAGGCTGCGAAAAGCCATGTCCATTACACATTGAAACGTTGCACCGGCATTTGAAAGACCAAAAGGCATTCTTTTGTAAGCATAAGTACCCCACTTGGTGGTAAAAGTTGTTTTGTATCTATCTTCTTCTCGGACTAAAATCTAATTGTATCCACTATAACCGTCTAGAAGAGATAATCTATCTGAGCCTGAGACTGTTCTCAAAATCTGATCCATATTCGGTAGTGGATAATGATCTTTTAACGATGCTTTGTTAAGATCTCTGAAATCCACACATAATCTGATTTCTCCATTCTTCTTCCTAACAGGAACAAGATTTGCTACCCAACTTGAATGCTTAACTGGGAAAATAATTCCTGATTCAATCAATTTTGATAACTCTTTCCTCATAAGAGGTTCTATTATAGGATTTACAGGCCTCTGTTTCTGCCTAACTGGTTTAGAATTTGGTTGTAATTCAATGGTATGTTGTGCTAGACTGGGATCAAACCCTTTCAAGTATTGGTATCTCCAAGCAAAGACATCTTTAAGTTTTGTGCAAAGATTAATAAAAGACTATTTTTCAGATAAGAAGCATACCTTTCTAAGGAATAAATTCTTTCCTTCATCAACTGAAATCTCCTCATAATTATCAGCATGAGTTGACATCTTAGTTTTGTCCTTTCTTAATTGGTCATCAGTGCTAAAGATGTCTTCCAATGTGACAAGTCCTCGAGGCAATTTGTTTGTCTTTAATTGAACAATCTGGTCACCGTATAAATGTTGTAATTTATCCTGATTTACTGCAGAAAATTCAGCTTCTTGCTGTAAAAACCTACATATTTGATCATCACTTTCAAAAACCTGCCAATTTGATTCATTATCAGGTATAGAGGGCCTGACAATTAGCTTAATATGGGGCTGAATTTTGTTGTTTTCTATCTGTTCCAGCACTTCGAAACTAGCACCGACTGTTGCAAGTCTGTCTGCGTGCTTATTTTTAGTTCTAGGAATAGACTGAATATTAATAGCCTCAAAATATTCCATTAAGTCTGAAACTCTATGTCTGTAAGATTTCATTAATGGATTCTTACAAACATTGAAGCTTTTTACTTGATTGATAACCAACTCAGAATCGCCAAAGATTTGTAATGTGCTGATACCTCTTTTTCTGGCCCAAAGCAAGCCATGAATTAATGCTTCGTATTCAGCTACATTACAAGTGCATGAAAATTGGAGACTCAAAGCTGTGAAATACCTTTCATTTGTTGGGGAAGTGAGCATCAAACCTGCTCCATGTCCTTTCTTATTCTTAGCTCCATCGAAATGAAGCTTCCAAATCCCTTCCGCTGAATTCTCTATTTTGGACAGCAAGGGAAGTGTTGCATTTTCTTCATGCATACAATATACACCGAAAATATGTTCTTCAACTTCCTTAAAAGGATCATGGGCTTGTTCTTCAACTATTTTTTCATCCATAAACATGTTAGAAACACCCTCTAATGTTGAAACCTGAGCTACATCATTGAAATCAGATTGATCCAAAGCTGAATAATTGGCCATTGCATTCGGAGAATGAGGCTCCATGTGAAATATAGCCAATGGTTCTGAATTGACAGTAACCTTAGTGCCATAATGTGTGGTGAAAAATAAGAAAGACCAATCTGAAGAGAGATAACCTCCTATTTTCGTTGTAAAGTCTCTAGATAAGCACAAAGCAAAATATGGAGGTAAATCCACAACAGTAACATCTTACAGAATGGAAACATTTGGGCAAGCGTGTAACATTACCTCTAAATTTCTGATTACACCAACTGTATTAGTTGTAGTTCCATCAAGCTGTAAAACACTCTTTTCTGTAGGCTCATACTGCAGGCCCAATTTTTCAGCAATTGCTTTTGGCATAACTGTGCTACTTGCACCGCTGTCCACCATGCAGTTATGAACTAGATTTTCTCCAATAATCAGTGATAGATAAAATGGTGGTGGTTTCTTTATGTCATGAGCATTTAAAAATTTCTGAACCATCCATCTAACCCCTTTTAGGTGGTCTTGATCAAGTGTTCGAAGGACCATATCTGCCTTTTAAACCTCCTTTTCTGTTGTTTTGGAAGAAATTTGTAGTTTAGCTAGTTCATGAGAGAGTAAATCCTATTGTCCTGGAATACTTAGAGCATCCCACATTGAGATGTTAACATTATGCTTTTTCATTACATCAATGATATTAAAAGAAGCAAACGTTTTAGAGATAGACTCAACTGTTTTAGCATAAACCTTAGCAAAAATTGATTATGCTTCAGTAGTTTTAGATATCTGAGGAATAAATAATCTTCTTAGATCAGGATGCTTTTGTTGCTCTTTACCAGTTGTAACATTTGTTGTTCTTTGAGGGACAATAGGACTGTTGGCTAGTTTTGGGACTGTAGATGTTGAATTATCAGTAACAGTGGGCAACATAGGTCTATTTTGTTGTTTTTTATTTTCAGTAGCCTTCTCTTGAGCTCTAGTGGTAACTGCAATGAAATATTCCTCATTGAAGCTGACCAAATTCTATTCAGGTGCTTTCTGAACATGATTTTCTTGCTGCCCACTCTCCATTTGAGGCATGAACAATGCTTCAGATTGAGGTTGTGCAACAAGATTCAGGTTCAGGAAAGCATTTGGGCAATTTGCAACTGAATGAGGTTGATTGCAAGGATGACACCACTCCTCTGTAGCCATATTAACTGGAACCAAAGCATTAGATGTACTAGGAACATTCGGATCAAATTGCCTTTGCTGATAAGGCTGCCTATAATTTTGATTCTGTTGGTAAGGCTGCCTATTTTGTAAGGCTGATTTTGCTGATAAGAAGCCTGATAAGGTCTGCTAGGCAATGCAAGTTTGTTTTCAATTGATGTCATCTTATTTCCCATGGTTTGCAAGGCTTTAAACATATCTGGGGATGGGGCTACAATAGTAGGCTCTACAATTGTAATAGGCTGTGGAATAGGGGCTAAATCTGCCAAAAATGGCATTGTAGGCCTTGGTGCTAATTTTCCAACCTGAATAAGGTTGTTTTCAGCTTTTATAGCAATGTCATAGGCATCAGGAAGAGTATCACCTCCCATGGATTGAATCATAGTTGAAATATCACTATTTAATGCTCTGAGGTAATAAAGGAAAGCGTGATCAGCTTGAGGCTTAACACTTGCTGGGATTCTTTCCCAAGTCCTAGCAAAATGGATGTTGAAACTAGACATATACTCATGAGGGGCTCTTTTGATAGTAGATAGTTGTTCTATGAGGGATAAATGGTCTGAATTATCTTGGAACTGTTTTAGTAGTTTTTCACCTAAATTATCCCAAGATCTTATGCTTCCAATCTCTAGATTTCTATACCATTGCAAGGCTTGTCCTTTAAAAGATGCAGCTAAAAGTCTTAAAGCTACGTCTTCATGAGTGATATTATGGACTGCACATATGGCTACAACATCTTTAATATGTTCAACAGGTGTAACTTGATTTTCACTAGTAAATGATGGACAAACTTTTCATGGCAGCATTGGGAATATCATGGTAAACTAGAATTAATAATGGGCTGCCATTAGTAAAGGTCACAAAATTTCTGGGTGGTTGAAGAGCCATTGGAAAAACTGGGATATGGATTGTAAAATTGATATGTGGTGAAGGAATATCAGGAGGAGGGTTATCAAAACTAGGTCTATTATAGGGTAATGTATTACCAACTCTTCTCCTTCTAGCAGAATTCAAAGGTAAAGAAACAAACTCAGGAGGAATTCCTCTTACCGATGATCTCATAGTCACTTTAGGCATGGAACATGCTATAATACTGGTCTGAAATCAGCTTTACGGAGTCACCAAAAGATCATAAAATCTTTAGAATAAATTGTTACAGCTTGCTCTGGAAAGTAACTTTTATTTTCTGTAAATCTATTCTAGATCTACTTTAGAATTTGTAACTTGCATGCAGATCTGATTCGTTGTCCCACCGGGCATGCCAAAAATTGTTATCTCTCGAAAGTGCACCCTGCAGAGAGATGGCAACAGATTTTCTAAGCCTGCAAAATTGATCTCTCTCTCTCGTAGATACAATGGAGACACCTCAGGTCTGTGGGTATACCTATTGTGAGGTGAATCTCCGGGATTAAAAGGTAGGTTCCTTATTGGTGTATACTAAACTACTTTCTGGGAGTTCTAGGGTAAAAGATGACTGTAAAATAATTAAGACTAAGGTGATACACCAAATTTGTATGAGAACTTTGACTGAGTAAAATACACAACTGATTTGTGAAGAAGGCTTTTTTGGTGCACGAACCAATTAATGCTTTTTGCATAATATCTAAGGGAAAAACACTTGATTGTACTGAGGGAGATTCACAACAGTACTAATAAGTTAACATGCACATTAAAATTAAGTAGAAAAGACTGGATTTGCAGCAGGGTAAGGTGGTTGATTAGGGAATTTTCAATCACAAGATTAACATAAACATACACAAGACTGTTAAATAATTGGAAAGGCATAAAATACTTCACACTCAGAGGGCAAAACTGGCAGAAATTGCTTCAGTACTCCTATATCCAAAAGTCCTCTGGGAAGATCTCCCTTGTGCTTTGCAAAGGCACACAATATATAGCAAAATAAAATTCTTCACCCTTCCTAAAAATAGCCTAAGGTTGTACTCGCCCATGCATCCTAATTTTATCCTTTATTTAATAATAAATAAAAGGATAAAATAATAAAAACTAGTACAAGATAGGCATTAATAGCCTTTGATTACATCTCAGTCAACTGAAGTTGACTGATCTATTTTAAGAAAGAGAAGGGTGAATAATTTGCTAATAATACAATTTGCTTGCTAGGAAAGTCTTCCTCCTTTGAGCATGAAAATTTGTCTTCTTCTCTTTTCTATACTATTGTGAAAGCATGCAAAACTATAACTCCCTGTATGTGAGAAAAATATTGCAAATATTTGCAATAATACTCATCCACATATTAATCTTGTTGGGACCACCCTTTCCTATGTGCACATGTTCTGACACTCATTTCAATTTGCTAGTGATCACATGGATGAAAATTGAATTTTAACCCAATCCTTCTTGGAGTGGGGACCACCTTTGTATTTCACCATGCTTTGGCCACCCTGTGTGGACTTTAGCATATTTATGTTTTGGAATAATACAAGGGGCCACCACCTTGGTTAATAGACATGGCCATGCTATAGTTGACTTCGGCATGTGATAAGGTATACATGTCCCATTCTTACCTATGGTTGAAATAAGGTTATACTTAACCTTTTCGGTGATCATTGGGCATATGATTTGTTCGGCCATTTGTATTCTGGAAGCATGCAATAAGGTTTAACTTTAGAAAGTCATTTGGAAATGATTTAATTTTTGTGGACACATGGGCTATCCCCTTCCTTATGGTGACACACCCCTCCATGCACTCATGTCGGTGAAGACCTAACTCTCGGTTGAGTTTTACTTGGAATTTGATGAATCGTTCTGAACCTTTTATCTTTGTACCTCTATGCTCGATGCCATTGATATTCTCAACATGCGGTTAGGGTTTCTGACATGGTATTAAATGTGGTCGGTGAAGATTGACTGTGGTTATTTGCTTTGAATTCTAAGGGCATGATCCTCGTCCATTTGGTCATTTCCCATGATGAAGCTTGAGCCGTCGATCTCAAACCAGGGTTGAGTCCTGGAATTAACTCATCTACTCAAGTTTGCTCGCTAGTTAAATGACTTCGAGCTCCTCCAGTTTGATCAGTTTCATTTGATTTTTTCTGCTCATGTAGCTGAAGCCTTGGCAAATTTTTTGTTGGTCGCCATTGTTTTGTTCTTCCTGAAGCTCGGCCTGTCGTCTTGGTTACTGTATTGGCATCCATTAGTGAGTTTTGACAGCTGTGGATATTGTCACCATTGGTTTTGGGATCTCTGTTTGAGTTTTCTTTACCGGATTTCTCTGTGTGATTTCAAGATCTCAGATTTGGTCCCTTGGTCACTCGGGAGTTGTTGCACGTCTGCTGAGCCGCCACTGATCTTCTTTGGAGCTCGATCTGTATTGTTTGATTTCTTAAGGCTGTCATGGTTTAAGTTTTGAGCCTTGATAATGATCACTTCTAATTTGTCCTTCCCATTTCGAGTTCAAAATAGCTGATAAAATTTTCTCAATGAGAAAAGGTAACTCCAGAAATCATTCGAGTATGGATTTTTAATTCATTTCGACCTAAATATCTTTGATAGTGATTTCAAGGCTCGACCTTGGTTGTCTTGGCTCTGATCATCGATCTTGCTACTTCTAATTTGACAACTTCTTGAGGGTTCTTTCTGATCTTTGACAAACTCGAGATCTGTACTCGTCTTATTGTTCTAATTTGTTACTCTGATGCTATGAAAAATGATTGGGGTCTTTGAGTTCCTTTAATTGCTCTCGAATGGAAAGGGTCTATTGTCCTTCAATTCATACTGGTTGAGTTCATCTAAATGTTTTGGTCAAATCTGAGCACTGCAAATTTTGACCTAATAGCCTTCTACATATAGTGAAAGAATGAAATATTATTCCACTGTCTCATTTTTTTTCATAGCCTTTGATTTGCTAATGACCCAAAAATGGGTACATTTACTCACCATGTTGATTGAAAATAATTAAACTTTTCTGTCAAATCTTTTGCACCTTCTAAGTTGAATATAATATGTAGCTTTCCTTTCTGTATGAATTCTACTATCAACACTTATGGAAGCCTTGAATTTTCGAGATTGGTATGTATTTGGGTCTCCAGTTATTCTCTTCTACAGCAGGGTTTTCAAATCTGCCCACAACTCCAGATCTAATCATTTTTTGATTCTGGTATTCGTGTTTGTTATCCCGCTGATCATCCTTATACTATGGACTCTACCTAATATTGATACACTTGTCTGTAAAGAAGCTCAAGTTTTTTGCATACTCTACATATGGGACTATCGAGATCCTGGTTTGTTTCACTCTTCTAGTTAAATGTGTTTTACCTGAATCTGGACCTTTCCTGAGTATGAACTTCATTATCTTCCCTTTGCAAAAATGAGTTTGAAAAGTAATAACTTTTCCATTCTGTATTATGCTTCCTGACATAGATATATGTACTTTATTGATACATATTGCATTTATGATCATAAGGATTCATTGCTCAAATTTAAAACTTGTGAGTACTATTTTAGGCATAAGCCTTGTTTCGAGTGGTTAATTTAGTTTCGAATACAACTCCATTTCTTTGACTTGGATGCTTGGTGGAAAATTTACAAATGTTAGACTGTTTTCATGGCGAAGCCCTAACCAAAATTTGTAACTCATAGGATTATCTTTCATCTAAAACATTTCATCAACATGGAAATGTTCCTTGTATATTCTTCAATTGATGTGTTGATACCAGAAGCTATTATTCTTGAGTTGAGCTCCTAGGTTGTGAATTGTAGTCTTAATCCGGCTGCAATTGCTTGTATGGCTCACTATATGATGAGCATTCATGCAACTTTTGTGTCTTCAGATAGCCTACTTTAAATTACTTTCATTGTATCTACTTCTAATGTCAGCTAATGAGATAGATGTTGGAGAAGTTGTACCTGTAATGGCTTCTGCTTATAGTTGTAAAGCCCTGGCACTATCTTACTTGAATGAAATGTACTCCATTGGTGCATTTGTAGTAATCAGTTGTTGTTTTTCTGATCCAAAATACAGAAAATGGCATCCTTGTTGCTTGACTAATATTTTCAATTTTAGAAAAGCTGGAAAGATATTATAAGATTATCTTGCATCATTTCAATTCTCTTCCGCTGTTTAAGTTGTAAAGAATCCTTTTTTGCATTATGCATATTGTATTTGTTTTCATTACAGCTCTGAATACGTATCCTGATGGAAAATTGTAAATGTCCATTTTACATGGTGAACCCCTGTCAAAATTTTCCCAGAATCTTCTCTCTCATCCTATTTCAGCTATAATATTTTTACTTTTAACTTCAGCTTGTGAAATTTGATTCTTCCATTCTTCTGTTGTAAATTGAAAAAGTACTTATATCTTCCATTCTCTCTTCTGAGCTCTATCCTCTTCCTTTTGCAAAATGTTTGTTGACTTTGAGTTGCACTCTTCCTTCTTCTTAGCATGTACTTATGACTTGTCAAATTTTCATGGTTGTAACATGTACCTGCACACTTAAGAAAAGTTAGAAAAATAATCAGACTTTTTGGCCTCTCTTATATCCATGTTTTCTTCTTTATTTCTTTTCCTTTTCTTCTTTCTGAGTGAAAAAGCATGTATGCAGTTTGTCCTTCAAGTAGAATACATCTCCTGCTTAGGATAAGATTCATATGCACGAAGTAGGACAGTGTAGGAATATGGTTTGATCCCTGAGCTCGTGACTGATGGTTGATTTTGTTTTCTTTTTTAGGTAAATGACTTGAGGATGAAGGGTATGGCACGGAGATGCTTTGCACAAAGAAGAATATACAAGGAAATGATGGGTTCACCCTCATACTCCTCTGCTTTCTCCTTCATACATGTGTATCTTTCTTTTCAATAGTTGTACTTTACTTTTTAGTTACATCCCATGGCTTGTATGGGAAACATTTGACCCTCCTTGTGAATAAAGCATTGAATTCTGTAAATGAGTTTTATATATCTTTCTACATTTCTACTTTCTATATGGATTTTATAATGAACTAAACAACTCAATAACATAATTGAATGTCTCAATCATTAGGGAGAAATTTAAAGAACCTATAACATTCAATAATGAACTCTGATTTCTATAATCTGCACTTATGTTTGATGTCCCAAAACCAAACACTTCACCTATTCTGTAATTAAATGTCTTCATCAAAACAACACAACTATCTTTCTAGGCTTGTGTTCTTTTGCTGAAGATATTCGTGAAATTGCAGACTATGTGATCTGTTACATTTTGTAACAACACACATAGCTGCAGATTTCACATAATCTTTTAAATAAATCAACAACAATGATATAGTTTTGATATAATTTCTCCTAGCTTAGGTATACTTCACCAATGCTATCCTTCGTAACAAATTTTCGAGTTTCCCTTTTCTGCACAAGTGTAGAAATTGTCAACAAGTCCTTCAACCAAGTCAATATCTGAGACTGGTTATTTAGGCTTGTAGGACTCAAGAACCAGTCTTGACATAAACCTACTCCAACACCTCCAAATTCCTTTCCAAGCTCAACCACCACTTTAGAAATATCAAGGACACTTATACTAACATATATAAGCACTAATAAGCATATGTCACATGGAGAAATTCACTATAGCACACATGTTTCTTCATACCTTCTTAAGAAGCCATTTAGGGATTTCTAAGCCATTAGGTATTCAACTTAAAATCACTTCACCATATCAAAACAATAACTTAATCACGTAAAATTAGGCTCCTAAAAACTTTCGAAGACCAAAAACCATTGCTACAAGATGTAATTTCATCAAACTCACTCCATACCAGAAGACTAGCATTTTAGCCCTTAAGGCCAAAATTGGTAGACCAACTTTGAGGACCTGTATCTTTAATTTTCTGCATTTTACCTACCTAAAAAAATCATGCCCTTTATAGTATCTCCCAAGGATTCTAGAATAGTTTGGTTTTCATCCTGGAACCTCCATCTTAGCCCTGAAACTAGAAATCTCCACAAAAAAAGGGATTTTATTTCTCTTCTGAAAATAGCAGAAACATGAAATAACCACAAAAATGAGCTTGGAGGAATCCTCGTCAACCTTTATGCATCACTTGCACATACAAATAAAATTTGAATACCATACACAACAAATCTTCCAAGTCTCTTTAGAATGAGGGTTTTACTAAACCAACTTATCTTCTTAACGATTGTTCATAAAAACTTGGTGATCATATCACCTCATTATTTTTTATATACACTCTTAACTCAATAAAAAATCATCCCCAAAAACCTTTGTATCCCATGCAATGTGTGTGTTATTTGGTAAGCATCTAAAGTTTCCAATTCGAGTTGGTTTTTACTTCTTCTCAACTCGATTTTACCACAAATGACATATCTTGCAATTCCTTTATAAGTTTGACTTGAAACTTGTCATGAAACATCATGAAAACATCCTCTTACTAACTGAACTCACCTTATTCCTGAAATTATTTTTAAACTCTCCATCCAAAATGACTTACCTGTGGTTACTTAGCTTGTCTTCACCTACTAGCTTCCCAAGGAACATGAAACATCATCAAACCACTGAGAACTGACCTGAAACTCATCATACATGTCAAATACAATATCAAAACACCTTTTCCATACTTTGATAGGACTTCCTTACTCCATTTATCATGCCACCATGTTAAACCACATGTTCAAGGTATTGGAATAGGCCAAGAATAACTTGACTCAACCATGAAAAACCATGAACTGACCATGATGACCTCATACAGGCACTTTGACACTTCTTACACATCATACCAACCATGATAGACCTCATGAAAACCTTTTAGCAACTTAGGAGATCCCATACTATGACCATGCTCCATAACAACATAGGATTTCACCAAACTATGACACTAGCAATCAACCTTCATGTTTGACCTTGACTAACATGATGGAGACTCGCATGACATCTACACGCCCTTTTCCCTCAATGGACTTGTACATTAATGACAAAACCTAAACACAACAGCCAACAGTTTCATCCTTCATAGATGTTCCTTCAACACATATGACAACTCCCAATTTCTAAATCTTCTAGTTTCAAGCAGTTCAGTCCTCCTTATTTCATGAGAATAGTGCATACAAGGCTAAGCATATCCAAATGTGAATCATTCCACTACCTAAAATTCTCTCCTCAAAGAAGACTAAGAGAAGGTAATTCACAGATATTTGTATTGCCTCTAAGCAGAATTTTTTCAACTCTGCCTCCTGGTAGACTATTTCCATTTCCTATTAGAATTTTGAGGCTCATTCCCCTCATGGTGCATTAAAGGAATTTACCTTTTTTAAGTTACAGTGGTGGTAGCCCATTACTCTTGGTCACTCAACATGATATACCATTAGACACCTTGAAGAGTATCCCCTTCTTCACAAGTGAAAACTCTACCACACCCACATAGCATATTCAATATGTTTTGGACCTTTGTTCAGTACATGCAGTCATGGAGGACAATGTCGTAATGGTTATTTTGGCATTGAATCTTAGAGAGAAGGATTTACAGTGGTATATAATTTTACTTTCTTATTCAATCCACACTTGGGATGAGCTCAGGACTTCCCTCTGTTAGTAATATGATGAGAAGGTAGCTAACATCTCTTTTCTCAAGTAGTTAACCACCATCAAGCGAGATCTAAGTGAACATATGGCAGATTTTAACTTTAGGTTCTAGAAAACATGAAACACAATTCTAATCCTTATAATACCAACTCCTCAAGGTGCATTTATATATTGTTTAGATCTTTCAATTCTGATATAGTAGTAATGATTTAGTTTATGGATGCTACTCAATTACCCAATGCTTATCCAATAACCATTAGGGATGAAAGATATTTTATCCAAGTGGGTAAGCTATCCCCTAGATTGTTAATGCCCATTTTCCCTAAATTACTACAAAGTACCCCACCCGTCATTGTGGATATTTTTGAACCACCTGCTTCATCATTTGTGTCCACATTTGGTTCCCCCATGAAGAAAGAAGAAATTAAAAGACTTAGTGTTCAACTGAAAAAATTAACAAATGAGATTGTCTCCCTTAAGAGACAATAATCTTAATCCCCTAAAAAGTATCATAATATTAATCAGCGTTATCCACAACAATGCTATCAATACCCAAACTAGATATTTGGATAGAATTACCTACCAAGTAGGTTGTTCAATCCAAATATGAAACCTTTGAAAGCCCCTAGCTTGAGAAAATCCATTTTTCTAGTCCAAAAAAATATGACCCAAGGTTTTGAGTGGTGTTATTTGTGTGATCAACCTCACAACCAGTATGTGTGTGGAGCAGGAATGAATTATTTATGGGAGAAATATCTTATGGTGCAAACCCAATTTTATTAATCAGAGCAAGCTAGAGATCCATCAGAAAGTAGTGCAGAAGAGATCCACGAGGCCGCCCCTAAGCCTATTAATACTTTTTGGACTTGAAGATTTTTGAGTGGTTAACTAATTCATAGACAATTTAAACAGGTTGTAACTTCATGTGGAAAATAACACAAGGTCGAAAAAGAGACAAATGGATGTAAGGTATCCTCCCCCTATTTCTCTAACTCAATACAACAATTACAGACAACCAGTGGACTTGCACAGAAGCTCGACTTCACCCAGTAAATCATGGATCACTCAGCATCTGTAAAATAAACAATTTTCATGGGATAGGAAAAACTTATAGCTCAACACATATCTACATAATGAAGTAATTTCATCATCCAAAGAGCTTCCACATATGGAACAAGTAAGGAAATAGAATTCCACTCCCCCATTGTAAAAGGCAACGGGTATCCCCATCAACATTATTAAACAAATGAAAAGGAAAAACTTGAACATTACAATGTGGGATGTCCTATCCATCCCATCATAAAGGGACCTCTTGAAAGAAACCTTGAAACAACTTCCACCTCTCAAATCTACATGAAAAAAATCAGACTTTGCGATCAACATTTGTCAGCACAAGGAAGAACAAGTGTAATTTTCAAACCTCCTTGTTTCTACATGTCTCTAATTATTGGAAAGCACCTTGCACACAACTACATGATAGATTATATTATTTTTAACTTATTGATGCCAAAGAAGATTCTTGATGGCTTGGGAATTGAGTATAGTCCAATCTCAAAAGGTGTTTTATAGCTTGATGGGTCAATAGTACAAGTCTTTCATATCATCAAGGATCTATATTTAACTCTTCATGCTTACCCAAGCCTAACTATAATGTAAGACATCTTTGTGATTGACTTGCCACCTTTGTTCACCCTCTACCTTTCCAAATATTTTACAGCCAATGTGGGCATATATCTATCTTTAGATTGGTTTCATATGTTATTGAGAACAAGGTATGGGACTAGGTTTACAATCAAAGTTGAGCCCATCTCAACTTATCATGTTGAATTTTATGATCCTAGTCCTATCAATGTAAAATGCATTGTCTAAGGACAAGTGAGCAGTGATCCTGAATCTACCAAGACATTGCATTCATCTCACTCAATTCCTAATCTTATGCTTGATGGATAGGATAAAGAGAACTATGATTTTAATCCCTATCACATAGTTATGGAGACTGGTCTAGGAACCTATTGTATCCATGAAGAATAATTCAATTCCCATGTTGTATAAACAATAAAATGATGTTTTTGGTTTATGGAAAATGTTCTTTGATGGTTCTAGAAGCATAAATAGATTGGGACAGGTGTAGTTCTTGTCTCCCCAAAATACAAAAAACTCTTCTTTGCATATAGGCTACAATTTACATGCTCAATAAACATGACGAAGTATAAGGCATTGATTCATGGCATGCTCATTACAAACAAGAGATAAATCAAGGCCTTGCAGGTATTCATGGACATAGAATTAGTCATCCATCAAGTTAGAGGAAAGTGTGTGGCCAATAATAAGCTTTTAAAATCTTATACTCACTTAGTTTCATACCTTTTGGAGAGTTTTGATGCTATCAACCGTAAATTAGTGTCATGGAGATAGAACAAGGAAACAGATAAAATGGCAGTTGTCGGCTCATATTTTTCCCCTGTGAAATACCTTGCCCAAGGTAAACAACATGTCAAAATGGTTATAAGACCATCCATCCCAGATAATGAATTCAGATGGAAGGTGTTTAGAATGATGAGTAGATAGTTTAGTTCATCCAAAATGAATTTGAATTATATTAAAGCTTACAACCCAATTTGTAAGAAATTTATGGTGATCAAATCATCCAATTGCGAGTTAACAAGTTTTCAAAAGGGTTGGTAACTCTTGAGGATATCTTCAATCCTAATGATGAGATCAAAGGACAAAATAAAAGTGTGTCTACGGACCAAGAGGATTACAAACCAATCGCCATTTCACAAGGTAAGAAGTTGTTCTTGGAAAGGAGTGTGATCAAGATGAAGCAAAAGCTTTTATTTCAGTATCATAGTTTTTCATGATGTCTTTTGGTGGAATTATAAATACCTTAGAGGTTTTTACCCTGGAATTTCTCAGCACACCATTGATCTTGATCCTACGGCCAAACTACTTAGACAGAAACAAAGACAAGTGAACCTCAAGATTGAGCCCCTCATGAGAAAAGAGTTGAAAAAAATTATTGAGGCAAGAAGTATTTTCCCCATTAAGTACTCCTCTTGGGTGACTAATTTAGTCCCAATACAAAAGAATAATGGAGAAATCAGACTTTCTATCGACTTCAAGGACTTAAATATGGCTTTATTGAAGGATTATCATCCTCGTCCTTTTATGTATCAAATCCTTCAAATAGTGGCAGGTGCAGAAAGGTTCTCCTTATTGGACAGATACTCAAGTTACAACTAGATCAGGGTGAGAGAAGAAGACCAACATAAAACCACATGTATAACCAAATGGGGAATGTATGCATATCAAAAGATGACTTTTGGTCTATCAAACATGGGTACTAAATTTCATAGATTAATGGACAAAGTTTTTCGTAGACTTATCAATCAACTCATCCTTGTCTATTTGGATGACATCACAGTATTCTCCAAACAAAGCCACCATCACATGGACTGTTTAGAGAAAAATTTTGAGAGATGTAGAGAGTTCAAAGTATCTTTAAACCCCAAGAAATGCATCTTCACAATTTCAGAGGGTAAAATATGGGTCACATTATTTCTAGGGATAGAGTTTCCATCGACCCTAAAATAATATATGCCATCCTCTCTCTTTCATTACCAACTCATAAGTGTTGGCATTGTGTTTTCATTGATGTCAAAGAGTGATGATGAAGGTGTTGAGATGTAAGTGGTCATGGAGTGTTGTCATTGATATGGCTAGGAGTTTACGTCATTAATGAAAAATATAGATATATGAGGTACCAAGACGATGTCAAAAGGAGTGTGACACCATATCATGTGAAGGTTAATTGGTAGTAAAGAGAAAGTGTGTTCTTTGTGTGTTGTGTTGCATGCATGTTATCAGGTATGATGACTAGTAGGTATCTTAATGATGGTTCACAGGTATGTAGAAGTCGGTTTAGTATGGTAAGAGCATGGATAACTTGGAGATTAAGTGTAGAAAGACTCACAAGTGTCTCAGAGTGTGTATACAATTTTTGGACATACTTTTTAGGTCTGCACTAGACCTATCTTAAGCCCTAGGTGGCCTATTGAAGTGGGATGATCTGATTCTAAGATGTGTGTAGAAATTTGAGCATTAGGAAAGGTGTAGTAGGTTTTCCTATATGTGTGGACAAAGTTTCAGGCCCTGGTATGAAGGAAAAAGCATTAAAAGTGGGTTTAGGCTTTATCGACCTTCTAGAAGTGAGAATCAAAGCTTGAGAAAGAATTTATTATGCTCATTGTCATGTGGGAACTCTACATGGTTACCCAATATCTTCATGGTATATGGGGAAGGTTCCTAGATAAATATTCCTAACATTAGTTTGTGGTTTAAGTAGCAGAGCTTTATGAATAATCGTTAAGAAGGTAATGCGGTCCAAAACTTTCCTAAAACCCTACTAAGGTAGCGATCATGAAGAATTTTCTATAAATGACCCATAATGGACTGTGTGACCTAGTTTAATGATTGGAAGATGTAGAGGACTCTCCCAAGTATCTCTAAGTGGCATTGAGGTGTCATAATAGTGAGTGGACCCCACATTAAATTGTAAGTTTATGAATAATTTGATATTTCTCTAAAGTTTTGCATTGGAAATGTTGAAAAATGGATGGTAAAATAAGTATGGAAGCCATAATAAATGTATATATTAGAATATGGACATGGTATAGCCTTAGGGGTATGTGGAAGTCATTCTTATAAGACTGGTTTTGGGACAGTTTGACAGTTTTGGTAGTCATGATGAAAATTTGCTCTCATACACTTCAGCTTTGAGTTGTGATGTCTAATGGACATGATGGTGTTGGTCAGATCCTATATGACAAGATTCAATATTTAGAGTATCCCTAGAGGTTATTTGATGAGGTAATAAGAAGGTCACATATTACCTATTTGGTCTAGTTTAGGACATAGAAACCGAGGTCTAGAGATTGGTCTATAAGACCAATAGTTGTCTCTTGACCATGGTGTTTGGCTCTCTAAGAGTGATCAGGGGTTAATTATGGATCATGTACAATAATTAGAAGAATTTTAATGGGTCACTACATGTGTTGGCTGGTCAATTTCTCTTGACTAGTTTTCATGGTGTGAGGACAGTTCTGGGTATGCTTAGTGAAAAGTTGTTCTCAAGCATTTGTTCCCTAAGTGATGGTGTTACAAGAATATGGTGATGATGTTGAGGTCGTATAGTATTTGCATGATTTATTTTTTGATTATGTTTGAGCTTCATCTTTGAAGACTAGTTTTGTAGATCACAGACCTAATGAGGACAGTTTATCCTAATGGTGGCTTTATAGCATGATATGGTGGTACAAAGTTGAAAAATCATGTTGGAGGCTGGTAGAAGACTTAGAAAAAAATTATAACTGGTTCTTTATGTTTGGAGAAGGCCATGTGGGCCAAGAAGACCCATATTTAACGATGGGGCTATTTTATACATTTAGGCCTAATTGAGTCCTAATGAAGAAATGTTGGCATGAGGTGTTATTTCCAACCTAAGGAGGCTTTTGTATGATTTTTTCATATTTATATAATGTTATATACTTTATGAACGCTAACTAAGGTGGTATGTATGATCTTAAGTCATGTATATAAGCAAGGAAATTAGGCCTATCCGGGTGTGCTAGAAAGAATGAAGTAGGGAGAGTAAGAAGGTAGAATATAGAGGTGAAGAAGGTTTGTGTGACCATAAAAAAGAGGATAGAGAATTTTTCATAGAGATCCAACATGTGGCAAGCATATGATGTTCAAGGTCAAATGACCTAATCAGCTTGGTGAAGAAGCTTGTTGTGTGAAGAAGCCTAGAAGGTAGTTTAAGAAAGAGAGAAGGAAGATCTAAAGAAGAGTCATGCTTTGTTATTGTAGAAATATTTTGAAGGTGACAAACATATTTAAGAGGCTGATTTGGTCCTAAGTCATCTATGGTTTCATGCCTCCATGTAGGTTGGTGCTTTCTAAATCAAGGGGTTGGTGCACCTTGTGGGGTTGGTGCCTCACTAAACTTAGGGGTTGGTGCTCCTTGTGGAGTTAGTGCTTCACTAAATTTGATATTTTTTTATAGGATAGTTTTTACATTTCATTGATCAATGGTATTTCTTCCCTACAAGGTTTTCCCACTTAAATCTAGTGTCCATGTGTTTCTTTTGCATGTGTTTAATGGTTGTTTTGCCTTGATGATTCATAATGGCTAAGTTAAATTGAACCGTTGATGGATGTTAATGTATATGTGAATGAAATTTTTAATACATATTGATTCACCCCCTTTCCTCTCAGTGGTTGTGCTTCCAATAATTGATATCAAAAAGAGACCTCTAAATTAAGATTAATAGCTTGAGGTGATCCTAACAAGCAATAAAATGGGCAAGCTATAGATTTTTTTGGCCAAAGTTTTAAAGGATCATATATATTTCTCAAAGAGTGTCATGACCAAAGAAATTTCAATGGTGAATAAGGAAAATCATGTCTCAGAAGATAATGACCTTTCAAGAAGTACAAGGTATGTAATTTCATTTAATGGACATTATTTTTCATGTAATGAATTTATCCATAGAGTTGTGGACCACAGTCATCATTCCTCATGGAGGAATAGTATATGCAGGAGCAATGTTTTGTGTTACAACTATAGGAAAAGAGGTCATATTGCAAAGGATTGAAACGTAAGGGATAAGATTGATTAGTCAAAAGAGGTTGTTTGCAACATGTGTCATAATATGGGACACATTGCTAAATTTTGTCCTAATAGAGATAGAATACTCTCAAGACATAACAAGGTATATGGAGCTCCTAGAATGCATGAGAAGATTCAAACATTGGTATGGAGACCTAAGTCAATAAGGGCTGATATTATTGAGTCCAAGAGTCAAGGTAAATTGGGTGCCAAGGTAGAGCAAGGGTTTGAATTAAAGGAATGTCAAGAAATCTTATCTACATGTGTTGACAAGAAAAATAAGAATAAGGGTATTAAGGTGATCATACAAGATGATATACATGATGGAAAGGTTAAGGTCTTAACTGAAGGCAAGAGCAAGGTCATATCTTTGAAAAGTGTGAAAGATGTATTTGTAAGAGATGGAGATAAATATATAACAAGATCAGTTGGAGTTGATAGTGAAGTCATGAAAAAGACTTAGATAGAAGAGGAGAAGGTTGATATAGATATCAAGAACAAAGAGATGTTTGATCATTTTGGTGAGGACTATAAGGATCCTAATAAATTTAAGGTTTACTGAAAAGTCAGATCATGTAGATATTTGAGGAATAAGTCAATGAGTGCATGTTGTTTTAGCATATCCTATAGATGGAGTCAAGGAGAAGGAAAAAAATACAGTCATGTCTAATCCTAATGCTTCACGTCAGAGGTGGAATTTTCCATAGTAGTGAGATAGAAGTGGATGGAGTTGTCGATTCCAAGTATGTTTGAAACAATACAAACAAAGTCATGAGGAGGATCATAAGGTTGTGTTCTATTTGCTTGAAGTTCCTAAGAATGGCAAGAGGATTTTAAAGTCAATCTATGTACCTCATTATTGTTACAATTGAGAAAGGATGTCATTATCTGGGAATCTCCTGAATTCATGTTGGGTGTTTAGTTATCTCTAAGAAGCATGCAACATCAATATTAGGATGTATAGATGAATTCAACCATGAGAAGAAATGAAGGTTTTTTGTTGGTTGGAGTCTATCAAGAGTCCTGTGACAACTATCATTATACCAAAAGGTGTATTACATGATGTATCTCATGTTGGAGATTCAAAGTAATTGTGTGAAGGGATATGTGTATGAAGTTCAATATGATAATCATGGAGTTATATTGTATATGGATAACTTGGCATTGTGATTACAGATGAATCACAAAGGTATGATGACTTGATTAGAAGATTAACAGTATCATAAATGCATTTAGACTACAAAATATGTTTTGTGGTTTATATTAGTCATAAATGACTAGTAGGTGATTTAAGGTATGAAGTTTTCTTGGACTTGAAATGTGTATATGAGATTTTGGATGGTATAGTTTTGTGGATTTGATGTTAGTTGAATCCATATATTGTTCTTCTTTAAGAATGTCTTGAAGGCTTGATAGATATTTATACACCATGGAGAAAATTGAGTTGAATCAGAGTTATTATAATAGTGAATACTGACAATTGTATGAAGCCCAGTCTAGAAGGTTGCATGAAAAGTGATTTTTGGGAATCATAGAAAATAGTGCGCAGGATTTGTATGCAACGATTCTTGTATCATAGTATATTGCCTTGAAAAGAACCAATAAATATAGTATGTTTTCTTTCATTAAGCAGAGATAACATGTCAGATATGTATATGGATCTAGGTATGTATGATGTTAAGCACTCAGATTGTGGTATGTGATCTAGTTTAATAGATTTTGAAGACCTATATGACCTAGCATGATTATAAGGGATATGAAGACCTAAAATGGACCTACAGGTGTGCTCTTGACCAAGGTAATCTAAGTTTGAAAATTCCAAAGGTGGAAGGAGAGAGTGACATATTGTATCTAGTGACAAAAATCTAGACATGTTGATCTAGGATGAAGTACATGAAAATCCAAATAATGATGAATATGTCTGGATGAAGTTTGACAACATGAAGGTGTATCATAATTTTTGTGAAACATGAAAAAAGTGACATTATGTATTCATTTGAATATTTTTGGCCTAAATTGTAAGGATCAAGTTCTGTTTTGAGAAGTGTCTAACGGGGGAGCTAGGTCTAGAGGTCAATTTCTTTCTCCATAAGCAGTATATGAGTTGTGCCAAGAAAGAATTAGTGTCATAAGATTTTCAGGTTGAGGATGTTGTACTCAGCCTAGATGGTGTATGAAAGGGGTAAGATCTAAGGGGTGTCTAATAGTGTATTTCTATTGGTATAAGCAATGATAGTTAAGCTTGAGTTGAGAAGATGCATTGGTATCAAGGGTTTGGGTCATATAGTGACCAAGTAAGAGAAATTATGCCAAGAATAAGGTAGATTAGTTGGTTTGGTTATTTGATGATCAGTTTGAGTGGAGAAGTTGCATTGTTTGAGTCATATGGTGACCTAGTATGAATGAGGTCTTGGTCTCTATGGTCTTGCAGTTCAAGTCATGAAAAGTGGTGTGTAATGAGAAAGGGGGGGCTTCAAAAATTGTATGTTCCACAGTTGCGTTATGTTTCCAACCATTGCTTCCATGTATGAAGTGATATCTTAGTATGAAAAAGGAGGAGAATGATCATCTTAGGGGGAGAATTGTTTTACTTTATTCATTATGGTGTAAGCCTTACAATGTTGATAGAAAATCAGATGAAATGACCAAGAAGTCCTTTTTGGTGAAGACCCTTTGTCATTAATGTCAACAGGGAGAGAAGGATCAGATTGAGGATTCTTTTCCATCAATGACAAAGGGAGAGATTGTTAGCATTGTGTTATCATTGATGTCAAAGAGTGATGATGAAGGTGATGAGTTGTCAGTGGTCATGAAGTGTTATCATTGATGTGATTTACATGAGAGTCATAGGTCATTAATGAACAAGGCATGAAGTCTCAGTATGTCAAGAATAGTTGATGTAAACCAAGTATAATGGTGACATGTCATGTCATGGTGGTAACATTTTATGGAGTAGAAGTTAGAAGGTGTCATGGTCTACTAAGATTTGCAAAAATGTTGCATTGCATGAAGATAGACATAAGAGGCCTAGTTATAGGCTAGTAGGTATTTTAGAAGTGTGATGAGATTGATAGATCACATGTATGTAGAATTGGTTGAGCATGGTAAGATAATTGATATCTTGGAGATGAAGTTTAAAGAAACTCACAAGTGTCTCAGAATGTGTATAGGTTTTAGACATACTTTCTAGGTTTGCACTAGACCTATCTTAAGCCATAGGTGGCCTAATGAAGTAGGATGATCTTATACTGAATATAAGTGTGAAAATATGAGCATTTGGAAAGGTTTAGTAGGTTTTCCTAGAGGCGGTGGACAAATGTTTTAGGCCCTGGTTTGAAGGAAGAAACAAGAAAAATGTGGTTTTATCCTCTACCGAGATCACGAAAATTAAGAACCAAAACTCGAGAAGGACTTTTTTGTGCTCATTGGAAAATGATAACTCTACATGGTGGCCAAATCTCTTCATGTTAGTTGGGAAATGGTACATAGCTCAAGACATTTCTAGGCATTAGTTCAGTGAGATAAAGGCCTCAAGATTTATGAACAAACATTAAGAAGGTAAGGTGGTCTAAAACCCTCCTAAAACCCTATTAAGGTAGCAATGATGGAGATAGATATTTCTCAAAATGGCACCGAATTGGATTTGGTTTACCTTAGTTTAATGATTTCAGGATTCTAGATATACTCTCTTATGTATCTCCAAGTGGCATTGAGGTGTCATGACAGTTAGTGAACCCACATAGTAAATTGTAAGTTTCCTGACTAAGTTTTGATATTGCTCTTAAAGTTATACATTATGGACATTTTGTGAATAATGGAGTGGTAGAGGAAGTATGTAATCCATACTATGTGTCCATGGTGGTTTCTAGACATGGTCTAGCCCTTAGGGGGTCTGTGGAATTCAATCTTGTAAGACTTATTTTTGGGGGATAGTCTAACAATTTTGGTGGTCATGATAATAATTTTCTCTTAGGACACTTAGGATCTGAGTTGTGATGTCCAATGGACATGATGGTATTGATTAAGATACCATATGATAGGATTCAATATTTGGGAGGAGCCTTAGAGGTTAATTTGATGAGGTAGTAATAAGGTCACATGTTGACCTATTTGGTCTGATTTAGGACAAAGAAAGTAAGGTCTAGAGATTGGTCTGTAAGAATGATAGCTGTCTCTTAACCATGGTGTTTGGATATATGATAGTGATCATTGGTTCATGTTGTGGATCATGTACAAGCATTAGAATACTTTTAATGGGTCTAGTTTAGGTGTGTAGATGGTCAAAGTCTACATGATTGGTTTTTGATGGAGTTAGGACAGTTTTGGATGATGCTCATTTGAAGAATCTGATCTTGAGCATTTTTACAGTCCAAGTGAAAGTGTTATAAGCAACATGATGATGTACCTGAGGTCATGTAGCAGCTTCATACCTATTTTAGTTTCACTATCGAATGTTTTGATGACGTTTGAGCTTCATCTTTGAAGACTGGTTTTGTAGGTCATAGACGTAATGAGGACAGTTTATCCTAATGGTGGCTTTATAGCATGATATGGTGGTATAGAGTTGAACAAGAATGTTAGAGGCTGGTATAAGACTTATAGAACATGTATAAGTGGTTCCTGCTGTTTGGAGAAGGACATGTGGGCCAAGAAGACCCAGACTTGGTGAAGGATTTGTTTTAAGCATTCGGCCTAATTGAGTTCTAATAAAGAAATGTGGGCATGAGGTGTTATTCCGACTTAAGGATGCTTGTTTATGATGTTTTCAAATTGATATAATGTTTTATACTCTATAAATTTTGATTGAGGTGGTATGTATGATCTTAAGTCGTGTATATAAGCAAGGCAATTAGGCATTTTTGGGTGTGCTAGAGAGAACGAAACAGGGTGAGTAAGAAGGTAGAATATAGAGGTGAAGAAGGAATGTGTGAAAATCAAAGAGAGGGCAGAGAATTTTTCATGTATAACCAACAGGTGGTGAGCATATGGTGTTCAAGGTCAAATTACCTAATCAGCTTGATGAAGAAGCTTATTGTGTGAAGAAACCTAAAAGGCAGTTTGAGAAAGAGAGAAGAAAGGAGAGCTAAAGAAGATTTGTCATCTATTTTTTTAGCAATATTATGAAGGTGGAAAACATATTTAGGTGCTTGAGTTGGTGTTGAGTCATCTAGGGGGTTAGTGCCTCCATGCAAGTTGGTGCTTTCTAAATCTAGGGGTTGGTGTTCCTTATGGGGTTGGTGCCTCACTAAACTTAGGGGTTGGTGCTCCTTGTGGAGTTGATGCTTTATTAAATTTGATATTTATTTATAGGATATTTTTCCATTTCATTGATCATTGGTTTTTCTTCCCTATAAAGGTCTCCCACTTAAATATAGTGTCCATGTGTTCTTGTGTTCCTTTTGCATCTATTTAATGGCTGTGTTGTCTTGATTATTCATAATGGCTAAGTTAAATTGAATTGTATATGGATGTCAATGTATAAGTGAATGAAATTTTTAATGCACACTGATTCACCCTCCTCTTAATGGTTTTGCTTCCAATAATTGGTATTAGAGTGAGACCTCTGAAGTAATCTCAATAGCTTGAGGTGATCCCAAGAAGCACAAAAATGGGCAAGCTATGGAGTTTTTTGGCCAAAGTCTTGTAGGATCATATAGGTTTCTCAAAGAGTGTCATGACCAAAGAAGCTTCAATGGTGGATAAGGACAATATGGTCTCAGAAGGTAATTTTCTTTCAAAAAGTACAAGGTGTGTGTTGTCAAGTGTTTTGCAGGGTCAAAAATTCAAATTGGAACCTTAACAACCAATCCCAATTGTCAAAAAAATTGCTTGAAAACCCTCCTAAATCCCTCTCCAAATCATTCTAACCTCTATATCATGTTCATCCCAGCCTTGCAAGTCCTCATAATATGTTGTACAAACTTTCCCTAGTGTTTGAAATATTGTGTAAGGGTTATTCAACTCATTCAGTGAAGTACTTCCAAAGGTGAATTCTCCGTAGACCTAGAAAGGCTAATTTTAGTATTTCCAAGGTAGGTACGCATCCTTCGGGACTGATTCGAATTCCCAAAATCATCCACATGTAGCATTGAATATATTTGAAAGTAATGACACTGATTTTTGAAGATTTAGGGAAGTTTTGAAATTTTAGGGATAGTTACAGTCAAAGCGGGTTTTTCAGGTGTAACGAACATGCAGTCAAAAATGGTTCCTAAAATTCTACAAAGGAATTTCAGGAGATATGTAATGAATTAGAAAGAAAAAAATATTCATTATAAATATTACATTACCCTCTAAATGATAGAATCATAAAATCTTTCCCAACACTTGATGGCTTCTCATGGAATCTTAGTACTGTCATACTCAACTTGTTATCCAGAATTAAAAGGGGACAAATTTTGATTATTAAAGCAGAATTGAGGTCTAATAATGCTCCCACTTTTCTTGGAATTTGTTTGGGAGTCAAAATAATATAATAATTCATCAAATAATACCTCCTGGAGCTCTGACAATAACGTCATCAAGTTCTCTCTCTCGCAAGGTATGTTTCTTATACTTAATCATTTTCTAGTGAGGACAGTTATCACCTCCAAGTTGAGGTGCATTTTTGTGTCCATATTTTTCTCATTCCCAAGAGGATAGATGGGGAAAAAAATCCCATCCTCAATCCTTCCTCCAGTTTCTTCCCATGACCAAGATAAGCACTCTAGAGGGCTTATCTAGCCTATCTCACTCCTCCCATCTCCCAGCATGAAGGTAACACTTGGAAACATATGGTGAGGGTGAATTTTCTTGTCCCTCTTTTCCCCTTTCCTAAGGGTACATAGGGCACACAAAAATTTTCCCCTCTGTAGCACCACCTCTAGTCTTCAATGTGACCTAGTCCAATCCCCTTAGTGCTAAGACTAGTTTTTCCTCAACTCCCACTCATCAAATCTTGTGTTTCCACTTGTCAATCCCAAGTGAGGGCACATTTTTTTCCCTCCTATCCCAATTTCCAATGGGAAACAAACATTTTCCCACTTTATGCCCTCTCAAGGATTTCCATATGACTCAAACCCATCCCCCAGGTGCTAAATGCTCACTTTTTCCATCTGCTCAACTTTGCTTCTCGCGGTGATAAGTGGAAAGCCCCGGTGAGGGCACATTTTCTTACACCCATTTCCCCCATTCCCAAGGAGAAAATGGGGACAAAAAAATTTACCCCAAGACAAGAATTGAAAACCCTATCTTTTAAACCAAGTGCCGCTACTTCATCCATACATGAAAATACATTATCGAAAAGCTAGTAGACTTAAAATAACTACTACTAACCTCATTTCTTCCTCTAGTCCGACCCATAACTCCATTTTTTATGATTCAAACCTCTAAAAACCTGAAAATTTACTGGGCATGCTTTCAAAATTATTTCAGGGCAGCCATGAACATCAAAACCAAGAAAATTTCAAAACTCTCAAACCTGCAAGTGGAATCCATTAAAATTTTCTCAACGGTTCCTCATTCCAGGCACCTTCAAGAAGATAATTACTGCAATATGAATGATGCCCTGATTTTTTAACAGCATTAAACCCTAGTTTTGTGGCCTAGAAGCTTATTTTTCAATTTCTAAGCATTCTAGTGGGAGGTTCAAGGTGAAGTTTGGAGCACGAGGTCCTAGAGACAAGCTGAATCTAATGAAGACATTTTCATTGCAAACAAACATGGATAAGTGCTACTTATAAAATAAATACTAAGAATCTAGTGCCCTCACTTACTAAAAATAGTAATTTCTCTCATATCAATGCATTCAAAAAATAATGAAGATGATAAACTAGGTCAAATACGTAGTTTTCTCAAAAAAACAAAAAAACAAAAACAACTTTCCAAAAATAAAATATTTCAAAAATAAACAAATCAACATCAATGAAGGTATTTTTAGCATGTTAGAGGTTTCAAAAAACTGAATTCGAGGAAAAAAAACACTTTTTCCTTAAAAAGTAGCTCGTGAACCCTACCTGCTAAAAATAGAAAGTCTCTGATTTAGTTGTTGAAAGTTGTTATTGTCTTTGTTTTCTCTCATTTTGTTGATTTTTACAAGCATGAATTTCAATTTTTTTGGTCTAAATCCTATTTCAGCCCTAGTATCAAAATATCTAGGAGTGTTTGACATCAATGTTGCTCATATGGACTTAGAAGATTTGAAGAACCAAATACTCAGAGGTCTCAGGGAACCAGTGGGAGACAAGATTTTCACAAGTGGATTATATATTGTAGGTGGTCATCTCATGTCTGTTAAGAGTATAGAATTGGTACTGGCTTGTGGTCATCACTATGAGCTAGAATCAAGAATCATAATGGAAGAAGACAACTCAATACTTGCAGTGCTCACTCTGAAGGTAATTTCAATGATTGTAAATCCCCAAGAGAAACAACATGGTCATCATCATGAAGGAGTTTGTATCAGGCGAATGGTCAAAAATAGAATCCTACCTCTAAGGTCTTGCATTGAGATTATGGCTGAAACAAGGGAGAAATCCATGTATGTCGAAAACTCTATCTAGAATCAAGTTTCATGAAGGATATTCTAATGCAATCATCCCACTAAGCAAGGTGATGGGAGAAGAGGCCACCAAATATTTTTAATATTATATGTCATTGTTAATCCTTATCATCATCAAAGAAAAACATATAATTGAATGGGGACAGTGTTATATTGTGGATCTTGTTTTCATGTGTGGAAGTGTTCAAGAATGTACACTAAAAGTATTGTACACTCTCTACAGTTTTCTCCCTGAGGTTTAGGGCCGAACCGAGCCCCAAGAAAAAAATGTAGGCCTTGAAAAATCTGCATGATATCTCGGGAAATGTTCTCTTCTCATATGGGTGGTATTTTTGACCCATAGGTTTATGGGGTGGTTTTGGCCCATGGTTTTGGTACCCACGGTATTGTAAAAATGCTTAAGTAGTTGCCTATTGATGTTCTTTTGGGCTTTTGATAGGGTAGACATATCATTGTATATGTGTGTGAGTTCAAGTGTGAATTTAGGAGATTTTGTTGGGTATAGCTCCAAACAGTTTTGGGTATTTTATTAAGGGAAAGGGGTGGCTTGTAATAAAAATCTATGTAAGTGATTCTTGGTGGACGTAGCCCAAATTGGGTGAACCACGCTAAATATTGTCTCTATGTTGTGCTTTTTATATTCTGCACTTTTATTTTAAATAGGTAATATCTTTCTACATATTAGTTTCTAATATTGGAATTCTATTTGGGATTATCCCAGATATTTTATCCCTTATTTCTTAATACACAGATAATCAGTGACAACATTCATCAACAATTGCTTTAGTTACAGGTAACCAAAAAGTTCTCGATGACATCCTACTTGGTATACGATATTGCAAGTATAAGACCATTCAGAGACTTGACCCTCACTCATAACATCTCTCAAAAGGCCCCTGCCTACCAAAGATATCTGCAACTGACCCTCAAGGAGAGTAACCACCATTTCTCAAGAGTGAGTGATGTATGCACTATGTTTTCCATATGATTTTTGGAGGGTAATCCTGAGTCAAGACTTTCCTCTCAAGTTGTAACTTTGATCAAGAGGTATGGGTCCTTTTTCACTCATTTCTCAAAATTATCATACATCAAACTATCGGGATTTGATCTCACTCTGCATAAGCTCCCAAGGTATCTTAGCGATAAGATCAAGATGTTCAAGTTATGTAGGCAGTTTTCTCACGTCAATGAAAAAATCAAGAATAGTAAGAAGAATAGTGTATTTTTTCCTATCTTTCTTGGAATCTTCTCATATAAAAATTCCAATGATGCCTCAAACTTGGAAGCTTCATTTTCCCCTTTGAATCTCTACTTATATACACCAAGAGCATATTTTTACATTCAAAACAACCCTGAAAATTTCCATCTTCCTGATTTGTACCATGTTCCACAAATCAAGGATTATTGGGTGAATTGTTCAAATGATTTTGAGGTTATGGAATGTGATCACATGAGAATGATTATTGGACAGATGATAAATTTAAAGTTTTATTGGTTCAAGGATGGAGTTTAAGATGATGAAATTAAATTGTATGATCTTGATTATCAAGCGGTGAAGGTCTCACCTCTCCCATAGGTCTCATGGAGCATTCAAGAATCAGGAGATGTTAATGAACAAACTGAAGTGGTAATCAAGAGATCCAAGGAATGGTTCAAGAAGAATATATTTGCACTCATTGAATCAAGAGGTCTCTAAACTCTCAAAAGATAAGCATCTCACCTTTTTACTTCAAATGCAACTGAGAAGACTTCAAGCTCTAATCACTCGGGAGGGCTTGCAAAAATAAATTCAATAAATTTTGAGGTCTCTCACTATAGGAGGCTACACAAGAAAGCAATAGTAATCCAAAACCTTGTATAAGGTTTTCAACAAGGATAAATTGATCCATCTCATCCATGAATCCCTTCGTAGTCTCCAAGCATATCCTCCTTTGTAACTGTGCCAACTCAACCATTGCAAGATGCACCATCTTACAAGGAGTCGGAAATAACAATCATGCCCAATGTTGAGCCTAAAACAACTGAAATATTCCAATAGGTGTAAGAGATGATCTAAGAAGAGACCCGCATTGTTCAAAATTTGGTGGATCTAGATTTTCAATCCATATCCACGATGGTAAAAATGAAGAAAGGTAAGAAAGCTCAAGTTGCTTTTCACTTCTTTAGTGGTGCTTTGGGAAATCAGTACGTGGAATTAGCTCAGTTGAAGGTAGTCAAGCCTATTGGTGAGATGAACATTTCTAACTATAAAATGAGCACCATTCCTCTAGGTCTAGAAATGCACAAAGGAGATGCAAACATGTTAAAATAATCTTCCACTCACCTTCTTGCAAGAAACAAGGAGTATAAGTAGAAGATTGAACAACTTGAAGATCACATAAGAGCTCTCTCTTCATATATGTAAACCTCAAATGTCATATCGCCTCTCCTTTTAGAAAAATTTGCTCCCATTAGTATCTTCGATCTAGAATCCATCAAGAGGGCACAAGGCTTCATAATGCAAGGCAGGGCCAATGACAAGTGGGTGAGATTTTTTTTTGAAAAAGGTAGGATCTTACTTCCAAAAATTATCTCATTTTTTGAATACACGGTAACAACCACCACAAAGGTAAATATAATTGGGGATGAAATTGAAAAATAGAAAGAACATTGGGATCAGGTATTCCCACTAGTGGTTGAAATGGGAAAAATCAGCTCCTCTGCATTGGTGGGAAGAAATGTGTTCAACTTCGCATCTGAAGACTTGTCTCAAATTTGGGACAAAACTCGTATTGCTCAATTTGAGATGCTAAATCATTATCTTGATGAATTGGACTCGTATGATGAGCACACTTCAAAAATGTAGGAAGATATCAATGTGGAAGTATAAAAAATTAGGGTACCCGCGGTGAATGAAAACACTTCATTAAATGATCTCGTGAAACCATTTGAAGATTTGGTTATGAAAGAGGTGGGAGACCCATTCTCTTTCAACAAATACATAATGGAATATCTTACAGAGATCAGAGTAGTTATCTCTAACACCAAAAAATAGCATCAAACATGGTTCACAAAATGTAAAATTTTCAATGGCACCTCTGATAATTGGCTCAAGGCTATGAGTTTTGTACACATTCCTTAATCAGATAAGGTTGCACCTACAATGGCTTAGTTTAGCAAGGAATTCAAAGGAATCAAGATATTTCTAGAAGCACTCTCCAAGAGTCTGGAAATTGAATCTTCATCGGTAAATAGATCATCTTCGTTAGAGTAGTTATCTCCTCTCTTCTCTCTTTCCCACCTCCTTCCCTCTCTTCTCTCATGTTCTATTTCTTTGTTGGGGGGGTTACTTTTCACTTTTGTCTTATTATTTAAAATGTGATCTATAGTTATAATTTGTAATGAGTTTCTTACAATTAATAAAAAGAAACTCAAATTCTTTCCTAGAAGCATAAAAGGTCACATGTTGTAAAGGTTATTAAAAAGTAATTTGGGGGGTAAGAAAAGAGCCATTTGAAAAACTATTTATTATATGACTTCCTCATTTCAAAGGGTTGTCAATTTGTGAGTCTCTAAGTAGATAACAAGTGCACTACAAAGAAACAAGTAAAGATAGCATTTGCTCTATTCCCTTTTCATATGTTTCCTCTCTCTCTCTTTGTAGCTTTGTAAATGTGTCAATCTTACATAACCAAGAAGGGTGTAAAATATTTTGATGAATGGATTAATGAAATTTTATGTTCATGATTCGTTGCCTTGCCATAGCTAGCAAAATTATTTTTATTCCAATTGTGTGTTGATAAAATTTTGTTGATACTTGTAAAAATCTGCGTGAGCCTATTTACAAGATTAACCCCCTCTCTCTAAATTCTCACTCCTAATAGCTCACCTTCATTACAAATTCTTCCCTTGCATGAGGTGGAAGCATTTGCCACATGTTTAGTGGATTGTGCATGTGTGATCCCCTACCTATTGACCACGCATAGAGTTTGTTTTATTTGCATACACTAAAGGGACCCTCCCCTTTTCCAAGTAGGAGGGACGCAATCCTAGAGCATTGGTGAAAATCAACTAATTTTTCCTAGTGACAAATTATTTATCCAACAATAAATAGTTGAAAAATACAAAAAATCAAATATTGAAAACCATAAGAGTCCCCATGTATGCTCAACATTTTTCCCTCCATGGCTATTCCTATAAATCCTCCCGTCTTGCAGAAGAATCTCTTATTCTTTGATGATACCTAAAAAGACCTTGTAGCTGATCTAAGGAATTTTATTTGGCATAATAAAGAGAGATTTAATCATTATCATGTTGCTTCAAGAATTGTGGACCTTGAAGAAGAACGTGCTCAAGCCCTACAATGTATGATAAAATCTAGAAATCCGTAGAAAAGAGCCTAGAAGAATTATGTTTGGAATTGTGAATTCAAGCTGGAAAAAAGAAGGTATACAAGATCCTCAAGAAATAGTAGCATGACTGACCCAACTTTTGAAGAGCAACTGCAATTTGATTTCAGAATTTCTATCAATCAAATTTCAAGAAGAACAAGTCAATAGTACTTCCCTAAATTTGATCCTACCTTGTCTCTTGAATACTCTATTGATGGATCAATGGTTAAACCATTGAACTACATTCCTCCGAAAGAAGAAATTGTTGAAGTTGTAGAAAGAGTTGAAAAAGAAGAAGCATTTGAAGAAGAGGAACCAAATATGGCTCAATAAGCACCATTACCTTGGAGGTAAAACATGGGTCAATTGGATCTCAATCCTCCTTTGTATGAATTATCTAAAGGATCCCAGAAGAACTTTCCTAAGTTCTACTGTGATGGGAAGAAGATCCTAAACAACCACATTGAAACCTTCATAATTGTTTTTGGTTGTTAGGTGTTGGATATGAAGATGTGTTAGTCCATCTATTTATAGAATCCTTGCAAGATGTGGTTGTAGACTAGTTTTACCATTTACCAAGGATGTCTATCACTAACTGAAATGATATGAAGAAAATATTTGAATCTAGGTTCAAACCCACCGAAAATGCACTTGTTCTTCTTATACAATGGACTCAACTGAAGAAATATACTTATAACCCTGTGAGGGAGTTCGTGGCCAAATTCAATGGAATTCTTTACAAAATCCCCAAAGCTTTTCAACCTACAAAGGATAACAATTTAAGATTCTTCACAAATTCTCAACTTCCTGAAGTAAGCTTCATGCTGAGAAGAACTCGACCAATTGATTTGGAGGAGGCATAAAAAATTACAGTCGAGGTACAAGATGACTTGATCATATCTGAAAAGATAAAAAAAGGTCTGAGAAAAGATAAGGGCCAAAGTTCAAATGTTAGAGCTATAGACTCATTAGTGTGAAATCTGGATAATGATGTTTGTTCTCTCCCTTAAGAAGCAGTTAGATCAAGCTTCCATGTACAAATAATCCTAGGAAGAATTTTCTAAACAAGAAAATAATTGGTCCACCACCATGAGGACTTTCTCTTGAGGTACCTCCAATAAATACAGCCTGTGATTCTGAGGAGGAAGAAAAATAAATTGTACATCTGAAAGAAGAAAATGAGGACAATAATGTCCTAGAGATTGAAGAAGTATAAGATGATGCACAAGTCGATTTCATCAAGTATTCTTTGAGAGAAGATGATGATGATGATGAAGATGCACCCAGCTTCTTGTGTGTAGTATTCACCCGCTCAAAATATTAAAAAGGATCTTCCTCCTCCGCTACTCCAAAAAAGAAGAAGAAGGAAGATCCTTAGGTGGCGAATAAACAAAACAAAATAACCAACAGAGGATATCCACTTCCACCTTCTATGGAGTCTCCAAAAGAGAAACCAAACCTCGTGGTGAGAAAGAAGTTTTATGTTGTCTCAATTAAGTATCTAAATGTTTCTTCTAGTTCCAATTCTACTTCTACAAAATTTAGTCCTTCCAAAACTCCAAATGTACCTACAAAATCATCCTTTGGTTCCCAAATAGCTACTCTCATTGTTAAATTTGTCCCAACTTCTAAGGTAGTACCTCCTTCATCTGTCAAAGCATCCACTACCCTAGGAGTACAAACCTTATCCCATTATCCTCCATTTGACATCATTGAGCATGTGAACAAGTCCAAAGTTCATATTTATGAATCTGAATTCTTACAAACCCATCCGGAGCAATTTGAAAGGCTTATCCACTACATCAAGGGTAGTAGCTCAAATACAAATGTTGCAATATATAATTCCAAATGACTACTTACAACACCACTTTCCCCTCCATTATAGAACATGCTTGCCTTGAAGGAATCCAAGACTCACAAAGCTGATCCTTTTTACCTCTCCCTCTTAATCAAAGGCCACCAGTCAAATAACTGTGTAATAGATTCAGGAGCTTCAGATAACGTGATGCCGATAAAAGTTACCAAAACTCTTCACATTACCTTGACATGAGCCACTGGCTCTTGTTTGATGTGGGATCATCATCAAAAATTAATTCAAATACAAAATTTCTTGGTCATGAGATCAATTAGATTGTGTAGGAGAGTATTTGATTGTGATTTTCATAAGGAAAAATGGTGCATTGTGATTATAACTCCTTGGTATGATGGTATGAAGACTTGCATGCAAATTATAGAAGTAGTAGAACATCAATGATCATGGAGGTGGGTAATATTACCTTGTTTATTGAGTAAGTATACTTTGTTTTGTAAGAATGTCATCTATAAATCAATGATTATGTGCATCCTACAGACCTGGACAGTAGGAATTCGAGTAAAAAGGAAACCATATGTGTTTTTCAAACTTCACTGGTAAAGTAAACATGTGAAAGACCTTTAAAAAATACCTTTAGATGAAATTTAGTGCTTTGGATCAATTCTTGGTAGAATTTATAGCAAAAGATAGCCCCTCGGGCCCACAGAGAACACAGTTAGGGTTTTATAAGGAAAAGTGTGTTAAAACCCTCCAAACTTGCATTCTTCCTCTAAAACTTGAAAAAACCTCTGTGACATGGCCTTCAAAAATAATCCAAAGGAATTTTGAGGTTTCAATGGTTAGAATTGTTTTTATTCATGGTAGTCTTCTAGATACTATGTATGCACAAGGTAAGGCCTAATTGTGAAGGGGGGTTTATAAAGTAACTAGGGTTTATATTTTGAGTTCAGTCTTGAAACTTTTCATGCATTAATAAATTGGAAATGGGTATCTAGAAAGGTTGGGTTTGTGTTTAGACACCTCATTTAAAGGAAGTTATGATGGAATAAAGATTGTCCCAAGGCTAGAAGAGCTTGTGAGCAAGATAAGAGAAAAGGTGAGATAGAGAGAGAAGGAGAAGGGGTTGGGTTTTAAAATTCACACCTCTCCATGGTTTTCCTAAAGGCTATTTAAATGTGTGTTTATTTCTTGATGGGTATCTCTATAAGTCTCTAACCATGAGCCATGCAAGCTATTAGTTCTTGAGAGCAAGAAGGGGCAATTTTGACAAGTTTAGCACAAGATTGATCTTTTTAAGTTTTGAACCATGATAGTGAGTGGTCTAACATTTTTTTTAGTGATGAAATATGGGATATGGCATAGAAAGTAATAGTGAAGACTAGATAGGCCAAAGTAGCTTATTGTGTTAAAAGCTAGTGAAGAGGAAATGAAGAGTAAATTGAACAAAGGTGAATGATGAAGGAGTTGTATGAAATTGGATTGATTTTTTTATTGAAATAACACTAAAAGAAGGTTTATAGAGTAGGTTATGGTGTTTGGATAAACCATTTAAGGTGAATTTGGTCAAAAAATTGCAAGAATAAGCCATTTTGGGCTTGCAAGTGATCCTTAAATGCAAAGATAAGTTGAAGTTGTTGTATGAACCTTCTTTATTGATTAAGTGTATGAAAAATATAGTTTTCTCTACATAATTATTACTCCATAGAATCTAAAGGATTACCCATGGTAGGGTGAATCAAACATGCACGGGTGGCTCTCACCGATTTTCCAGACAAGAAGGTTTTATTGACCATCTTGGTAGTTGACATCCTGGCATCTTTTGGAATTTTGTTAAGAAGAAGTTTTTGTAGAGACTTAGATTGTGATATCTAGATGGATTGGTTTTCCACAACCATTACAGTAAAAGGATAAATAAGGAAGTTATAGCCCATGAGAAAAATGAATTATACTGTTAAAAAATCAAAGGACCCAAGAGTTGATGTGTTGTTTCAAGACAGTGGACTTGGTAATTACTTTTTGACTGCATAAAAAGATGAAAATTTTCCATTCCTTACATAATATGTTGAAATAAGTTGTGGACAATGGATTTCAATGGAATCCATTTAAGTGTTGGTTCAGGAACCACTGTTGTACTAACTTTTTCTTTAGGTGAGTTGTTTCCTTTTACCTATAAGTTAAATTTTGAAAACACTAATAATACCGTGGAAAATTAAGCCCTCCTTTTAGGGATGGACGTAGTTGAATCCATGGGTATTAAAAAGTTGAAATCTCTCGATGATGCTAAAGTGATTGTCAAATAAGTTAGAAACCAATATCAAATCAAGAATCCAAGGCTCAAGCACTACAGAAATAGAGTACGAGATTGTATCGAGTCTTTTAATGTTTTCTCTATTCAAGATATTCCCTGTGAACAAAATGTGAAATTTTATTCTCTTGTAGTCTCAACTTCTATAATGAACCCACACATGTCTTTCAACAAGGACAAAGTGACTTTTGAGATGATTTCCAGGCCTAGTGTGTCGGATAATGTCAATCATTGGTAATTGTTCAATGATGATAGTCATCTTATCCCTTTCCTGGAGAAAAGAAATAATTTCAACAACCTCTTCTATGAAGGAAGTAATACTTTGAATCGTGAGTCTATTACAAATGAAAATAAGGGTGAGATAGACAAAATTGATTCAAAAGGGGTCATAAGACTAAAGGGAAATAAAATTCCAAAAGGCCTCGTTTATCTTCAAGACTAGTTTGATAAGCCTAATATATTTATTAAAGAAAAGACAAAAGAATATTCATGATGCACTGTTGAGTTTGAAAAGGAGAACATTGGCACCCTGGAATAGTCGAGAATGGTCAACATTGGAAAGTGTTGTTCACCAAAGGAGAAAAGGATTTTCGTCTCATTATTGAGGAGATACTCCGATGTACTGGCATATTTATATGATGAGCTAAAATACATCAAGCTGAAAGAAATGTGTCACTCCATACCACTCAAGCCCAAATCCAAGCCTTTCTAGTAGAAGCAATGGCCATATAACCCTAAGATTTTTGACACAATAAAAGAAGTGTTGAAAATTTTGAATGCAAGAATCTTATTTCCTATTCACCACTCTACATGGGTGGCCAATATTGTCCTAGCGTGAAATAAGAACGGTGAAATAAGGATTTGTCTCGACTTCTGAAACTTGAATCAAGCTTCATTAATAGACAAATAGCCTCTTCCTATCATGGACCATATATCCTATAGTTATTCACGGGATCCAAGATGCTTTCGTCACTTGATGGCTGCTATGGCTATAATAAAGTTGAGGTAGCTGGAGAAGATAGACATAAAATGGTTTTCACCACTCCATGGGGCACTTTTTCCTATAACATAATGTTGTTTGGCCTCATTAATGCAAGAGAAACTTTTCAAAGGGCAATGCATCTTGCCTTCAAAGATCTCAAACACTGCATTTTCATTTACCCTAATGATCTCACGGTCTTCTCCAAAAAATGGGGAGATCACTTGAAACATCTGGAATAAGTACTAATCAGGTGTCGACAACATGGAATTTATCTTAATCCTTAAAAGTGAATTCTTGGTGTTACAGAAGGGAAAATTCTTGGTCACATCATGAACAAGGAAGGAGAAAAATTGATCCTGAAAGGATAAAGGAAATTTAGGCACTCTCCTTTCCCACAAACAAGAAAGGAGTTGATTCATTCTTTGGCAAGGTAAACTTTCTTTGTCATTTTGTTCTGAACTTTGCTGAATTGACAAAGCACATTACTTGCATGATGAAACCGCAAGCAAGTTTTAGGTGGAATAAGGAAGGAAAGGAGCCATTTGATGGAATCAATGAAGCAATTTCTAAGGCTCATACCCTAGTATGGTCAAAATTTGACAAAGATTTCATTTTGTGCTGTTATGCTTCAAAACATACTCTTTTATCCATCTTAGTTCAAAAGAATGAAGAAGATATTGAAGAACACATTTCCTTCAAGAGCTATCTATTGAAAGATCATGAGCTGAAGTAGAATCAAATTGAGAAGTATGTATATGTCATGGTCAAAGTAGTTAAGAATTTTAGATTCTACATTCTCAAATCCCACACTATGGTGATGGTTCCAGGGTCAGCGATAAAATCAATTCTAGCCTAGTAGAATCCAGGGGCTAAGAGAGGCAAATGGGTGGCCAAGATTCAATAATATGACTTAGGTATTAGACCATCAAATCTGGTTCGAGGAACTGGTGTCAGTTAATGGTTGAAGATGAGTCTCTCATGACTCAAAATGGAGAAAAGGAATGTCAACGATATGTATACATAAGTGAGCAGTCAGAACTTGTCCCAAGTTATTTTTGTAAACACCACCAATGAGTGGTATTCTTATGTTTCATACTTCTCACCTATGGTGAGTGCCCAACACACCTTGATTATAAGCAAAAGCGGACTCTCAAGCTGAAATCAACCAGGTATGTAATCTAGAATCATGTGTTATAACGACATTATTTCCAGCCTGTTCAGCACTTTTACCTTCCCAGATCACCTCTTGTTTTCTTTGAAATCAGCCAAGTCTACATATCTCTCCTTCTTTCTTAGGTTTTCACAGTTTACATGCTTTATTGCTTACGTATTATTGTATATTAGAATTTTTACATCATATAGTATAGTAGTTACTTTGAAATATAGATTTAACTCAAATTAAATTAAATCATTTGGTGATCCCCACATGTGATCAAACACTTAGATCCACATTTTGTCTATTCTACCTAATCTCCTTTCATGGATCCTAAAAATCTTGTAATATCCTTTCATGACTTACTTCAAATACACTCACCTTGTAAAGATGTTCTCTAAAAATCCCTTGACACCATGTGTCTCCCTTGTAATAAGACACATTCACAAGCAAGTGCCATTTTCAATCATCTATCTAATGAATCTATTGGTCCTAATCCTCCAACCAATCTAGTTGTCTTACAGTCAATTCAAGATTTACACCATGCTTTTCACAATAAATTTCACACTATGGAAACCATGATTACATCTCTTAAAGCTGAAATCCAACATCTCAAGGATGCTTCTCAAACTCATGCTAGTTCTTCTTCTACACCTTAGCCCAATTCTATGTCTTCTAAATGTGTTCATGTTTGTGAACCCCAAGTCTTACCATAACTAGCACCTCTCAAGATTTATCTAAATGCTAAGAAGCATGATATTCTTCCTAAGCTCCTCAATCACCAATTGATCAACTTGCCAACTACTCATTTCTACCCTCCTTATCGGCTTTCCAAATACATAATTTAGACAAAAAGGAGTATTAATTGCAATTACAAACAAATAACCAAGCTTAGCTTAATCCCTAACCTAACACACTTAATATCTACTTCAAGTTTGATAAATATAAAAATGAGAGAGGATGTTATACATGCACTTACCTACAAGTTGTAATCCTCCTTCTTTGTTGCTTTGGATTTGCTCAATGGATGAATATTTTTTGCTTCAGATTGTGGATTTAGTTAGACAGCACCTGCCCTTAATTGTTTAATGATTGGTTATATAATCTTTATGACCTTACAATGATGATTGAGAGCTTTATTAGAAATTTGGTAGCACTTAGTTGCAATTTAAAAATTTTGCTTCCATGAGGGTGGTGAGCCAAATTTAGAGGTTTTGGGAGGAATAATGGAGGGTGGAGATTGATCCATGTAGGATGTGAATAAATGGTTGAGGATTGGTGAGAAGGATGGGGAATTCTAGAATTAGATAATTCTATAAATTAAGATAAGCCCGTTGAATTTTTAATTCAATGGAGGGAGGGATTTTTATTTAAATTTTTAAATAAAAAGGAGGGAAGTTTGGAGAGGGTTTTAGGAATAGAAGCCTATAGATTTGGAAGTGGAGCATTTGATTAGAATAGAATTAGGTGATATTAATTATGATTAGGGATGTGATTTGATGGAGAAGCTAGGTGTAGGATAGGTGTACAGTAGGTGGGTAGGAATTTTAAATTCTTAGAAATTGATAATAGGGATTAGTGATGGGATGATAAGATATTGATAGTGAATTAACTAATTGAGGGTGAGATGGGATTATTGGGTGAGTAAATTAGAATATGTAAGATAAGGATATATATGATAATAGGGATTAAAAATAATTAATCTCAAAATTACTTATGATACGATTAGTGGTGGGGGTAATAATAATATATAATAAGTATTTTATTTATTAATAAAGTATGTAGACATTTTACATGTCTATATTTTTCCCCTCTTTGAAGGGTTATTGTGGAGAAATGATTGTTCAAAGAAATATTGGTTGCCATAATAGATGACAAGGGTGACACCCCCTTAAGGCATCATGCGAAGAGGAAAACAAGTCGGGTGACTGATCAAAAGGAAGAGAAGAGGGTGATGAAAGTAGGAGAAATAGGATGCCCCGGCAAAGGTAGCCAAAGGATGAGATGCCCCAGTGAAGGAGTGTGTGAATTAAGTGATTGGATGTAATCCAAGAGGATGATTGATTGAGTTAATTAGAAGGATTCAATTGATAGGATTAAAAGGATGTCCTAGTCATAAAGAAAGATATTGGATTCCCCAATCACAGATATATGAAAGGGCTTAGGATTGGGTAATTGAAGGATTAGATGTTTGACTAGTCGGGAATATTTCCCTAATGTAGACATCAGGATTGATCTTCGCTTGGATGGTTATTAGCTCGATTTGATTAATTTTAGTGTCATTGCACCACGCGCCTCATGCGCTCTTGGTTTGGTGTTGAAATATCAATTGGATGTTGGTTAGGGTAGGTGAGTGGTGGGATAGGACTTAAGAGGATGAATGAAAGATTGGAAGATGTTAGATAAGGAAGGGATGGGGATGGGATAGTGTTGTCAAATATATTCCAAATTTTCATCATTAGAAGATGTTGTTAACCTCATATCATTAGGCAAAGTAACAAATAGAGCGTCGTCATATCATTGGACTATAAAAGAAATAAAAAAGAGGCCACATATCATCGGCTAAGAAAAAATATGCAAGAATTAAAGCAAGGATTCATAATAATACAGGCAGAAACATAAAGAAAAAGTGACGGAAAAAAATTGGTCATGTTATGTGTGGTTATTAATTTGTTGATTGGTTTTTGATTTTTTAGGGTTTTTATGATTTTTTAATTGTTGTATATTTTTACGATTTTTTTTAAAAATTTAATGTTTTTGTATTTTTGTATTTTTTATTTTTTTGGTATGTGGGGTGATAGACAGGGAAATTCAGGTAAAGTATGAAGAAATGGGAGGAAAAACAAATGAATGGGATGGAAGAATGGGTGCCTGGGGCACGGCTAGGGCATCACGGAAGATATAAGAGGGCCTTAGGGACCACTCGACAAGTCATTTTCACCGCACTCAATAGAGAATAAGATCCCTTAAGAGAGAACACGATGGTGTACGAGAGGATTTGAGGGCATCGAGTGAATGTGGTGAGGGAGTATCAATGACCGACAACCGATGGACCTATGGTAAGTACGTTGTGGGTTTTTGTTATATGTTTTACACATTTTTATTGAGATTTTTTTAGGGTTGTTAGGGAAATTAGGTAGTGTGAGGGGGTAGAAAGTGGATCCTGTACACACGAAATTGTGCCTATATTCCATATCGTAGCACCGATGCACATGAAATGACACCTATGCATCATATTGTGGCACCTATGCATCGTAGAGGGTTGGGTTATGTTTTGGTGCCTTTTCACCAGGAAAGAGATTGGTTTTAGCACTGGTGTTTTAGATTAACGCCTATGTTGAGGTTTGACACCTATGCTAGAAATAGTAGCACCTATGTGGATGGGGATATGAAATGGTGCATACTTAGAGTGTTATGGTGCCTATGTTTTAAAGTGGTGCCTATGCGCAGGGTAGGGGGATAGAATGACACATGTGAGGTAAAGCAGTGCCTGTGAGGTAGAGTGGCACCTATGCTTTGTAGAGTGGTGCCTATGTTAGAAAGTAGCGTAAGTGCTTGATTTGAGGGCAGTAGAGTAGGTTAAGGGTAAAATGATGTGGGGTATATAGTAGAAAGATAAGAAATGATAGGTTGGGGATAATATGTGCGGGTGATACATACCGGTTGCATTCGAGATTATGCAGGTTCGGCTTCGGTGATCGGATGCCTTGATGAGATTACTAGGAGGATTTTATGAGGAGGCGGAGGAGGATGAGGCTTCTCTCTTACATGTGTTTAGTCTATTACATGTGGCAAGAATTCCGAGTATGTGAGTGGATGAAGGATTATTGACTGCATTGGAGGAGAGGTGGCACTCAGAGACTAGCACCTTCTAGCTGTCGACAAGGGAGATGAGAGTGACATTGGAGGATATCTATTACATTTATCATATTCCATTGGAGGGGGAGTGGGTGGAGTGACATAGCATGGCTGGGATTATTTACATATGTGGAGGGTGCACCCCATCAAGGGCTACATATAGACTTGGGGTTATACTTCAAAGAGGATTATATGGAGTGAGTGTCGATGTTGTTATGCTCATTGATCAGCTGTATTATTCTACCTGATGGGGGAGGAAAATATTTTAGCATTGGTTTTGCAAATGTTGTTTATGCAATGTGGCAGTTTGAGACAATGTATGTTGAGGTGCCTATAGTATTAGCACACTTATATCAGGATCTGTATAAGGTGGCTTACCGAGGAGGTAGTAGTATCGGGGCAGGGATTTTACTATAGATTTGTAGCTATGACCACATAGTTGTGGGGAGGGTGATAGGTATCTGTCAGCAACGATGAGATGGGGAGACTTTAATATATGGATGGTACATGCATATGGGAAGGAGAGCGCATTTGGGGGAGATGGATTTTTATAGGTGGAGGATAGATGAGATGAAGGCAGGGGATATTACATGGTGACCATATTAGGATTAAAAGGCATGGATGGAAGATCAGGTGCTATTGAGGAGGATTCAGACACCATTTTACTTGGTAGAGGCCCATCTATATATGATCAAGAGATATAGGCCAGGTCGATTCCTACGTTAATTTTGGTATGATACAGGATATTCCTACAAGTCTGCATGTGTTTTCATAGACAATACATGATTCTAAGGACTGGGGTGCACCGGTTTTGGCTGATGTGGCCAAGGCTAGTTTTGACAATATACAAGTTATCTCGTGGATGCCCTTTGTTATGATCATCATGTGCAGATTTCACTAACACCTCAAGGTTTTTGTGTAACAGTTCATTACATTTGGTATCAAAGTGACCACCCGTGTTTGAATCCCACTCAGTTTGTTACATCGTGTAGCCGGGGCCCGTGGGGCACCTAAACATTGGTGAAGCGAGGCTCATACGTATGGGAGTGTGGGTGCAAACCCAGCCAGAGTCGGGCTCTATGGAAGTGTGGTGGGATGTTATGATCCTCATGTGTAGATTTCACTAATGCCTCAAGGTTTTGGTGTAATGGTTTGTTACACCCTTACTAGCTATAGCTGATTTGGGGTCAATATGAGGATATGATGAGTGGTGTCATTGGATTAGGCCAGCCAGTTTGACTCGACCACTAGGAGGTATGAGATTTGTTCATGAATGGAGACAAGTTTATAGGGGAGGCACACAGGGGCAGGCCTTAGTGGTGCATGTACCATAGGGACATGAGGAGGAGGTGTTACAGCGAGCACCACGAGTCATTATATTAGGAGGTCTGCCATCCCAACAGTTAGTGGCTTATTCACCTGTACAGGATGCATCGGGCCAGAGTCCAGATAGACAGTAGGTGGATGATTTGACTGTGCCATTATAGATGGTTGTACCATCAGTGGTAAATATTATGTATCCATCTAGTACAGGGGTTACAGGTACAAGGTTAATAAGTGCAGGGTTATCAGGATCAGGTGCTTTTAGTGTGGGTCCTTCAGGATCAAGTGATATGGGACTACAAGCTCGTGTTGACAAATTGGAAGCGAAGGATCATGCACGGGAAGTGGACATAGTAGGGATTCGAGCGAGAGGTGTATCTCGCTTGACATAGTTACAATATTTGAGGCATATAGGGAGTATGTTATCTATATTGGCGAGTCAAATGATGGCAGAGGGGGAGAATATGGTAGTTGGGGTAGCTTAACTACAGGGGGAGTGAGACAAGATAGGGTAGGTGGTTGATGAGTTGAGGTAGGAGAGGGATCATGTCATATGGCACCGAGACAGGTACTATCGTTAAAGGGATGCGTATAGAGATAAGTATGGGGTTTTAGATATTACAGCTGAGGCATCAGAAAGTGTGACACATGGAGTTGCTCAAAGGGTGGGGGAGATACAAGGAGTTACTTAGGGAGAAGGATAGATGGAACCACCGAGGATTGTGAAATAGAGCCACTACCATGCCTTAGCAGAGGATATGCATTATTATGAGTGCATTGTGACTCATAACATGGTGGAGGAGCAATGTTATGAAGAGTATTTTCTTGAGAAGAGATCGGTATGGTCGATGGCCTCAAGGAGTACGGCAAGTGTGTTACAGTTGAGATTGGATGGAGTAAGGGATGATATGGGTAGCTCAACATAGTGATGAGTATTGATGTTAATGTTGTATTTTTTTATATGATAACCATGGTGGTCAAATTTTTTATGTACTCATGTATTTTGATGGTACAGATGTATTATTTGAGTATACAGATAACATGTATTATGTTTTTAATGAGTCATTTTGATATTATGATTATGATGACATACTTTGCATTGATGTTGATGTATAGATGAGGATTATTTAGGAGGAGGATGTCTTTGATGACATGCAGATGTAATTTGTTATTGTTGTGTTTGTTGGATAGATGATGATGTACATGATGGTTTATATGCATGATTTTTATGATGTAGTGTTATTGGATGAGTATGTTGATATGATGTATTATTTTTTATTATGATGACATGTGTTTATTGTGATGTTATTATGATGTGTTATGATGATGTATTGATGATTAGTAGATTTTGTCATGATAATGTTGTGTAATGTATATGTTTAGAGATATGTGTTATTTTATGATGATATTATGAGATTAGATGATGATTTATTGTGGTTAGATGATGTACATGATGTTGTTAGGATGTGATTAAATTTTTAAATGATTATGTAGGTTTATTGTGATGTGATGATGTTAAATGTTTTGAGAAAGTTGGATTATGAGATAATGGTGGTGATTATTTTATGTGACGATGATTTTCATTGTGACGGTAGATGATGATTATATTATGTGATGATGATTTTTATTGTGATGGTAGATGATGATTATGGTATGTGATGATGATTTTTATTGTCATGGTAGATGATGGTGTGGTTATTGTTAGTGAGTAATGCATTACTTATTATTGGAATGGATAATGTAAACTATGGATGGTTATGATGACGATTATATACATATGGTAAATGTTATGAATTTTTTTGATAATGTTATTATACAAAGTAAATATACAAATATGTACAATGTAACTATTTCATGACATGAAGTAGAATTTTAGAGAGAAAAGGGGAAAGGATTGCGAAATGGGAATTGGTAGCAATAGTAGGTGAATGGGGGGTGGAGAGAAATGAAAACCTCATGATATTAAAAGGGTTGCATTTCTTTGCATTGACTTGGATTCTTCTTAATGTTGCAATTCCCAAAATGTTTTTGTAGACAATGTGACCTTAGTTAGGATCAAGATAGAGTTCCTAGTCATGATATATTTGTTTCTTCGTAGTTGGGATCAGAAAAAGTATGGATTTAGGATACTTGGAAAAGAATGTTGATATGGATGGAAACATGTGTATGGATAAAGAGGATTGCCCCCAATGTGGTGATTGCATTCGGAAAGAAATAGTGGACATAGGATCTATTTTACCATAGCACCAGGAACCGGTTTTCACTATGGTACTTACCTAAGGTGCCACCGAAGTGGTTTTCACCATTGGACGAATCATTTTTATTTTATCTTTGTTTTTTATTTTTATTTTTTATTTTTGGTTGTGGGAACTTAGGGGTAGAATTGCTTGAGATGCATAATTTTTATGGGCTTATCCAACTCATACCCAACATGAGTAGCAAGCTTATAAGCACCCGATCCAAACTTGGTGATGACAATATAAGGTCCGATCCAATTGGGTTTAAACTTGACTTTATTTTATCGGTTGGCATTAGTGTTACACTGGTTCTCTCTGAGGACAAGGACACTGACTTAAAACTCATGGGTTTTAATGCACTTTCCATACTGTTTGCAGAGGTGATTTTGATAAACTTTGAGGTGGTTCAGGGCTTGGAGGCATTTCTCATTTAGCATCTCGAGTTCTTGTAAGTGATGTACTCGATAGTCCTCATCATCAATGATGTTTTGGAGGGAAACATATAGGGAAGGGAGATTGATCTCAATAGGAAATATTACTTATGTGCCAAAGACGAGAGAATATAGAGTGCAGCTATTGGGGGTACAAATGAATGTGTGATAGGCCCACAAGGCATGATAGATTTGTGTGTGTCAATCACGTCCTACTTGACTGACAATTCTGCCAAGGATGTGTTTTAGAATTTTATTATATGCTTTAGATTGACCATTTCCTTAAAACATAGGTTTTAATGCACTTTCCATAGTGTTTGTGGAGGTGATTTTGATCATCTTTGAGGTGGTTCAGAGCTTGGAGGCGTTTCTCATCTAGCAGCTCAAGTTCTTATAAGTGATGTACTCGATAGTCCTCATCGTCAACGATGTTTTGGAGGGAAACATGGAGGAAAGAGAGCTCAATCTCAATAGGAATATTACTTATGTGTCAAAGACAAGAGAGAATAGATTAGAGCCAGTGGGGGTACAAATGGACGTGTGATAGGCCCACAAGGCACAATAGATTTGTGTATGTCAATCACGTCTTGTTTGACTAAAAATTCTGCCAAGTATGCGTTTAAGCAATTTATTATATGCTTCAGATTGACCATTTCCTTGTGGGTAATACACCGTGGAAAATTTAAGCTTGGTGTGAAATTGGTCACAAAGTTCATAGACTGCTTGATTTTTGAATGATTTACCATTATCCATGATTATTGCGGATGGAATACCATAATGGAAAATGATGTGATCAAGGATGAACTTAGATATTTGTTTTCTGGTAACATATGTAAGCAAGAGGGTTTCAACCCACTTATTAAATTATTCTATGGTAGTAATAATAAATGTGTGACCATCAGATGAGGGGGGATTTAGTTTTCCCATGAGAACGAGACCCTGGGTAGAAAAGGGCTATGGAGTGGTAATAGGTTGCAAAGATTGGGATGGAGCATGGATGAGGTCAGAATTTTTTGGCATGGGATACATTTGTGGACATATGAACATGCATTTTTTTCATTATGGGCCAATAGTAACTAGTGCACGGGAGTTTCTTAACAAGTACTACATCACTGGTGTGAGCATCGCAGATGCCCTCATGAACTTCTTTAAGTGTTAGTTCAGCCTCTTGGGAATTAAGGCATTGCAACAAAAAAATTTCAAAGCCTCTACAATAGAGAGTGCCACCAAGGATGATGTACTTGGATGTGCATTTGATAAAGAATTTATGATGGTTACATGGAAGATTGGGTGGAAGGGTATGGTCATGGAGATAGGTGTAGATGGAATGATACCATGGGGAATTAGGACCAAAAATCTTGCATACCATCTCAAATTCGGTGACATCATAGTTTGGAACCATAAGTTTTTCAACCAATAACTAAGAGTTACAGGCATCTGAAGGCATGTCCAATAAAGAACCAATGGTTGTCATTGCATCTGTTGATTTGTTGCTTGAACGCGAAACCTGTTCAAACTAGATATGCTAAAAGTAGAGATTGAAATTGTTGACCATTCACTTATAAGGAACTATTTTCTCATTTTAAGTTAAATATTCATCATTAACCTATTTGATTATGAGTTGTAAATCTCTAAAGACGTTGAGAATTATGATGTTCCATTAGATGGTCATTCTTAATATAGCTATGAGTGCCTCGTATTCAGCTATATTATTGGTGTAGGGAAAGGCGAGTTGAAACACCTTAGCGATTAGGTCTCATTAGGGTTTGATAAACAAAATCCCTACTCTGGAGCTGTGATTTTTAAAAGATCCATCAAAGTATGATTTACAGGTATCTGATTCTTTAATGGTGAATATAGATGCATCTAGGAACCATGTATTAAGTGGTGTGGAAGCAGAAACTAGATTTTTGGCTAACTGATCTGCCAGAACATGTCCTTTGATAGATTTCTTATTAACATATTTAATTTTGAACTCGCTCAAGAGCATCATTCTTTTAGCCATGCGTATTTTCACAGCCATATTTGAAAGTAGATATTTGAGAGGATCTACTTTGGCTATGAGATTTACCATGTTGTTGGGAATATAATGTCATAACTTTTGAGAGGAAAAGATAACAACAAGACATGCCTTTTCCATAAGATTATATTTGAGCTCATAAGCTACTAGTGTTTGGTTGAGGTAGTAGATGGCCTATTCTTTTCAATGATCATCATGTTATGCTAAGAGATCTCCCAAGGCATGTTGGGTAGTTGAAATGTAAAGGAGGAGGGGAATTCTCGGAGTAGGAGGCACTAATACTGGAGGATGCAATAAATATTCCTTAAGTTTGTGAAAAGAGGATTGAAACTCCTCATTCCAATGAAATATGGTTCCCTTTTTGAGAAAATGATGAAACAGATGGCACTTATCAGCGAATTGTGCTACAAATCTTCTGATGGCTTGTATTTTACCATGTAGGCTTCAGAGTTGTTTTATATCTGTAGGTGATGGCATTTTGATCACAACTTTTACTTTATTTGGGTCAATTTCTATTCCACATCTTGAGATGATAAAACTAAGTAGCTTGCTAGATGTGACACCTAAAATGCACTCTTAGGATTGATTTAAACATTGTATTCCCGGAGTCATTTAAAAATGTGACAAAGAATCGTGGAATGTTCTTCTCTAGACTTGTATTTTCCAATAATAACATCAACATAGTCTTCAACAATGTCATGCATCATGTAATGAAATATAATTATCATAGAGCGTTGATATGTAGCTCAGAAATTTTTTAAACCAGTGGACATGACCTGATAACAGAAGGTGCCCTAAGGTGTAGTAAAAATGGTTTTTTGTTAGTCTTCTTTAGCAATTTTGATTTGATTATATCCAGAGAAGTTGTCCATGAGGGATAACATTTTGTGCCATGCTGTAAAATCCACAATCATGTCGATATTAGGTAAGGGAAAATCATATTTAGGGAAAGCTTTATTAATGTCGCAGAAATATGTACAGATACTAATGCCCCCAGTCGTTTTGCCTACTAGGACTATGTTGGAGATACAATCAGAGTAGTCAATGGGCCAGATGAAAATGACTTCAAGAAGCTTATGAAGTTATTATTTGACAAGAAGGTCCACCTTTGGATGCATTTTTCATAGTTTTTGCTTAATTGGCTTTGTATCTTTACGCACCACAAGATTATGATCCACTAGAGATGGATCAAGACCGAGCATGTCTGCATAGGACCATGTAAATGCATCTGAGAATTATTTTAGGAGTGTGGTAAAGGTGGATTGTTCTTTTGCTGATAATTATGCCCCCAATTTGAGGATCTTAAAGTCTTCTTCAGTGTTGATGTTAATGTCAATAATTTCCTCAATTAATGATGTTGAACCATTTTGTAACGCTTCAGGATCTGGAAGAAGTTGATCTATAGGTGGATCATGTTTAGGATTTGAGGGATTTTGGAATAATTTTACAAGGGGATCCTCCAGATCTAAATGGAAAGAGGAGGAGGGATAATGAATGTTGGATGAGGATTATATATGGAGGGTAGAATCTTGTTAGCCAAAGTAGGCATCAACATTTAGACATACTTGGAAACCTTTCATATGGTCGCTAGAAAGTACATTATCCTGAGTTCTCATGAACTTGAGAATTACCTCATCATTTTGAAATGTATCGAGAGATATATGTTCGGGATTTTGGTCCCGCTAGATGAGTTAGGGGTAGGTGAGGGTGACATTAATGGCAAGGGTAGTGGTGTCATGGAAGAGATTAGTGTCAGAAATATCGACATATTTGCTATAGACAGAACTTGTTTTAATGGTGTACATGGCCTCCTCAGTTATTTTGGTAGTGTCACTAAGGTCATTGTGGATACTCTCATTGAGTGGGTGGTACCATAGACTAGGGTGATCAGGATTAGGAATGATAGTAAGAGGTTCAGGGATGCCTTGTGTGTGGATACGTAGTCCTCAACCAAAGTATCCCATATGATTCATCATTTGTTTGGCAATCAGATATTCGTTGTTCAAGTGGCAGGACTGTATAGAGTTGTCGATGAGTCATATGGTGTTAGATGACTTGAGGTACTCATCAACGAGGTACCCAAATGGATAAAATTGGATGTGGTCAATGAATAGTTTTTCTTTTTGATTTGACACATGTCGGGCCTGCCAAATTGTTTAGGTGATAGTGGTAGTTGCTCACTACTTAAGGTTTGATATTCTCCACACCCTGTGGATTTTAGCTTGAGTGGTGGAGTAGGTAGAAGAGGAGCAGATATGGATGAAGTGGGTAAGATGGGATCAGATGATGATGAAGCATTACTTGAGTTGGATGGAAGACTATCAGGTGATACATATGAAGCAGAGGGCATTATGGATGATGAATATGGAGAGAGTGTGGTGGAATGGTTTGAGTGATAGGAAAATATGGTTCCTTATAGGCTTACACTTTACGTGCTTGGAAATATTGGAATGGTTGAGGGTTACCATGAATAGTGACTTCCATTTTGGCATGATCAAATTTATGACATTGGTGTAATTTAGATGGGACATTATGCATCTCATGGATCCAGGGACGTCCAAGCAACAAGTTATCCCAGAACTGAATGTCTACCACATGTACTAGGGTGGGGAGCATGACATGCCCTACATTAATAGGAAGATCTAAATTTCCCACATAATTTCTTTCAGTATTATCATATGCTTTGATAGTTATTATTTCTTGTCGTAAATCTAATTCATCGTACCCTAATCATCGAATGAGAGATAAGGAACAAAGGTTAACTCCAGACCCGTTGTCCACTAACAATCGTTTTATGTGAGCATTTTCAATGTGAACCTCAATGTACAGAGGGAGCTTGTGAGTTAGGCCATGTAGTGGTAATTCATGTTGAGTGAAGGTGAGTGGAAATGTCATATGGGGGTAAAGATGAGAAACAAGGGCTTGGAATTACATAGGATCGATGTCATTTGGGATGTGTGTTTCTTGAAGGGCATCATAAAGGATATCTTTGTGCATCGAGGATGTTTTGAGACAATCCATAATGGATATTTGCATGGGGGTATTCTCAATTTGTTTAATGATTTATTACTAAGCTTGCAGTGGAGGATTAGAGGAAGATGGACCAGCTCCTTAGACCACTACACAGCTCCTTCAAGTGATAACCACACACTAAGGGTTTTGTGAAGGGCCTTTGACCTTGATAATGGCTATTTGATGTGGGGAATAATGGATATGGACAACAAGATATTTGTATTGGAATGATACATGGTAGTAGTTGATGTGATTAGAATGGTGGGTGGATGACTCAGAGTTTTTTTTGGACTTCTATTGACCCTGATTTGAAGCATGGATCTGACCATGATTGGGAAGTGGATTTTGATAGATTCCTAGCTTCTGATTATGGGAGGTAGAGGAAGCATTGTCTTTGATTTCAATTTCACCCCAATCAATCAAATATTGAATATAATTCTTTAGTTTCATACACCTAGTGGTGGCATGACCCTTGATTCTATGGAATTTTCAATATTTGTTTTCCTTAAACCAAGAGGGTTTCATCCTAGACTCATCAATTGTTTAAGTTTGGGGGAAATAACCATATTATCAGTAAATAATTTATCAAGGATTGCTTTGATAGATTCACCAAGGGGGGTGTATGTCCTTTATCTTGAATCTTGGGTAGATCAGGGTTGACCCTTTGGGATGGATATATAAATAGCTTTATGGACGTGTTGAACGTGTTTGGTCTCTATCACTCCATCGCTGACAATATTTATTTTTTCCTGAAGTATTTAGGCTTCTCTGATGTGGAGGGTAGATTGGTTTGATTGGATTTATATCATGGAAATACAATTTAATGAGGCCTTTGACAATAAGGGATTTTTCAATTTGCATTCCTTTTTCAATAATTTCATCAAAGGTATTAACATAATGGATTTGTAGGTGGAAAGCTAGTTCTTGATGGAGGTTGGTAGAAAACATGGTGACTAATTGCTTTTCAGGGATTGGCCATGGAATACTACTAGCAACGGATCTCCATCATTACAGGAAGGATGAAAATATTTCTCTATTACATTGTTTGGTGTTACGTAGATTGATCATGGTGACATCATGTTCCACATTATATCAGAAGTGCTTAACAATTTTTTTTGACAAGCTACCAAAGGTAGTGAGAGAGCCTTTTAGTAATCAGGGAAACCATTCAAGGGCAGGATGGCTAAATCCCAATGGGATTCAAAATCCAATCCCTCTTTGTCTAGTGAGCATCATTCCATAATCACTAATGTTCCTTCCTTGGTAAGTCAAGAGTCGCATCTCCAACCCATTCCAACTAAGCAACCGCCTCTCAAAATCCTTCCTCCATCCCCTCCTCCTATTAAGCCCTCTACAGCGTTACAAATTTCAACTATGCAATGACCTCTCAAAATCCATCCTCCATCCTCTCCTTCTATCAAGCCTTCTATAACACTACCCATTCCACCTACATAACCTCCTTTAAAAATGCATCCTCCTGTCAAACCCATCCCTAGACCTACTCTTGCTTCTACCCCTCATGATGACAACAATATACTTTCTTATGATACATTTCAAACTTCATCACCATCACAATGTCTCTCTTACATCATCACTTAGATCTCCATTACTCACACACTTGGGGGGCACCGCAGCCTCCCCCCTCCATTACAATCAATTGTCTCTAGTGTATACTCTTACATTTCACACTCCATGCATCATCTATAATCTTCCTACGCACTCCTACACCTTTGGCACACACATTGTACCATCATTACCTGATGACGCACTCTAGTACTATGGTTCACACTTGATTATTGAGGGCATATGTCATCCTTTAATCTCATATTTACAAATGTCTTGTTTTGTGATTCACGTTCTATCTTCCTAGCATATATTCTCACATGATACAATACCTGATGCCACAATCATATTCTATGGTTCATTCTTGATTGTTGAGGGTTCCTATAAATGAACCTCATCTCATACACATCTATTGGGGGCACATTTCTCCTATCATCTTCACATTTTGCATACTGCACCATTACACTCATACACAAAATTTACATATCTTAGTTGCATTTACTCTTGCTTGCTTATACTACTTACAGGTTGCACTTTGCTTATTATCTTAGTCAGATACTCAGTATGTCATTATCTTTTTCTATATACACATGCACGTTCACTTGGTCTCTAGAAGTGGATGCAGATATCTTACAACTCCTTACATGATGCATGATGCCCGACACTAACTCCCTTGTCTGTCCCGTCGAGGCTCCTGTAGGCATATAATTTTACTACTCTCACACATTACAAGTTCTATTGCTACATTATTCACTAATTCTCATGGCAATTACTCTATGTTTTTCTGATTTACACATGCTTTGACATACTCTTTATCTTTCTAACATACTAACTAATGCTTCACATGTAGTAATTTCTTTGCATGATTATATGCAACCATGGTTATCTGATACATTTTTCCTCATATTGTTTGTTATTGTATGTTGTTGTTTGTGGGTTATGCCATATGTCTTGTGTGATCATTGTATGCTTTTGGCCACTTCAGCCCTGATTGTCTTGTGAAATTATGAGTGATATCCATGTATGAAACCTACTTTTCATGGTCCATCTTGTTTGCACACTTGATTGTTACATTGTTTTCTATTACATGTTAGCTACTTTTCTACTAACATTTCTATTAGCCTACTTTGTTTGCATGTGCTTTGGTTTCTATCATGCACATCCCCTACCCCCTATAATTATCCATTTTAGATTGGCATCAGGTCCTATGCTTTGGGCCTCATCCTCCTACAGATACCATGTGCACCCCAAACTACGGGAGGCATACATTCGGGGAATAAAACACCCCTACAATAGCTCAAAGCTACAGTTCATATCAGTATAGTACAAAAAAATCATAGGAACATGTTAGCAAATGGATTTGCATGCATGCAAATGACATGCAATAGTCAGGGGATAAAGTCCCTCCTCAAAGAAGGTGAGGTTGCCTTTATTGAAAACCAAAATTTTATTTACATCTATACATTCGAAGTTGTATGTGGGTGGTGTTTAAGGACATAAAATGGAAAGAGAGGAAGATGGAATGGAACGAAGGAAAGGAATGGGAAGGAATGGATGAAAGGACCATACAATAGTTAGGTAAAAATAGAGCCTAATATTACACAAATAAGAAGAAGAAGAACAATGAATAAATAACTCAAATAAAATAGAGTTTGAATAAGCTAAACAAGAATAAATGAAAGGGAACACACATGAGCAAGTATATATCAGAGCATGATCACTGTGAACAAGAACAACAGATTAATAATGTTGACAATAAGAACAAAGATAGTATTCGCATGCAAGATTTAAACATTAACATCTAATGAACATAAGAACATCAAATGCTATAAGAGATAATGAATGGGACACAAAGTTCATATTTCATTAACTCTCTAAAATGTCTTCACAAAAGAACACAAAGTTTCTTTCTTGAAAATAATCTTGCAAGAAATTATTTCTTCTCCTATTTCAAAGTCACCCTTACAAATGAGCCCTTAACTTCCTTTTATAACCCAAAAGTTGGTTACAATGTAGTTCGGGTTTACATGAATATTAAATTAGGGCACCTTAAGTGACCTTTCTTTTAAATGAACTAACTAAAATAAGTCAACATCACTTTATAAAAATTTTAAATTCACTTTAGGAAAAGAAGATAAATAAAGGGAAATGGGTACATGTGGACCCCATGCAAAAAAACACAAGAAAATTAAGTAAAACAACTAGTGCCTTATCCATTAGGCATGGTTTGCCTATTCTCATTCATATGAGAAATGAACACGCACACCCATTACATAACATAATACATTATATCACCATTGTGTTGGTGAAACAAGGGTCCTAATCTTTTACAAATTCAAAATATTTGAGATTCTGTAATGTCTGGTGCATCTTTTCTTCCTCTGGAAAATAACTTGGAAGAATAAAAGCCTCACAGAGTACCTGCAATTCAAGAATCTTACCTCGCATGGTATGCAGGCCCATAACTTTAGATTGGATCTCTTTAAAAAGGTGTTTCATCCATAGAAGAAGTGGAAAAATTATTAACATGAGTGTACATTTCATGTATCAATTTTGTGAATTGTTCCTTCAGATGTTATACTAAATTCCTTTGGTTGTGTTCATTGATAAAGGTACAAGGAATCTCTTTGATGAAGGCTTGAACGGAAGAGAGTGTGGTATAAGATTCATCTAACAGATTGTCAAACTGAATTGCTAAGTCTTCCAGAATCAATTTCCTGGACTTAGCATGATTTAGCCATAGAATTTGTGTCATGTGATGGTCAAACTCAAAGATTCCCTCTAAGGCTAAGAATGTAGATTCCATACAGGCAAGATCTTGAAGAATTAGAAAGATCTGATCTGTAGCTATTAATTTTGAAATGAGGCATTCCTTGAATGGAAACAATGGATCAAGGTAGGTATATATATATATATATATATATATATATATATATATATATATATATATTCTCATATATTTTTATCACCTCATCAATTGTTCTCAACCCATCATTTTCTATCTCAGAAACCCAAGACCTTATAGTGTGCCCTAGAGTGATCACATCCCTTGATTCATTGAGAATTTATTGATTTAGGATGGCCTCCATTTCTAGAACATGAAAAGAAGACACAGTTGGACTGATCAAATGTTGAACATATGAGATCAACTGATTCTTCTCTTCTTTGAGTTGGTAAATTTGAATCTTGTATCTGTCTAACCTTTTAAGCACATTATTCATTAAATATTTCACCATGGCAACATCACTTTCAAAAGTTCTCTTTCCAAGGGCTATTTTGGATACTTCATAATGAATGATTGTCATGTCTCCAAAATCCTTTTCAGTTATTGGAACTGCAATTTCTGTAAATTTATCTTTGCTATCATCAATAACTACCCTAGAAAATACCTTGGTATTTTTGGGCACAACTTCATTGGAAAGGGCAGAAAGAGATTCCAAATCAATGTTGGCAACCTCAATCAATATCTTCCTCTTTTTGATTTTTTAATCAACCCAGATAGGTGTTTTGTTCATTAGTCCGGCACAATAGAGTTGAGAATTGGAAGGGATGCCCTATTTACTTTCCTCATGATTAAAACTAGTAGGCAATTTTTTTGTAGCCTCAATCTTGGGTGAAGTGGCATCTGCAACACATTCTTGATTACCATCATGTTCTTGTGGAAAATTCCCATAACCTTGATGCTCGAAAGAATTGGATATTTGTACCACTGGGATTTGTTTAGGCTCAGGTGTCTGACATTGATGTCTTGGATCTTTAGTAAGCCCATTAAAACTCTCATTGATGTGGATAGATGAGTTTGGGGTAGAGATACCCTAAACATGTTCTCTTCCTTCTCTAGTGTTCACACTCTTTACTAACCTTGAGACACTTCTTCTTCATTAGAGACAAATTTGGGTAACCACCGACTTTACCTCTGAGATTCATCCAATGATGTTGATGGAGAATTTTGTGAAGAGGTTTGCATCACCTTTTTTTGTGTGAGCCCTCCTCTCGTTGGTAATTTCTGCATTTTGGAAATATGTGCCTAAAATGGGAGAGGGTTGGCTATTTAGTTCTCGTACCACATCATAGTTCTTCTATACACGGGTTGATTCATGGTATCTAGAGAAGTTTCATCTCCTTTACTCCAATAAATATTGGGGAGTGGAGTGAAAACAATCTAATCGTAGGTAGGATCCATAGGATTAGTTCCATTATCGGCAAGGGTCAAAGGAGGATGTCTCAATCCATAATTCGTCATTTGAGCCAATGTGAGACTAGAAAATTGTTGTCGTCTTACCTCCCTATCCTCCGCACATCCTGCCCAATAGTCTTCTATGTTTTATTTGTGCCTGTATCTTGCTCCTATGGCTCTTTCCATGGCCCCTTTAATATCAAATTAAGCCCTACTTGTGAAAGATTGTATGGTGATGTGGGAAAATTATTTTTCCATCAGTTCCGCATTGCGGGAACTTGGACATTTGTATTCCCCAATCTGAATTGGGAAATAAATGTCTTCTCTATGTTTATTCACAAATAGATAAAGGACATGGAAAATTTGATGTGAAAGTTCCATCAACGCCAATTTGTTACTGACGTATTTAGGGATTTTGTAAAGAGCTCCCACAAATCCACTAACCCGTATATAGGAGTAAGAAGAAAATTGAATATACCAAGTTCCCCAATGTTTATTGATGGATTTGGCATCCTCTAAAAACATTTCTTTTGGATCTCTACCTAGTGATCTAATTACATAGAAAAGGAAGGCATCATTGACCCTCTAGAAATGGTGAGAACCATTCTTGAATTCAAGTTGTGGGTAAAAGTGAAAAACATTATTTTTACCAGGACCCATTGTTCCTCTAGTTGTCAACCCTAAAAATATTATCCTCCTGGATACAACATAGATCAAATATGAGGTCATGTAAAAGTGACCCTTCATTCTCACCTCGATCAACTTCTTGTGGAAGTTGTTACTGTCAATGAACATCTTCACATCAAGGATGATACAAATGAATTTATATATCCAAGGATGGAAATTCTTGGCGAAAGGGAGACTAAAAACCCTGCTAAGGAGAGTGATCATAGCTCTTATTTCTTCATGAAACTCCACACAAAACAATTCTTTGAGTATTCTTGAAGTGTGAGTTTTTGGTTTAACTAACCAATTCTTATTCACCATTTTTGACCATCTTAAGGGATCTTCATCCCAAAATTTCTATGTTGATTCTCGTGTTATGTCATCATTTTCTTCATACAGTGGCACTTTCAACATCTCCTTCATGTGTTTGACAGAGTTAAACAGAAGGGGTTCATTTCTGTCATTAAAAACTCCCTGACACTCAAGTTCATAGTGTTAGTCACAGACCAGAATGAACTCAAGACATTATATTAGAACCGAAAATGTTGGCAATTGAGGTAAGACATAGTGATAAAGCCTTTTTGAGAAAACATTTTTTCCTTCTCTCATAACTCTGTCACAAAATTGAATCATATCCACATGGCCCATATTAGTATCTGAAATGTTATCATATGTTGAGCTAATCAAAGATGTTGGAATTAATCCTTGATATGCATACTTGAGTGCCGATTTGTTAGAGCGTTCTCCCATTGTGGATTTTTAAAGCCAAAATCAAAGGAAAGCACACACTGGGAAGGTATCGAGTATTAGTCTCTTGACCACCGTAACTGCAAGGAAAAATATGTCTCTTTATTTATTATTATTATTATTTTAAAATAAAGCTGAGCAATTCCAAATTTACAATTTTGACAAAGTGGTAATATGAGCTAGAACTTGGGTACGAGCTCAAGTTATACAATGAAATATTGAGACTAACCTCAAATTACAAAATGGGCCAAAATGCTATGAATTCAGCCTTGGAAACTAAGCTACCTTTAAACTTACTTTGTAAACTAAAACTTGATTTCGTGCTTTGTGTAGGCTCAGGATCAACTATAATTGGTCGCTTTGTGTTGGTGAGCATGGTTTTTCGTTGGTCCTTCATACTTGGGTACATGTTGGGCTAACATGTTTGGCTAGGAAGGAATGCGTGATTGGTGAGGAAAAATTATGTTCTCAGCTTGTACAGAATAGGCACTCAGTTCGTTTTTCTCCCTGCAATGTCAAGCTCATTTTTCTCCCTTTACTTTCACTAGTTATGCATTAATAGTTAATGTGTAGCATGTATGTGGCCTAGGGTGCATTACCTCCCTAAGTGTGGTGGATCTCCTTGACATATCAGATATGTGGGGGTTGCGTGGGAAAATAATCTCAGGTTCGTGTTACCTCCTTCCTCTCAATCTCATGTTACCCCCTTTGGCTTGTGTTTATTCCCTTTGACTTTTGTTTTGTGTGGCCCTTGTTAATGTGAACAATAGAAAATACATGGTTTGTCTTTGGCTTGACCTGTGTGGATAGCATGTTGAGCCAATCTTTTGCTTCACTTATGTGGATAGTGTGTTGGGCTTGTGGCAAATTAGGCACAATAAAACCAAAAAAAAGTTTTAATAAAAACCACATGCAAATTAAAATAAATACTCTAAACTTGAGTCATATCATGTTGCTACGAGATCATGCATGATGTATGGATCAAATGATTACTCTGTTCATGGATGGATCCAAGAAAAGGATGAGTTGGGTCACACAAAGCTAGAGTTTGTGAACAGAAGGACCAGTCAAGCACGCACCAAAAACCCACGCCCAACCAAAAACGAGTTGCCTAAACTTAAGCATAGGCAGCAATAAATAACTCAAGCACAATCATGTAGGAGGACTGTGAGAAAACCCATTGAGCACACTTCCCTTAAAAACCTACATACAAGCCAAAAACAAAACCATACCTTGAATCGGGCTATGGGCATGAACTCGGTAGAACGAAATGATTTGATGGAGACAACTATCTGGAGCTTTCTAGGTTTCCTAGATTTAGCTAATGTATGTGCCAAGTTTGTGTATGAAAGCTAAGGAGTGCCTATGGAATGAGCTTCTCTTTCTTCTGGCTCTGGATTTCTGCAATACTTTCCTTGTTTCTTCATCTTCCCAATTTCTCCCACTTCTGCAAATTCTTGTAACCGTCTTCTTCTCCACTTCTCGAATGATGGAAGCGGAATTATAATTGCCCATGAAAATTAGAAGTAGAATTATAATTTCTCACAGAAATTGGAAGCGGAATTATAGTTTCCCATGGCTATTAAATGCCCACGTCAAGAAAATGAGAAACTTCTTCCAAATTTTTCGAACAAACTTTTATGAAGATTAAATCAATATTTAAACCCTATAATTTAATAACTTTAATTTTATTAAATAAAAGGTTGAATATTAATTAATTAATCAAAACATTATTTGTGACATAGCATGAGAACCACTTAACTAAAATGAATGAAATGAAGGCCAAAATGATTAGAAGAATAAAACAATCATAATGAAGGTAATAAACCATGAGAAAGGACACTTCCAAATTTTTTAAATTTCCATGTTATAATTTTGTGAAGAGAAAATTAGCTACTAACATAACACAGTCACATAATGGTCTAGAAATTGACTTGGACCTCACATAAAGAGTAGACACCAGCACCCAAAACCAGACACTAGCGTCTGGGCGCTCCTGTCCTCCCCTGAGCACTAATGACTTGGGGACAAACATAGTCATTTTCTTAGTACATCACAGTCTACAACAATTTACAAAGTAGTTCTACAACAATCAACATTGTCCTTCAGTCATAGAATGCATTTTATCTCCTACAATTGGTATAATCAAATAATACATAACTATTCAAAACAAATCGGGACAAATAGAACAAATCGGGACGTACCATCTGAAGTGGTGCTTAATGGGCAGAGTTATGGAAGGAGAGGAAAACTAGACCTCTCTCCCCAACACTCTCTCTTGGCGTGAGATCACGTAAAAAACTTGCACTTGGCATGAGATTGCTCAAAAAACTCGCACTTGGTGTGAGATCGTCCAAAAAAATTACTCTTGGCATGAGATTACCCAAAAACTTCACCTTCAACATTCAAATCAAAAACTCCAAGTAATAGGGCAATTTTTATCCTTTTACTCTCTTACATATCAGGTCCATCCTTACAAGAAGCAACTCACACAAGTTACCACAACATGCTACAATGCATACGCTTCATCCTTGGGGTTCACTTCCCTTTCCTAGTCTCCACACTTCACTTTGTAATCACTCTATGCTTCACTTGTCTACTCAACACACTATCAACAACACTCCTCTCTACAAGAACATAAGGTATGCATGTTCTATTTACTTTATGTTATCGAATATTCACTCAACAACATAAAGCGGGGGAAAATATAGAAAAAAAATCATGCACTTGGGTGCATTTTTAGGTCCAAAAGCATATTAATGTATATATGATTCCTAAGAAACAAAACTAGTGATTGAAAACTATATTTGGCATCTTTTATTTGGCTCTTGTTTTCTTTTTAGTCTTACACACTCTACAGCCCTAACGGAACTTGACTGATTTATATTTTATGGCTGTAGAAACTGGTGCCCAGTTAGGACATCAGTTCACAGGCACTCATGTTCATACTGGGTGCTCCTGACCCTTTCTTACCTTTACTCACTCTTTTTGTGTCTTTTTTATCTTTTGGGAATATTTTTCACTTATGGGTTGACCTTGAAGTTGTCAATTACAAAATTCAAACAAGTGAATCATATATATAATTAGTTACTTCTCAAAAATGAGGACCAAGCTCTAAGCATTACTATTACCATCTAAGCTTGCATCTAAAGGCACTAAATCACCTCAATGGCATTGATCTAGCACTCATGCAAGGGAATATGTTTGCATCACTTCTGAATACACTGCATAGAAGGGGAAGTATATTTCATTCCATCCACACATACTATATATTATCTACATTATAGATCTATCCCGGTATCATTTGTGCAACTTTCACAAGGGAATTCCTAGGGCAACATTTCTACACACACACATGAGAACTACATGAGGTTTGAGATGTAGTGAAGCACTTAGCAGTAATTTCACTCTTCGGGTGACCGTCAGGGTCATTCTAACTCCACATTCTACATCTTTTTTATTAGATTTGATATGGTTTGTGGATATGTGCAAGTAGACATTCTATTTTGTAGGTTACAAGTACCCTCGGTGATCAAGTAGTGGATATTAAATGACAGACATGAATTTATAGTGAAGCCCTTGTAACACAAGAAAATAATTCCAAAGAATTTTCATAGCTACTAATTACCATATCTAGTTACCAGTGCCCAGGCACCTTCCCTTCTGTGGGTGCCCCTGTCCTACGCCATTCCTGAATCCCTAAATTTATAGTGAGCATTAACGATGTTATTTCTAGCCTATTCAGCACTTTTACCTACCCAGATCACCTCCAACTTGCTTTGACATCAGCTAAGTCTTCCTATCTCTCCTTCTTTCTTACGGTTTCACATTTTACATGCTTTATTGTTTGTGTCTTATTGTATATTAGTATTTTTACATCATATAGTATAATAGTTACTCTTAAATATAGATTTAATTCAAATTAAATTAAATCAGTTGTCCCATGCATGTACCATAGGTGATTATAATTTTTGTGTTTCCCTTCCCCATTGTGTGTGATTTCCCTTTACAGTGTGGTGTATTTCCTTTTTTTTTTTTTTGCGCATTTGTTCATTCATATTTCTTACTTGTAATAAGACTATATAACCTAATGGATAAGGCATTGGTATGTATAGTATCCTGAGATTATAGATTTCATGTTTTTCATGTTCACACTACATTTGATCCATAACAAGTCCCCAAGTGAGATATATCTATTTTCATGTGTTTTTGCAAGGTCAAAAATTTGAAAACCCTCCTAAACCCCTCTCCAAATCAGTTTTCCCTCTATATCATGTTCATCCTGGCCTTAGAGTTCCTCATAATATGTTGTACAAACTTTCCCTATTGTTTTAAATATTGTGGCAGGGTTATTCAGCTCATTCAATGAAGCACTTCTAAAGGTGAATTCTCTTGTAAACCTAGAAAGGCTAATTTTAGCCTTTCTAGGGCAAGTATGTATCCTCTTGCAATGATATGAAATCCCACAACCATACAGAGGTGGCATTGAATATTTTTTAAAGTAATGGGACTGATTTTGGAGGATTTAGGGAATTTTCATAGGTTTAAGGACAGTTGCAGTGAAAGTGGGTTTTTTAGGGGTAAGGAGCATAAAGTCAAAAATGGTACTTAAAATTTTGTAGAGGATTTCAGGAGCTTTATAATGAATTAGAAAGAAAAAAAATAGTCATTGGAAAGATTAAGGAACCCTCTACATGATAGAATCATAACATATTTCAAACCACTTGACGACTTATCATGGAAGCTCATTTTTTTTCAGATTCACCCTGTTGTCTAGAATAAAAAAGGGACAAAATTTGATGATACAGGTAGAATTGACGTATGAGACCCTCCAATTATTCTTAAAATTTTATTAGGAGTCAAAATAATATAATAATTCATCAAAAAATACCTCCTGGAGCTCCGTCAATCGCATAGTCATGCTCTCTCTCTCTCTCTCTCTCTCAGTATGTTTCTCGTACTTAGTCATTTTTTAGTGAGGACACTTGTCACCTCCAAGTTGAGGAAAAAATTTATGTCCCTCTTGTCCCCATTCTCAAGGGGATAGAGGGGACAAAAAAAGGTTCCCCTCATCAACCCTTCCTCTAGTTTCTTCCCTTGACCAAGAAAAGAACTTCGGAAGGCTTATCTGGCCTATATCACTCCTCCCATCTCACAACGTGAAGGTGACACTTGGAAACACAAGGTGAGGGCACATTTTATCATCCCTCTTTTCCCATTTCCTATTGGTACATAGGGAACATAAAAATGTTCCCCTCTCTAACACCACCTTTGGTTTTCAATGTGACCTAGTTCAAGCCCATCAGTGTTAAGACTATTTTTTCCTCATCTCCCCCTCATCAAATCTCATGCTGCCACTTGTCAATCACAAGTGAGGGTGCATTTTTTTTTCCCTCATGTCCCCATTCTCAAGGGTACATAAAAATTTTCCCCACTCTATCCTCTCTTAAGTATTTCCATATGACTCAGACCCAGTCCCCAAGTGCTAAATGCTCACTTACCATCTCCTCAACTTTGCTTCTTGCGCTGACAAGTGGCAAACGCAGGTGAGGGTATAATTTCTTGCACCCATTATCACCATTCCTAAGGGTACACTGGGGACACAAAATTTTCCCTAAGCTAAAAAGTGAAAACCCTAGATTTTAAACCAAGTGTTGCTACTACATACATACATGAAAATACACTGCCAGAAAGCTAGTAAACTTAAAATAACTACTGCTAACCTCATATCTTCCTCTAGTCCGACCCAGACATCCATTTTTGATGATTAAAACCTATAAAAACTTGTAAATTTACCAGGCATGTTGTCAAAATTCTTTTTGGGCAGCCATGAACATCAAAACCAAGAAAAATTCATAACTCTCAAACCGACAAGTGGAATCCATTAAAATTTTCTCAGTGGTCCCTCATTATAGGCGCCTTTAAGAAGACAATTACTAAAATATGATTGATCCCCTAATTTTTAACAACTTAAAACCAGGGATTTTTTTTAGTGGTAAATATTCATAATATGGTGAATATTCCATTTCAAATAAATTTAAAAAGGTGATTTTTTCAAAATAGGGTAGTGTCATGTTCCCCTAAAAATTATAGTATATTTTTTTTAGGGGATGGCTTCGCCTACCCTTGAAAACATCCCCTATATAAACCTAGGTGATTCACCATATAGAATACTATAAAATATTCATACTGAGGTACCGTACCACTATCGACATATCAAGTACAGTGAACTTGCAAAGCACCAAATTCCAGTACACAAAGTATAGTCTTATAGATCATCATCAGATTTGCAATTGAGTGATAGTATTATTTGCTAACTCGCGATAAGGGCTATTTTTTGACACCTGACAATTGATGATCAATGATTCATGAAAACTCATTTATGTTGATATACGAAAAGGAATTTTTGCTAACACGCGACAAGGGGAGTTTGTTAATGCATGACAAGGGTGCTTTGCTGACGCGTGACTGGAATTGGTTAACGCACGATAGGAGGTTGTTGACACACGAAAATATTTTATGGTTGACACACGACAGGAGGCTACAGATGCATGATGGGAGATTTTCAATTTACAATAATGTGACAACATAGACAACACCCTTGTTAACGCATAACAGCAAGGTTGTTTTCATATGATAGTAAACTTGTTGTTGTACGACAACAACCTTGCTATCACATGTCTTGAAAAGCAGGTGAAAATGTTACTCACAAACCCTAGAAACTGTTTGTTTCATGAAATTTGTTCTTGGGATATTCACCAAGGATTTTCCACCTTCAATTTCCTGGAGGTCTCTTACAATGAACCCTACTTAAAACCCTATTTTTGTGACCTAGAATCTTATTTTTCAATTTCCAAGCATTCTAGCTGGTAGATCATTGTGAAATTTGGAGCACGGGGTCCAGGAGATGAGTCAAATCTGGAGAAGACATTTTCATTGCAAACGGACATAGATAAGTGATAATTATAAAAATAGTAAGTATTTGGTTTCCTCACTTACTAAAAATATAAAATTACCAAAAATAGTAAGTTCTCTCATATCAATGCATTCGAAAAATATTGAAGATGATAAACTAGGTCAAACAGGTAGTTTTCTTTAAAAATGCAAAAAAACAAAAAACAACTTTCAAAAAATAGAAAATTTCAAAAATCAACAACAACATCAATGAAATTCTTTATATCATGTTAAAAAAAAATTAAAAATGGATTTGAGAAAAAAACACTTTTTCCCAAAAAATCAGCTCCTGAACTTTACCTGCTAAAAAAGAAAGCCTTCGATTCAATTACAGAAAGTTGTTATTATTTTTGTTTTCTCTCATATTGTTGATTTTTGTAAGCATGAATTTCAAGTTTGTTCGTCTAGAGCCTATTTCATCCCTAGTATCAGAATATCCCAGAGTGGGTGACAACGATGTTGCTTGTATGTTAACAACAACATACTATTTTACCAAGTGAATGAAGGCCACACCTCTCAAGGAGGATAATGAGTCAGTCATCCTTAATTTTCTTGAAGACATTGTGAAAAGGTTTGGGGTTCCCCAAACCATTATTTATGATAATGAAAAAGCCTTCCTAGGATCTAATATTTCTAATTGGGATCTTAGACTTGGAATATACTTGAAGACTTCTTCCAATTACCATCCTTAGGGTAATGGTTAAGGGGGGTCCACTAACAAGAACCTAATCATGATCATGAAACAAATAATGGAGATCAACCAAAGGAAATGGAACACAAAGGTAAGAAATGATATTTGGGCTGATAGGATCACATTAAAAAGGGAAATTGGAAATTCTCCTTTCAAACTAGTATATGGTAGAGAAGGGATTTATTTATCTTTGGAGTTACCTTCATTAGATCTAGCACAATAGCTAGAATTTGAGGGTGAAGATAAAAGAGACATCAAAATGGAAAAGTTGGTTGAACTTGAAGAATTAAGGAAATTCATCGTGACTGGGTTATAGGAGCATCAAAGGCCAACCAGACAATGGTTTGATAAGAAATCCAAAGCTCGTGCTTTCAAAGTAAGAGACTTGGTCCTGAAATAGGACACAGATAGAACCAAACTAGGGTGACACTCCAAGTTTGATATGCTTTGGAGAGGTCCATACATCATTATTGCCTACAAAGAGGCGAAATATTTTGAGTTGTCTAACCTTGATGGAGAAGAATTACAAATCCCATTCAATTGGATTCATCTCAAACATTTCCATTAAAGTTTGTACATTGCATCTTGTAAATACTTATGTGTTTTGTGCTTTTTTGTTGGAAGCTCCCTCCATTTCTTGTGTATTGATCATTGGTTGAGTGTCTTTTCCTAAACCCCACGGTGGCCATCTTTATTTGTAATAAGTGTGTATATACTATCTTCATGTTTCACTTGAAACATGCATGATTTTCCCATTTTTACATAGGTTTTGGAATCCCCTTGAAGTTATGCATGGGTCATTTCAAAGTAGACTCCATGATAGAAGTCAAAAAGTTGGATCATCTTTCAGTATATATTCTCTCAACTCCACAAGATAAAATTTAATCAGTGTTAAGTCTAGACAGATTCAGGAGACAAGATTTAAATGATGAAATCAATTTTCTTCAAGGTTATGCTTGACTCCATAACCAATGGATAGGGTTACTGGTCTTCATCATCTAGTAGGTAGATGTCCCTTGTACGTTGCAAACTTTTTATCCAAAATTGCACTCCCATGCAATTTTCAACAATTCATCTAAGTTGGGACTTAGACAATTTTTCTTATGAAAATACATGTGACACTAAGTTAGTCTTTGGCAAAGTGAAGGAGTGATAAGCTTAGTGCTTCATGGCATGGAGAAACATATTGTCATGCTGACTCAAAATACATATCATTTAATAGAGTTTGTCAATTTAGAGGAACTTAGGGTGAATTCTTCCAAGTTGAATGTCGTGACACAGAAGAAGATGTATTCAAAACACACCATGTGGAAAATAAAAATTAGGATCAAATGAGACTAAGTTTAGAATTCGTGAAGAACTCTCCCAGTGTTCCACATGTTTCCTAGTTGTAGTTGTTCCACATCTTCTCAAGGTCTACAGGACAAATGAACGTAGTCAGGGGTAAAGTGTCATGGAATAAAGGAAGGAAAGATCCCCATGGCATACTAGGAGTGTTAAATTACTAAGTGTAGGAAAATTAAAGCTTTGGAGGAACCCTGAAGGTTAGTTGGTGAGGTAAGAAGAAGGTCACATGTTGACCTATTTGGTCTTGTTTAGGACAGAGAAAATAAGGTCTAGAGATTGGTCTGTAAGACCAATAGTTGCCTCTTTACCATTGCGTTTAGATCTCTAAGATTGATCAGGGGTTCATTATGGATCATGTAAAATAATTAGAATACTTTGAATGGGTCAATGTAGGTGTTTGATGGCCAAGCTCTTTTGATTGGTTTTAATAATGTGAGGCCAATTTTGGGTATGCTTAGTGAATTATTGTTCTTACGAATTTTTTCCCTAAGTGATGGTGTTACAAGTATATGTTGATAACCATGAAGTCATGTAGTATCTGTATACCAATTTTAGTTTCATGATTTAAAGTTTTGATGATATTTGAGCTTTATCTTTGAAGATTGGTTTTGTAGGTCACAAACCTAATGAGGATAGTTTATCATAATGGTGGCTTCATAACATGATATGGTGGTATAGAGTTTAACAAGTATGTTGGAGGCTTTTAGAAGACTTATAAAACATTTCTAAGTGTTTCTTGATGTTTGGAGAAGGCCATGTGGGCCAAGAAGACCCAAACTTGACGAAGGAAATGTTTTAGGTATTTAGGCCCTAATTGAGTCCTAATGAAGAAATGTAGGCATAAGGTGCTATTTCTGACCTAAGGAGGCTTGTGTATGATGTTTTCATGATTTTTTCATATTAATATAATGTTATATACTCTATGAAGGTTAACTGAGGTGGTATGTATGATCTTAATTCATGTACATAAGCAAGGCAATTAGGCCTGTTTGGGTGTGCTAGAGAGAATGAAGTAGGGTGAGTAAGAAGGAAAAATATAGAGGTGAAGGTGGTCTATGTGACCATCAAAGAGAGGGTAGAGAATTTTTCATGTAGAGCCAACAGGTGGTGACCATATGTTGTTCAAGGTCAAATGACCTAATTAACTTGGTAAAGAAGTCTGTTGTGTGAAGAAGCCTAGAAGGCAGTTTGAGAAAGACAGAACAAGAAAGAGCTAAAGAAGAGTCATATTTTATAGTTGTAGAAATATTATGAAGGTGAAAAACATATTTAGATGGATGAGTTGGTGATAAGTCATCTAGGGGTTGGTGCCTCCATGTAATTTGGTGTTTGCTAAATCTAGGGATTGGTTTTCTTGTGGGGCTAGTGCCTCACTAAACTTAGGGGTTGGTGCTCCTTGTGCAGTTGGTGCTTCACTAAATTTGATCTTTGTTTATATGAAATTTATCCAATTCATTTATAAGTGGGTTTTCTTTTCCCTACAAGTGTTTCCCACTTAAATCTGGAGTCCATGTGTTATTGTGGTCCTTTTACATGTGTTTAATGGTTGTGTTGTCTTGATGATTCATAATGGCTGAGTTAAATTGAATGATCGATCGATGTCAATCTATAAGTGAAGGAAAGTATTAATGTGCATTGATTCATCCCCCTCTCAATGGTTGTGTTTCCAACAATAATAATTTCAATCTTTCTTGCAAAATATAAACTTTATTAGGAAATTCATTCCTAATTTTTTGCGACTAGTCAGGCCTATCACTCTAAAGCTCATAAAGGATGTAACTTTTAAATGGCTGGTGAAAGGAAGACAAAGCTTTACCAAGTTAAAAATTGTAATTTCCTAAGTGCCAACACTTGTCAACTTGGATTTTTCAAAATACTTCATCCTTTATGCCTATGGGGTTGATCTTAGTATTACCATGGTTTTGACACAAAACAATGACTATTACTTATAGCAACATATAGCCTTTTTGAACCAAATGTTGGAATTTTTTGAGCTCAATTATAGACATTAAGAGAAACATATCTTTTCCATCATACAGGATCTCAAAAAATTTAATCCCATGTTAGCCGCCAACTACATAGAAGTTCGAATCCCATATCCCAATGTAAGGGACCTCATCATGGGAGTAGAAATCAATGAGAAGTGTAGACACAAAATCACGCACTTGGATACATTTCTAGATCCTAAAAACATACTTGAATTCATATGATTCCTAAGAAAACTAGAAATTTACTGTTGTGTTAGGCCGCTTTTCTATCTTTCTTGTTTTCTCTTTGCTCTTGCACACCTTATAGCCCAGTTTGAACTTTATTCCTTTATCTTTCATGACTCTGGAAACCAGTACCCAGCCAGGATGCTATCGCCCAGGCATCCTCATCCCCTCAGGGTGCCCCTGACCTCTTTCTATCTTACTTACACTTTTTGGGCCTCTTTCATCTTTTGGGCATCTTATTTTCTTATGGGTCAGCCTTTTAGCTATCAATTATGAAATTCAACTAACGGAATCATATAAATATAAAGATTTGTGATGAAAATAAAGGACCAATCTCTAAGCATCTATTATCATCACCTAAGGTTGCATCTAGAAGACATCTACAAGAATCAATAACATCCATCTATCTTTCATTCAAGGGACAAGGGACTACATTTTCTGCATACACATCATAGGAAGGGGAAGTTCATTTTGTCATTCACACATCTATTTACATTGGTATAGTTAGTTATATCCCGTTATCACGTGTACTTGCACAAGGGATTCGTAGGGCATGATTTTATCAAACATGCACAAGAACTACATGGAGTCTAAGATGTAGTGCAACACTTGGTCGTAAATTCACTCATTTGGGTGACCTTCAGGGTCAGTTTGAGTCCTCATATTACATCTTTATTTTTTGGGATTTGATGTAGTTTGAGGATTTTACAGGCCATCATCTCTATATGGGTCACAAGTGACTTCTTAGATTAATGTGCGACATACATGCGACCAAAAATGACTATCAGTGACCATCTTACGATGTCAGAAAACCAATTTCTGAGCTCCTACGTAGACACATGCACCCAAAAGTAGACTCTAGCACTTAAGCACCCTTGACCCAATTTAGGCACCCTAGTCTAGGCATATCTGACAATGCAAGAATTCATTATGCATGGTTCTGATAGTCTACCCTTCTTTTTCATCAATTTTCCAGTCAAGATTAATTCCAGGGATAATGTGTGTTTGCTCCCAAAATAGAACCCCTGGGAGAATTAATAGCTAACCTGAGTGGGTTGGCTTTGAGAGAATGATGAAAAATGAAAAGTTTTTTGTTGTTAATAGTTGGCGATTTTTTCAACACTCAACTCAATGAATCAAATCAGGGAGGTCATCAGGAGGCACCTTCACAAAGGGGGTGGCTTTACCCTTCTACTTTTGGCTCTGTCTAGACCAAGGTGAGAGGACCTAATAGGGGGATCTAAATAAAGGAAAATATTTCATGGCTTGGTTTCCTCTATGATTGGTGCAACTTAATTGGAATCAAGTGCATTCACATATACAATACTTATCTCAAAAGGGTTGTCACTTAATTGATTGTAAGTACTTGACAGACAAATACAAATTAAAAAGGAAGAAAATGAATAACTTCAAATATTGTATTTGCATAACATTATTGGCCAAGGTTGTTTTTAATGATATTGGATCACAAACTTGGTGGGATTCTTAGCAAAGCTTAGTGATAATTAATAAATTCTAAGCTCATCTTTGCAAAATAAGTATATGTGTGGTATGCAAGTCTGATATGATTAGTTTGTATGGAGATAATTGGTTGTTTTTAATTGATATTTAAAGCGGGGAGTGTAGTTGATTTTATGAACTTGGTACATTAGTGTTACCATGGAATTAATCCATCCTTAACTGTGATGCTTGAAAAGAACAATCAATTTAACACAGTCTATGAAATAACATTTGCATTAATCAATACTCAATGTGCACAAATGTCATCTACGGTCTTCAAAATCCTAATTACGAATCATGGAGTTAGAGTTGAGATAAAGCACTTGTTTTATTTGTCTTATACACCCAAAATACCTTTAAGGGATAACAAAATCTCTTCAAAAGTGATGCCGCCTTTAGGATTTTACAACCAGAGTGAACTATTAAAAAATATACACTATTCTACAATAATCTCACAGTGGTAGAAAGAATACAACTAAGAAATACCCTTATGTACTTAACAAAGTAAAGCCAATCCAAGATAGTAACATAACCAATATTGCCTCATTCATTCCTTTAAAACAAGAGAAAAGGGAAAGTATATCTTTGTCAAAACAGAGAGAATCTATTCATGCAATTTTTGGCTAGGAGATACAAACAAGTGCCCTCAAAACCTACTAATGGCTATAAAACACATGCTTTGCAAGAAACTAGAAACTGGAACCTAAAAATTTAATCAAAATTTCTACAACTACCCTCAATTCACCTCTCCGGGAAAATAAAAGACTTTTACAATATACAGTAGATGAGAGAGAGAGAGAGAGAGAGAATAAAAATATGATATCCTTCTACATCCACCAATAAGAATCATTAAAATCATGTAAAAGAGCATGGGCTACTTGCCAAATCATTCATTCCTTCTCTCTTGCATGTTTAGAGAAGAAACAAACACCATACTTCATCAATTCGGGTGGTTAACCAACACTGGAACTACAACTTGAATGCAAAATACATTTTCTAATTTTTATGACACCAACTCTCATTAACTTCTGAATTTGATGATGCAAAAGTGAAGGGCTTGAAAATACCTTTCCAACAATATAAATTTTGCAAGCTTTGGAGCATTAGATCAAAAGATATGGCCCTCTGAAGTTTTGTTTATCGGGAAGCACATAAATGTAACATATGGTAGCCTTTTATTGGTCTCAAAGATTTATATATGCACCCAAAATTGTATGTGCTACACTATCAAAAAGAGGTTACAAAATCCCCTGATGATGATTCAGATCTTTTTCGCAAGGTGTTCAGAATCCAAAAACTATACCAAGTGCAAATTTGTAGCCTTAAATACCTTATCTAGCCTTTGCATGCTTTGTTTTAACTTCTATCCTCTTTCCCTTGAATTTTTGGTCTTTAGTGTCAAGACCGCCACCCTACTTGGGTGGTGGTCCTATGACCACCATCCAGGATAGGGTGGCGGTCCTGCCCGCATTTTCCATGACCGCCACCCTATCCTGGGTGGCGGTCCCACCCACATTTTCCATAACCTTTTGATGCACTTGTCGACGTGAAAAATCAAGTTACACTTGCAGCTCTCAACCACTCTTGTGTTTTTAAAGTTTTTTAGCCACCTTGTAACAGTAATTTTCCATTTTAAAATAGTAGAGGAAGACAATTTGATCTTGTCTTCTAGTGAATCGAAATGTTATAAATACATGGTTGGTACTCAAGAAAATGGCCCCCTCTCTCTCTTTAATTTATCATTCATTTGGTATCTCTCGTTCTCTCTTAGTTTGTTGTTGATTAGTCAATCAGTGTATGGTTATCCAAGCACATAGTTCAACCTGTTATAATTGAGAGTATGAATTCTACGTAAAGTTCTTAGACTATTTTTTTGTCAAAGGAAATATGGATTTAAGAATTAGGGGTACAACTTGTATTGTATTTCTGTAATGATCCTACTAGGAACTGCATAGTCAAGCTCTATTCACTTGTATTATCCTTCTCCTACTTGCACTCTGTTCAATTTACCTCCAAGCTACCATTATTCTAGTGCCTTCTCTTTACTGCTACTACTACACTCCTAATTATTCTAGATTCACGTGAACACGTAAGAATGACGAGATCACACTGGGGGGATGAACCACAACATGACTGGATTTACCTCTGCTCTGTAAATTCTAGGCAGGGTTCATTTTAAGAGACCTCTTAGAAATCAAAGGTGGAAAATACCTGGCGAATATCCTCGGAACCAGTTTCGCGGGAAGGTGAATTTTTAGGGGGTCTGACAGAAAAAATTTCACCTGATTTTTAAGTGGTGGGACAGAAGGCTATAGACACGTGACAGAGATTTTTTGTCATGCGTCAACCACCTTGTTGATGCGCAACAACAAATATCTGTTGCGCGTCTGCAGCCTCCACCATTTGGTCGCGCAATATAAAAAATCATCATGTCGCACATCAAAACTCTCTATCATGCATCTACTTCCTCCGCACTCCTATCATGTGTAAAAAAACTCTCCCTATCGCACGTCAACAAACTCTGTCACGCGTCAACAAACTCTTTGTCGCACATCTGTAGCCTTCACCCTACTGTTGTGTGTTTACTGTACATGATAATACATATGTCCCCAGGTGGTATGAGTGAGCTAGTAGTGTTCTACCTGGAAAATAATATAAGATTATATAGGGGATAGTTTCAAGGGTAGGTGAAGCTGACCCCTAAAAAAAATTAAACTATAATTTTTAGGCGAACAAGGCACTAACCCGCGCTAGAAAATTCATCTTTTCAAATTTTTCAAAAATGGAATATTTGCCATATTACAAATATTCGCCACTAAAATTATCCCTGATTCCAGGTTTGAATTGTCAAAGTTATAATCACATCGTATAAAATAGAGTAGTGAATCATTTCATTTCAGTTAAGCTCTCAACATTGTTAGGGAAGCTGTGGGGAACGATAGTTTTTGAGAAGCTATGATTTTTTCCTCACTTCTGAGGTAAGATTGAAGGTTTTCAATTGAATTAATTAGTTGTTTTTCATCTAGATTCACACATTTGCACAAGTGAATAACCACACCGGGTTATCTCGCTTGTTTAGTTTTAGTATAGAGATATTTTAATTTTTGTTTTTGATTGTAATGATTCAATTTTATGTTTTGTTTAGATTAGTTTCCCTTTCAGCAGTAGCATAGATTGTTATTTTCAGTTTAGTTAATTCGGAGACTTCAAAATAGATTAACACTTAGATCCAAGTTAGGATAACAAACCATAGGGAATTTATGCCACCCATTCATAGCCTCTAAATTTCCCCTTTTGTCAATTCAGCTACCAGGAGATCACACTACCAGATCTTAGGCATTGATCCTCCTATAGTTAGCCACATGCATTTCAAACAACCAGTTATCTCGGCATGACCTCGGGAGGTCAAGTGCAGAGGAAAGTTACTTTCCGATTCTCATCCTCACCTATCGCTTTTCTATCGTACAAAATTGGTGAACCCAACTTGAAGGGAACAAATACTCCCTTTTCCTTTCCATTTATTTCATCCATCTTTGCTCCTTCCCATTATTCTGCGGGTATTTATATACCCCCCCCGAATATGTCGGGATACAACACATATGATAGACCTCTCTCATGTCAAAAAGCATATTACAACCAATTGATTAGACAACAATCACTCTTTCTTTCTGTATTTGCTAACAACTACTCAAGAAACTACCTTTCATTACAAACTCCTCCTCAAAGGACTAGCAATAGTTCTTCATTCTGAATTAAGGAGCTAGACCAACTCACAAAAACACAACAACCTGAGCTCTCAAGATCTAATAACATGATGTTTAGTGAATAATCTAGCTCATCTCCTCGATTTTTGTTTAGACCATAAATTAGTAGGTAGTCAGATCCACTCCCATTCTTGGATGAGGAGTAGTTAGCACACTACGCCATAAGTGAGAAACACTTCCAAAACATGTACCCACCTCTAGGAAGTTTGCAAATACAACCTAATACCCTACTTCAAGAAAATATCCTCGTCTCTCCTCCAATGGAAAATGCTCTTTGTGAAGGTTGGCAGAGTAATGAGCAATTTATAGCAGGGTACCATACCCCTATATAACCTCAAGGGATACAACAACAGCCATCAAGGAAGAACATTGTATCATCGCCAATCGAGGTCATCTCAAATTTGGTTGAGAGGGTTAGAGGGCTAGAACTTGCTCAAGAAAATCAAGCTTCACATTTAGGGCAAGCAGGAACTCCCAACCCTCCGCATCATCCCAATCAGGTTGACCTCCTCACATGAACAGGCATGTTAGGCATGCCTCCCCAAAACTCATATGGGTATCCACAGAAAACATCGGCTAGAACTACGTTTTCAGATGTTATTCCAGTTAAAAACACAATACCCCCGATTTAGTACCAAACAACCCATATCAGAGCAATGCTCCTCCCTATCTAAACATATATTTAAAATCACCACAAGGAGACATGTTCTCTTTTCCCAAGACATTCACTCAATTGAAGGGGTTTCCTTATGCCCCTACAAATACATACACTATGCCATATCAACAACCCGTTCCACCTCCACCACCTCAGTAGGCACCATCGATGGTTGAAATCTATGCGGTAGGGACTTACTCAAAATATTTAAAAGAGCCTCTAGATTTCACCATACGAAGCATCATGCTTCCAAGACCTCTACCCAATTTTCCTAAATTCAAAGGGGAGGGAGATCCAAACACACATATCAAGGCCTATGCCATGGCCATTCGAGAACTACTCCCCTGGGATGTGGTTGTTGCATCAAGATTTTCCCTAAGACCTTAGAAGGTATTGCCCTTGATTGGTATTATAGAATATCCAAAAACTTTGATACATTTGTTCAAACAACTTGTGTCAGAATTTATCAAAGACTTTGACATGAAAAAATTGTTAAGAACAGGGATCAGGTAATTCTTTCACATTAAAAAAGAGCACAACAAATTTTTTGTTCACTTCATTCAAAGATGGTGTACAGTCCTCTACTCTTCAGTGAGTGCTCCAAACATGGATCAGATGGAACTATGTGACTTATTCCTTCATTCTCTCAGCAGAGAGATAAAGGAAGAAGTCCAGAAGTTCCCACTAAGGACTTATGATGAAGTACTCGAGATTTCTCTCCAAATCGATCAAGCAACAATAGACAGTGGTATTAAGACATATGGAACGAATGGGAGATTAATCGCTCCCAATCAAAACACTACGAGTTATCCTAATGTCAAGAATACCAATCAAGGACCCAAAATCTTAACAAAAACCATGGGGTTACAACAAACAGAGTCACAGACCAAGTCAAAAGTGCAAATGTTGTGAACACCACGGCACCCATTAATAATCAGTGCAATAATAACTTTACCCCAACAATCAACACAGTGGATTTTAATCGTCCTCCATCACAAAAACAATGAAAAACCCAGACAAAAGGTCATGTCTAAGGCCCACCTGGGTATCAGAACCAAAGCCAAAGGCCACAGCCTCAAAATTTCAACTATAACAATCAACAACCCAATCAGAATTTTGGGCCACAACAGGATCAAACCAATGACCACGGAACTATAATCCCAATCTATATTGTGGGTCCCACAAAATCCAAGGTCATGATACTAGGACTTGTCATGACTACAAAAAATTCTTAAAATGTTTACCAGAAGATCAAATATAAATCTTTGTAGATATTTTTTGGCAAGTCCTACACTACCCATGCTAAACACTTATATGGGATCAGTTTCCCCTCAAAATGCACCTCTCAAGATTTTTAATGATCCTCTCCCAAATTGTTCTAGTAATAACGGGTTATATCCAAATGGGATGAACAAAGGTATCATAAAAGGAAACAATGATCGAGAATCCTCAACTCCTGACAACTCTCATGGTGCTCCTAACCTTGGTTCAAATGGTAATACAAAAATCTTGGGATTAGTTGAGCTAGAGGTTGAGCATGAAATTAATGCAACAACTCGGACAAAGGAGTATGTTTCACAACCCCTACCCAATCTTTCCTTCCCATGGGATGATGTTCCTACAATCACTAAACCAATAGGATCCTATGATTTAATATCAAATTTAAACAAGACCTTTTCTCACATTTCATTCCTAGATTTGCTGAAGAATTCACCTGCGCATCACTTTGCGTTGCTCAATGCACTAGGTCTTGGTCATCTAATCCATGTTACGCCACCTCCTAGCGCTCAAATAAATCATATTGAATTTGACATACATCCTCCGGGATAGAATGATAGGGATATTGGGTTTGTTTTCAATATAGAAAAAATGCCAACGGACGCTGAACTTACACGTAGAGGCAACCCAACCTTGAATTTACAGGTATGGATTTATAACAACTACATTAAGCATGTAATGATTGATGATGGGGCAGCAGTTAACATAGTCCCCTTCACTTTTCTTCAAAATCTTGGATATGGAGAAACGAATTGTTCCTCAACACGAAATACGTTAAGGGGTTATGATATCCTCAAGGCAACTTTAATCAGGACTATAATATTACCCGTCACCTTAAGACCCAAGACAATCCTCACCGAATTTTATATTATAGATCGGGAAACCAACTATAATATGATTCTTGGTCGACCATGGATACATCGCATGAAGGCAATCCCTTCCACGTTATTTCAGGAAATAATATTTTTGCACCTGGGAAAGGTCTTCATCACTCAAGGGGATCCTAAACCCTTCAATATACACTTAGAAAACCTCAAGAAGAAGAAAGGATTCCATACAGAGTATGAACTTCCCACGAATCAATTGAACAAACCACCTCCAACAAAAGAGTTAGTCCCGGTCACCCCATACATTCCAAAGGTTGAAGTTGTTGACCCAAAAACATACGAGGTGGAAAAGATAAATAAAGGTAAATAAATATCTATGGAAACAGTGTCCACTAAAACCACAGTAGAAATTATGAAACTCTTAGAGAGTGACAAACCAATCTTCCTCCTATTTAAACCACATGGAATGGGTAGTATTCTCAGTATAGCATCTCTTCCCTCTGACGACCTAGGTCTAGGTGTGAACATGATAGAATTGAAAAATGAAGAAGGGAAATTTGAGATTGAAACAATGCTAATCAAAACCATCTCTAGGGGTTGCTCTATTCTAAACCCTAGTTTTGACCCATGTGCATCTGAAACTAAGTTTTCCATATCCATGGGGAAAGACCTCATCATTCAACAAGAGTTACAAGTAAACACAATGCTCTACATAGGAGATAAGGTTGGGAAGCATAATCATGCTCACCCGCACACCATCTCTCAAAAACGTGACAAAAAGGCACGCGAACGTCTCTTTCAAAAAAAGGATTTTAATGATTGGACATATACACTTTTGGTAAAGAGTTGTAAGTTTAAACCCAGAATGGTAGGCCCTCATTAAGAGAACAAAATTTTTGAGGATAATGGTTCTCTGTTGTGTACTTTTAGGGGTGAATAATTCGATATTCATCAACTTTATTCACCTTAGGCATCATGACACATAGTGCCACCTACATTTTCATATGTACATTGTTGCATCCACATTGCATTAGTCATTTAGTTAGTTCATTTTGTTCACTCATTTCATAAAACTTATGATCAAGGGACTTACTCTTATAGCAATTCCTAAAAACTTCCAAAAATATTGGCAAAACATTCAAATCATATCTCTTTAATATTCATAATATCATCAAATGGTTTCGAAATCATCTCATCGATTCAACAGACAAAATCTTGACAAAGCCATACCAAGGCCTACATACTTGGTCATACTCATTTTCTTCTACTAGGTTAAGTTGTTCTTACATACGGTCTATTCTAGAAGCTTCTTGGTGTCACATCTATCCCTCTTACGTCTCTTTGAAACAAGGATACTCCAAAATCACATATCAGAAATGTCAAGTCAAATTGAATCAAAAATACTAAACAAACAAAATATTTTACTTTTACACACTTATTTTCCCTACCAACCTTAGGTGATGAGCTTGCATCTCTTACTAGTGATGCGAGATTGGGAAAGGAAAGAAGTTCCTTTGGTGATAAGCCCATACTTCTTACTAGTAGCATAGGGCATGGCGTAGGGGGTCCATTCATGCAAATTAATGAATCTTAGTATTTTAAGTTCAAAACAAAATGTATTGTGAAGAATGAAATTAAGCATCCAAATTCCAAAGAGATTAAATCCTCAAAAACCAGATTTTTTCAACCAAGTTGCCATTTATGGATCTAAGTCTAGATAAACCAGAAAGCAAGTTACATTCTGAGCTATGTAGCAGGTTTGAGTAAGGTAAGAACGTAGGCACCAATTTGGTTTATGTCAATACTTTGGCCTTCTCTCATCAATTTCCATTCAGTTAACTCATACAATTTGCGCCCTTCCCAGCTCTCGGTGTTGAGCCCTCACATCCTGCTAGTTGCGTGGAGTTAGGAATGAGGCAAGTTCATCTCACTATCATCATTATATATTTATCACATTTTGCCAAAACAAGAAGAAGCAATGAACATTGCTGAAAGAGGCCAAAATTTCAGTGCCACAGTATGTTTACATTATCATATATCAGCATTGCAAAAACAAACAAAAAGAAAACATTTTGTTCAGTATTTGTTATCACTTATCATCCATTGCATACATTCGGAAAAGCATATAAAATCAGAGATTCTAAAGCATCTAGTGTACACATGAGAAACAAAACCACAAAACTCTGGATACAAAGAAGATTTGAATCCCAAAAAGATATATATATATATATATAGGAATCATGTTTTACATACAATGACATCATGCACTAGGCAAGGTCAAAACACTCAATGAGCCCAAAAAATACAAAAACAATTCATATAAATATCTGGCAAAATCACTACAAAAAGACCAAATGGCCTCTCGTCCCTGTGGGACCCCTCATATGGCGCACAATCACGCCTAGGACTCCTGCTATGGCTACGGTGCTGAGAATGCACTGAATGATGGGAGTTCTCATGGTGGCAACCACTAGCGGTGGTCTCACTACAAGAACGGCTCTGCCTCATCACTCTCTCGGCAGCCTCATACCCTACAACCTAGGTATGAAGAGATACCCAGGCCTCTGTCACCTTCCAAACAGGTGTAAACACATCAGTGTGTCTGTCAGTTGTTGAAGGCTCTCCTACATCCTCAATGATCTAGGCCTAAGTATCCCTGAAGGGATCAACCGGGTGTTCGCACATATCCAATTAATCATATCTCGCCATCCCTGGGTAGTCGCTACAAATAAGAAGGGAAAATAATAAGTTAGAAAATCACCAAAAACAAACAAAACAACAACAAATATATATATCAACTAGCATTTCTAGCTAAATCAAGAGAGGAGTGCCAACTTACTTAGATCCCCGGGCATCTAGGTAGGGTCTCTAGGATCTGTGCATGCTACTAATGTTGCTGCTAATTGCGGAGCCTCCCCAAAACCTGGGATGAAATGACATCTTGTCACGGACTCATCATATCCCTCACTGTCCTGAGAAGGCAACCCCTCTGAGACCAAGGTCTCCTTCTCTGCACTCACCTCCGCCCTCTCCGCCCTCAAGATATCTTGAGTGTCATGCCACTCAGAATCACTATCATCCTCCTGGGCCACCCCACTAGCCTCACCTCCAACCCCCTCTCCCATCATCTCCTCCTCAGTCTCCCCTCATGTGAACTCAAAATCTGAGTCCACGTCAATTGGCTCATCTCCCTCTCCACTATGAGCAGGAGCGGCCCCAATCTGAAGAAAGGGTGATCGAGGAGCACCATCTACCCCCTCAAGCACGAACCATCCACCTAACTGCTATAGGTACTCTAGGAGTAACTATGGTCCAACCTTGATCTCCTATAGGACCTCCCCAAGCCTCACAAACAGTCATGTACACAGGCCCCACTGGAGGAAGCATATCAATATAAGGGAGGCCAAAATGCTGAGGGAATCAATCAAATGGGTGGATCTCCATTCTCCCTATCCTTTCCACCAACTGACTGGTGACATAACAAGCAACTAATGTAGTCACCTCCTGCCCCCACAATCTTGCCATAGCCTGATAAGGAGTAGCCTCTATATCTTCATTAGTCAGTGAAGCCACTAGTTGATGTGGTGTGTTAAGTACTGACATCCCCGTCCACCTCCCTGCCCTAACATACCCTGAATCCTCTGCTAGAACACCCCTCCCATAGGGGACAATATGCTCATACACCCAACTCATAACTAGAGTAGGGTGACTCAAAGACTGCCCCTATAATCTGACCGCTCTGTACAAATCATGGTATGTGGTCCCAAGAATATCTACTCCCCAAGCATAAATATGGCCATGGGCATCAATCTGTGCAATCACGGGAGCCCAGCAGTATAACAGAGTATCTCCTCCCTTATCCCTAATCAACCATGAGGCTAGGATACCCATGATGGCCTTACGGATGGTGGGGATAGGAGCAGCAACAATAGATCAGACCTTCACCCCCTTCTTCGAGCCGAAGGAGACAAAAACATCCCCCATATAAGTGGCCCACTAAATCATCTAAGACCTAGATCCTTCTATCTTAAGATACAATTGTCTCCCAAGAATTGAAACCCCCAATATACGATAAACATCCTCCAGGGTGATAGTCCACTCACCCCTAACACCTGGTAACCGGAAAGTGTTCCATTATGCATCCCAATATGAGAATAAGTCACACAATATGTGATTGGCAGAGGCAACATGAGGAACTCATGAAATCCTCAAAATATCGGCCCTCTAAAGAGTATATCTCTCTACCTGGGTCAATATGTCTAACACTTCCGGGAACCAATCACACTCCCTCTCTCTACTCCACCGTATATACTCCTCCTTCTGCATCCACCCAAAATAGAGAAAAAGAGCAAGTTAGTAGCACAATCCGATAAATAAGCTCATCAAAAACATAGCAAAATATTAAAAATGCAAAAAAATTGACTTTTATGGCCATCTTTTACTTTTTGTCCTAAACCACCACCCTGTGTAGGGCGGCAGTTCTGTGACCGCCGTCTTCTCAGGGCGGTGATTCTACAACCGCCACCATAATAAGGCAGCGGTCCTGTGACCACCACTCTGTGAAGGGTGGTGGTCCTGTGTCAAATCATCGTACGGCTCTAAAGCCCTAAAAATTCTTAAAACAACAAAAATACACCATTCTTAGCAAAATAAAAACCTCCCCTATAGGCGCCCCCCCTAGAGACTCATTTAACACAAACATTTTCAAAAATAACCCCTCCTAGATAAAGATCTCAACATTTTTATATTTTAGGTTTAAAAAACAAATAAAGGAGAAAAAATAACCTGGGACTTCACGGGTCGATCTCCTACTCTCAAAGGCATGATCACAATCTCAAAACGAACGTTTTAGCAACACTCTCGTCGAAAATGGTCACCGTGGGCCCTAGAGATCAAAAATTAACAAATTGACACGTGCAAATGAATAGGAAAATGAGCTCGCTTTATATATTTAATATTCTAATTTTGTTTTGAGTGTTCTTTCACAGAGTTGGAGCGTCGACAGAGGTAAGTTATTATCCTCGTGTAAAAAGTAAGTCCTTTTATCATTTCAAAGTTAGTACTTATTTTCTTTTTCTTTTTATCTATCTGCACTTGAGTCCTCTTTTCGTTTTTACAGATAGCATGAATCTGGATGGCGACATTGCGACACACAGGTGTGTCAGGTATAGATTCTAACTCCCCATTTCGGGAACGCCATACTAGGACCCACTATTTTATGCCCCTTCATGGCTAAAATGCTTCTCCGAGTGGGAAATATGTATGTACCCAAAATTATATGTACTACACTGTCGAAAAGAGGTTACGGAAACCCCAATGATGATTCATATCTCTTTGCAAGGTGTTTGAAACTTAGAAAGTGTGTTGAGTATATACATTTACAGCCTAAAATACCTTATCTTGGCCTCTGCATGCTTTTTTTAGCTTCTATCCTCTTTTTCCTTACATTTCGGTCATTAGTGTCAGGACTGCCGCCCTGCCTGGGCAACAGTAACGGGACCACCGCCCAGGCAAGGTGACGGTCCTGCCCACATTTTCCAGAACCTTCCAACGCACTCATTAACATGAAAAATCAAGTTGTACTTGCAACTCTCAACCACTTCTTCTTTGTTTAAATTTTCCAACCACCTTGTAACAATAATTCTCCATTTTTAAATGGTAGAAGATTTCAATTTGAACTTGTCTTCTGGTGATTGCAAATGTTATAAATAGCATGCTTGCACTTAAGTCTAGGGAGCCCATTTTTTTATCTAAGAGGCATTTGATCTAAAGATTTATTTTCTTGTCTCTCCCAAAAAAATTTATGAATCGCTTCATTATTACTTATTGCATAGAATAATCCCACTAGCATGGACTAGAACCCTGAACATTCAATTACGCCTCGTTGTATACCTATAACGATCCTGTTAGGAATCATATAGGCCAATCTCAGTTCACTTGCACCATCCCTCTCCTACTTGTACTTCATTGTATTTCCCCAAAGTTGTTATTGTCCATTGTTTAAGTATTTGCCACTCCCCCCTCTCTCTCTCTTATTCATCATTTCTGTAATGATCCTGCTAGGAATCGCATAGGCCAAGCTTAGTTCACTTGCACCATCCCTCTCCTACTTGTACTTCATTCAATTTACCTCCAAGCTACCATTGTCCCAGTGCCTTCTACTGTTGTTGTTACACTCCTAATTCTTCTAGATTCATGTGAACACGTAGGAATGAAGAGATCACACTAAGGGGACAAGTTGCAATACGACTGGATTTACCTCTGCTCTGTAAACTCCAGGTTTGAATTGTCAAAGTTATAATTACATCATATCACATAGAGTAGTGCATCATTTCATTTCATTTAAGCTCTCTTTCAATATTGACGGGGAAGCTGTGGGGAATGATAGTTTCTGAGAAGCTATGATTTGTTCCTCACTTCTGAGGTAAGATTGAAGGTTTTTAATTAAATTAAGTAGTCTTTTATCTAGATTCACACATTTGCATAGGTGAATAACCACGTCGGGTTATCTCGCTTGTTTAGTTTTAGTTTAGAAATATTTTAATTGTTGTTGGTGATTGTAATGTTCCAATCTTGTGTTCTATTTAGATTAGTTCCTCTTTCAGTAGTAGCATAGATTATGATTTTCAGTTTAAGTTAATTCAGAGACTTCAAACTAGATTAACACTTAGATCCTAGTTAGGAGAACAAACTATAGGGAATTTACGCTACCCGTTCAAAGTCGCTAAATCTACCCTTTGTCAATTCAGCTACCAGGAGATCACACTACTAGATCTTAGTCATTGATCCTCATATAGTTAGCCACACGCATTTCAAACAACTGGTTGTCTCAGCACGACCTCGGGAGGTCGGATGCAGAGGAAAGTTACTTACCGATTCTCATCCTCGCATGTCACTTTTCTATCGTACAATTTCCTTTATCAATGTGTGCTTGTTTTGACCTTTGCCATGTGGCCATATTTCATTGGTTATGGGGTCAGGAATTTACCTACATGTTCCTTTCTAATTCATTGTGGGGGGCTAGCAGACCCAAAACTATTTAAAACGTAACTCATTCCAGGGACTTTACGTCCGTGAGAGCCCATCACCTAAAAGGTCACTGTAATCGTGACATGTGTCCCTTGCCTTGACCATTGATCTTGCTCTATGCATCCTCCCAATGTCATACCCCTGATAACCTTGACTAACCACTATGAAACTTGAGCCAATGAAAAATTTCCATGTTCCTCACAATGTTATTCTGTTTGATATCCCTGACTGGCTACTGCGAAACACGAGCCAATGAGAAAGTTGCATGTATAACATGTGTTTGCATTTGATTGGTTTCACTGTCACATTGTAACTTTCATCTGGCGAGCTTAAAAATTTTGGATCCATAGAATGTTGCCATGTGTCCTTGTCTTTGACATGTAATATTGTGTCATATGTAAGCCTTTGATTCCGCCTTGTGTCCTTGACTCTTGCTAACCCAAATCCAAACTCAAAAGAATTATCTAACATAATTTAATCTAGGGACTTAAGGTCCATAGAGCCAAAATTCTTTGAGGAGAGAAAGAATCCCACCACATGGCCCCTCCTTTCACCCTTGAGATTTTTTCGGGTGTCCCTGCTAACCTTGGCATTGAATTTGATGGGTAAATAGATGTTACGCAGCCCTTTTAAAAATAACCCGCCAATGCTTGTAAACTTAGTCTCTCACAGGTTTTCAAATGCCAATAGCTAGTTGTTTTCAGAGGTGGAGTTTGATAGCCATTTGAATGTTCCAGTCTTTGTTAAAATGGCTAAGTTCATTTTAACTAAGTTTTTCAACCATTCCTGTAGCCTTTTTCCTTTATGGTTGAGTTGCATGCTTTTATACCTTCAAAGCTTCAGCTTTTTGGAGCAGTTTGGATCATTCAGTGTTGACTATAAGCTCTTCTTTGTAAGATGTAGCCATATCTCGATCACCAATGAGACTGAAGCTTTCATACTTTGATTAATCAGTATATTGAGCAAATCCCTCAACATTTTTGCTGAATCTTTTTTTTTAATTTAGATAGCACATGAAATTTATAGTAAATAGACACTTCCCTTTGACTTAGACTGATCTTTGATGCACAGGGAGTAATATAAAGTACAAAAAATTAGCTACATGCATGTGGAGTCTATTTAAAAAGACCAGTTTAATCCAAGGAATTGAATTGAGCACCAACAAATGATTCTACTCAGATATGGGCACCCCTTATGGGTGCCATGAGAACAAATATTATATGCCTAGTCCATTAGGTAAGGAGTCATGGGTTAAAAACACACAAGGTTTCCAAAATATATGCAAAATAGGATGTAAACAAAATAGAAAACTATAGAAACCTAGTCACTGTAGACTAGAGCAAAAAGGGAAAGAACAACATAAATAAAACAAAACAATGAAAAAAAATTACACAATGATTATACTTGATCATTTGGATAAGGCCATGCTAGGCAATTCTTGTAATACTTCAAAAATTGGGCATAATATGGTTTTTTTTTTCTCACTGTACATCCCAACTAGACCTTTCTATGATTTTTAGAAGTATCCAGGTTACATTCTTTAACATTTTTTAGCACATAGATAGTATTTCTCATGACGATGTTTGTACTATCAAAATCTAATTCCAAATTGACAAATCATCTAGGAACAACATTTGTCTCCATTTGAATTACTTCTTAGCCAAAGATGGTTTCTTTTTCGTCACATTATACAATAATATGCTAAAAAAATTATTTTATCATTGAATTCATCTTCACACTTTAGAAACCTTTAAGTGTGATCATCATCTTTAGAAACCTACCCATGTTGAATGTTTTTAGCTATAGAAGGTCAAACCAGTACTTTTACTTAATTTTTGTAATAAGGAGACACAGTTTCATTTTCATATTTCTTTGGAGAAGTTAAAAAAACTCCATCTCCATTTCCAACATTGGAACATTCTTCATCAATAGTTATGGTCTGGGGGACATTGATATCTTCAAGGTGTAGACTAGAAAGTTCAAATGTTCGAGACAAATCCATATCAACATTAACTATGGGAGGAAAATATAATTAATTGATAGAGGCCCAAAATTCATTTGTAGTTTTGGAATTTAAAATATCAATAGAAGTAACTCCTTGTAGTGAATCATTTGGTTTTTCCATCACACATACATCACTCAAATTAGGTTCCTCATTAATATCACTATCTTTAGCAAATTGTTCACAAGAAGAGTTTGGCAATAAACATTTATCACACCACTCAATGATATATTTTTCTTATATTGTTGAAACTCTTTATGTCAATGGATCTAGGGCCATATTATTGCCATATTGTAAACTGAAAGAACTCATTTCAACCCAAGAGCTAATTGATTTGTTTGGTAGCAACTTATACCATTTCTTGGCATCTCCTTTTAATGTATGTACGGATAATTTAACATGAATATCTTCATGCTCTATTCCATATCTATACATATCATCCTAAAAAATATGAGATACTGATCTCCATTTATAGCATTATTCCCTTGAAATTTAGGTAATACCTCTTTAATTTCATATGGTGCTTGATGAGGATAGCCCATCATTCTAGGGAACCTTATTGGTTTATAAGTAGTACCCTCAAAAGAAAATATTGGTGGATACTTTTCCATATTATTTGATGGAGATGTTTCAAAAGAAGGATTGAAATGGTGGGGAACAAGGTAAATTTTAAGGTAGAGGAGTATGATCTTCAAAAATGGAAATCCTTCAAGGAATCAACTTCATAAAATACTCTATTCTCATGAGTCAACAAAGAAGGGAGATGAAGAATACATTTATTACGTGTAGATGTTGAACCTTATTGAAATAATGAATGAAAAATAGCTCGAGGAATACATGAATCAAAGCTTTTAGGTGTGTTAGAGTAGTCTTCCACTAAATGCTGATCAATCTCAACAGTTTGAAAAATATTTTCTTTTGACTTTTGACCATCCACTGATTTCTAGATCTTCTTATTTATTAAATGTGTACCTTCCATCTATGGAAGTAATATTTTTATAAGTTTAGAATTGAAAAAGGACCTTATTCCTTCCATCTTTGCGAAGGGGAGAATTAATCAACGAGTTGTAAAAAATTTGCACTCGTATATCCTAGATTTATTTTGAAAGACAGATCTGCCACTAAGATCTTGCACCTTAGATGCATAGATTAGCTCAAAAGGCTCTTTATATGATAACTTTATAAACTTGAAGGCTAAGATTTGTACATCTTTATGAGTTTTCCCACATTTTTTTCCCAGTGGAGTCAGGTTTTACAAAAATCCTATTGATAATTTGGAAAATTATGAACAAGATGTCTAATAGAGGCCCATCGACACACTATGTTATGAAACCACTCTATCCAAACTTTTCTTAGGGTGTTATTCACCACTCAAATATAAAACTCTAGAAATAGAGGGAACCTTAAAATTATTTGCTTGAAAAAAATGCCACTCGAGTGTTAGCTCCCAAAATAGCACCCTTGGGATATGAGTAGCTAACTTGAGTGGGATGGCATTGAGAGAGTTATGAAAAATGAAAATTTCTTGTCATTGATAGTCAGGTATTTTTTCAACACTTAACTCAATGACTCAAATCAAGGAGGTGATCAGGAGGCACCTTCACAAAGGGAATGACTTTACCCTGCTACTTATGGCTCTTCCTGGAACAAGGTGAGAGTACCTAGTTGGGGGATCTAAATTAAGGAAAACCTCTCAAGGTTTGGTTTCCTTTATGGTTTGGTGTAAATCAATTTGAAGAAAGTGCAACAACAGATATAATAATTTTGTCAAAAGATTTGTGACTCGATTTATTGTAAGCACTTGAAAATCAAACATAGATCTAAAGGTAGATTATAAACACCTTTAAAGATTGCATTCACATAACATTTTTTTTCCAAGGCCTATTTAAATGATATTAGATCACAAACTTGGTGGGATGTTTGGAAATCCTTACTGGTAATGAAAAAATTCTAAGCTCAACTTCGCAGAATAAGAATATGTCTAGTTTCTAGGTATGATATGGTTAACTGGTATAAACATAAATGGGTTTTGTTAATTTGGGTTTGTTAGGGGAGGGAAACTAATTTTATGACCTTGATAGATTAGTGTTCCCATGTAATGAATCCATCCTTAACTAAAATTCTCGGAAAGAACAATAAATTTAACATAGTCTGTGAAATACCATTTGCATTCATTGAAGCTCAATATGCATAAAATTCATCTACAGTATTCACAATACTAACTACAAATCACAGAGCTATCCGAGATAAATAAATTGCTATATTTTTCTTATAAAAATAAAATACCTTTAAGATAATTACAAGAAATTATTTAAAATTGATGATACCTATATGATTTTACAACTGATTTTAACCATTACAAAGTATACAATATTCTACAATAATCTCAAAGTAACCAAAAGAATACACCAAATGAGAAATAACCTTGTCTACTTGACAAATTTCAGCCACTACAAGATAGTAATGGAAGAAATATTGCCTCTTTCATTCCTTTAAAAACATAAGAATAGGAAAGTATAACTTGATCAATCATAGAGAGATATGGTTCTAGATATGGGATATAAACAAATTCCTTCAAATCTTGGTAATGGTTGTAAAACGCAACCACCTTAGATATTCCTTACAAACTGGATACAAAAAATGTTCACTAGATGCTAGAAGCTGAAACAAAAACTGAACTTAATAAAAAAAAATCCTACAAATACTCCCAATCTGCCTCCTCAGGAAAATGAAATACTGTAATATTATATAGAAGATGAGAAGAAGAAAGAAAGAAGAAAAATATGATTTCCTTTTACAATAACGAAAAATAAGACTTAAAATCTTGTAAAGGAGCATGGGGGTGCCAGCCAAAATCATTCATTCCTTCTATCTTGTGTGTTTTATAGAAGAAATAGACATCATACTTCATCAATTAAAGTGGTTGACAAACACTAGATCTAGAAATTGAATGAAAAATATGTTTTCTACTTTTTCTCCCTCCAAATATGATCAATCTTTGAATCTATTGATGCCAAAGTGAAGGTATTGAAGATACATTTCCAACAATATGATTTTATAAGATTTGGAGCACTGGACCGAAATTTTTGTCCTTCTAAAGTTTTGCGTGTTAGGGTACTAAAAAATGTGACACATGGTAGCCTTTGATTGGTCTCAAATATTTCCTTTGCCAACATGTGCTTGTTTTGACCTTTGCCATGTGCACACCTTTCATTGGTTACAGGGTCGAGCCTTTACCTACGCGTTCCTTTCTAATTCATTGCGGGGGGCTGACGGATGTGAAACTCTTTAAAACTTGGAAGCTCATTCCAAGGACTTAATTCGTACCTAAGAATCTAAATGAAAGATTCACAAATATCATTTGCTTATTTAGAGTCATTCCAACATGATCATTATATTTACTAGTTACAAATTTATATCATCCTTCTGCATTAATACTGCAAATCATATTTAATCTATCTACACTAGTAATGCATTAAGTCTAGAATAGTACTTAATAGAATCAATAAAAATTATTAAACAACAATACATATTCATATAAGTCAATTATATGTAACTTTAATATCACATACATCATTTAATATATGTAGACACCCTAATTTCACATCTTTCCTAAATCAATTAATTCCACTTCCTCATTTCCCACAAAAATACACTTTGAATTAATCAAACATAATTTGATTAATTATACATTTCAAAATCCAAAAAAATAACCCAATCCTCACCACATGTCATTATTCTCCATGTTTTTCTACTATTGAATTAAAAATTCAAATTCAAATCCTCACTGATTCTTCCTGGTCCCCACTCACCTAAAATCCTCCACTTATGAATTAAAAATATAATTCAAATCCTCACCCATTCTTCATGGCCCCCACTCATCTAATCTTACCCACATTTTCAAACCACTCACCTAATCTTGCCCACATTTTCAAACCACTCACTTAATCTTACCCACAATTTCAAACAATGATTACTTAAATTACTCTAAGTTAATCACTCCCCCAGGTTATAAATACAACCTTACCCCTCCCCTCTAAGGACACGGAGAATAAACTTGAATGACATATCTAAGCTCATGCATCCTTTGAGCAAAGAACATCCTTTTGCCTAGTCCTAATGCCCAAATAGCTTCATAATCCTTTTTCCCATCTGGTGTAAAGTAAGAGGATCATTGTTGCAGGAAGGTCTTGCTCCATCTTGAAGAAAAGCACCTACATATCACACAATCAGGGCTCAATCCAAGTTTCCTAGCTCATTCTAAGGTTTTCTACGGAACGCGAAGGAGAAGGTATAATATTGGTATTTTACTTCCTTATTAGTAGTATATTTTTCCTAGCTTACATTATGGCATGCCCGGTTACTTTCAATATGTTACCATTAATTTCCTAATTAGTGGTTTTATCTATTCTTTGTTTATTATTGTTCGTTATTGTTTCTTTTTCTGTTCCTTATGGCCTTCTTTGGTTAACCTTCACTCTTTGGGTAGTGTTTTTGTTGTGTGGTGTCTTAGGGTGTATCTACAGGTTATAACAACAATGAAACTATAACGTTCATCCTGTCTTTGATCTCCTCGGTGCTTGGTGTTTAGTTTGCAGTTTTGATTTTGTTATTCACTCGTAATCTATAGAAACACATGAACTAGTCATTAGTTTATCATCTTACTGTCATGGGACAACCAATCCGGAAAATGTATTTCTTTATTTATGTTTTCTAAAATAACTACTTTGTAGGAAGTTAATCATTTTTTTTCTTTTGTTTTATTCAATCATTTTGTGATCTAACTCTTTGTTTCTATTTATTATTCTTTTTTAACCTTGCTGTCAAAATTTTAGCTTCTCAAGTGAAGTACAGAAGTCAGAAAATAAAAAAACTAGCTCCCGAGACGTCTTTCTCACGTTCAAAATTTTCATTCAGAGTGCTACCGTAGCCCATCTTCCAGAAGCCATAAATTTTTCTCCCGAACTTGGAATGAATTCATTTTTTTTTCACGAAAAGGTATCGAAAAGATATATGCAATGGAAAAATAATTTTTTATTTAGACTTATAAAAAAATTTGGTTTCATTTCTTCTAACACCTGTCTTTTTAACAAAAAACAACAAAATTATAGTTTTTTTTTTTTAATTTCACGTAACAACCTCACACGTATGCTCTTTCCTCACACTTCAAAAGTGATCTTCGAAATCAGAAACGTGAGGCCACCTAGGCTCTGCAAAACAATTTTTATTTTTTTTACCTTACATTTCAATTTTCCACGACAACACTTCTAGGTAACATTTTCACACTCTTCTTTCGTCGTTTTTATTTTTTGTGAAAATAATCATTATCGCTATTTTGTAATCATAATTAATTGCAATAATTATTAACATTTTTTAAAAAAAAATCTATTCCAATTGTATCCGCGTATGCTCTTTTCTTGCACCTTCGAGCGATCTATAAAATCATAAACGATCACAATTTTTTAGTTTCTTATTCTAACATTGCAGGATCCTCTAGCTTTGTTTTCCAACTGATTTCAATCATTATTTTCTTTTGTCATGTTATTAATATTTGTTTGGTCATTGGTTGTGTATGCTCTTTTCCTGCGCCTTCGAGCGATCTGGAAAATAAAAAATAGCCACGATCACTTTTCTAACATTTTGTTTGCAGGATAACTACTAATTTGTTTTCTATAAGACTACGTCGCTGGGATATTGTCAAAAACAAAAACACAAAAACAACAAAAACTCCACAAAAATACCACCATTCAAAGAAAATTACTGAAACCAAAAAAAAAGTACGCTTAGGTACGTAATTATTTTCTACTAGTGATTTAATTCAAGTTGGAAAGAACCCTACGTTTAATCACTTTATCTTTTTTTTTTTGCACGTAGACGAGGTGGATTTCATCCCTACCAAAGCTACGCCAGTGATGTGGACTTGACTACCACGCACCAACAAAATTTACATCTACATTGCACTTTAAGACCTAGTCTCATCACAACGTTCGGTATTTACCTCGCCCATGCCTTCACTTACAGGTAATGTTGTCATGCAGCGCATGTGAATCACGCCTAAATAGATGTAACAACGAAGTCTGGGCATCATCCCTGTAAATCTTCGGGGAGTTATAAGGACATCATACACATTCATTCCCCATCACCTTCCACCTTTTCACAAAACTTGTTTTAGACGTGGTGATTCACTCCAAAATAGGCAAGTAAGAATTGGTGAGCCTCCTCCAATGCTATAAGGATTCCCCATACCAATTTTGTTCCCGAACAGAATTAGGTATATCGAGACTAGGGTATATCAGAGGACACATATTCTTGGAGTAATAAGAGTCTGCATCCACCATTTCACAGCATACTTATATGATTACATGAAACAATGATCATTCCTGAAGAATTTACCTCATAAGCCAAAACAATTGGATCCACATGATTGTTTGGTGTTTGAAAACAAAATAATTTAGCATTATTTTATCATAAAACTTTGTTGATATCAATGTGTTTATTGTAAAAGTTCAGACCCTAGTTGTGTTCAACAAAAAAATCAGTTCTCGACCAATTCATTTCCAAGCAAAAACATCCAAACAATCCAACAATGTAGACCAAAACATTGCACCAATTTCATTAGCTTACCTCATCCAACAATACATCTATCATAGCTTGTCTTTAGCTATATCCAACTGATATTGAGTGACTAGCATTTACTCCCCATATCGTCAATTGTCAAAACATCTTTCATAGCTTGTTTCTAGCTATATCAAACTAATATTGGGTGACTTGTTTGAGTTCACTCATTATTTTGTCCACCATCACGTTTATCCAAATCACAGCCAACACAAATCCTTTCATAACTCATTTTGAGTTATATCACAACCATATTGAGATTAACTAATTCATGTTACTTTCCCTGTCAACAATCCCGAGCATGTTTAAGCCAAACCAATCAACATCTTCATCATAGCTTATTTGAGCTATATGTCATTTGTATCGAGTACCTTGTTTGAGTGTACTCCTTACATTATCTTCTGATAAGCTTGTTTAAGCCAAATCAAACCATTTTCATTATAGATTGTTCGAGCTATCGCATATTTCTCCCAAGTATCTTGTTTAAGCTTACTCTTTATAGCCTTACCTGTTAACTCAATTGAGCCAAAACAAAGATCACAATAAATAGGTTGAGTTCTTCATTGCACCTTTCTTTGTTCTCCCTCTCTTTCAACAATGATGAATTCACAAAAAACATCACACAATGAGCTATTAGAACAAATTAATAAGTTGGCAACACAACTCTCATATGGCTACCCAAATCAGTGAACGATCACCCAAAAAGCCAATCATACAACCTAATGAAGACGTAACTTCGCGTAAAGTCCAACGCCAGTTTACCCCCTTGGAGAAAGTCTCTCTAGTGATTTTCATCAACTAAAAGAGGCTAAACTGATAAGATATCCAATTACAAAACCCTTTTCCGAAGGGGAAGCTAAGCCATGTCGGTACAAACCTAACACATACTTTGAATTTCATCGCATTGATGGTCATCACACAAATAAATGTGTGTGATTTAAGAATTACGTCCAAGACTTAATTGACAACAACATCATCTCTATAGAACTTGATGACAACGCTCTTGCAACCAACGACACATCCAATACCACAAATTTCCATGAAGAGCTGACTACTTTCGAAACTCCTATATATACTAAAATTCCACGAGATCATGATGACAACAGTCAAGACTCTCTAATTCCAAACTAATCCATATCTTCTTCAAATTTTCTTCCATTAGTTCAAACATACATTGAACCTATTTTGGACAACAACATTCTTCCAACATCTACTAAGCACTTGAACTTATTTCAAGACTCTCTTTCAACCCAAACATACATTGAACATGTTTTGGATAGCAACATTCTTCCAACATCTACTAATCACTTGAACTTATTTCAAGACTTTCTTTCAGCCTAAACATATATTGAACATGTTTTGGGTGACAACATTCTTCCAACATCTAACGAGACCATAATCTCGTTTCAAGACTCCCTTTCAAACCTTGATATTACTGTAGACACTACAGAAGAGGTTCCATCAACAGTTACCATTAAGTTTGATTCTATTATTCTAATATTGGCTCTTATGCCTAATATCTCTAGCCTTGTTGTCGAAACACAACCACATCGAGTTTGGACACTTACGACAATGCAACCTATCGTGTCCATCATGCTTTCAACGATCGATCTTGCAGGAATCTCATCACTAATTATTCTCACCTGTCAAGACTTCTACGTGCATACATTCTACGAAGTAATTATATCTAGGAATATCTTTACACAACATTTTCCATCTTTAATCGTGAATCTATCCTCAAAACAATCAATTAATGGACAAATAGAAGCAACAAACCAAATAACACAAACCATCATTGTCAACACACATGGAAGCTATTGGCTTAACCAAATATATTCCACTCTTTGGGCTTACCACACATCTTATCACACACCTACTGGAGCCACTCCCTTCTCCTTTGTTTATGGTTGGGAAGCTATTTTACATGTCAAGGTTGAATTTTCATCCTTCATAATATCCTTAAAAGATGTAATCAATAAAGATTATTATCGACACTCACACCTTAATGAACTCGAGCTTCTTGATGAAAAACGACTTAATGCCCTAGATCATCTTCAAGTATATCAAAATCGGCTACGGCATAGCTACCATAAAAAATTTAAACCTAGAAAATTTAAGGTCAATGATTTCATTCTCAAAGAAAATTGAAAGAACACACCCAAAGACCAAGACAAACAAGACAAATTTGAGCCCAACGAAATCATAGATAATTTTGGGTTTGGAGCTTATAAATTGGCCATTGACACAGGCCAAGTCCTTGACAAACCCATGAATGCATTCCATTCAAAGAAATTCTATTCTTGAAAGCACTCTCTATTCCAAGAAACAACAAAGTGTACATTGTTCCTTATGTCTTACTTATCTTTGAATAAATTTATTTATTTCCATTAGTAGACATTTTCATTATCAAAATCACATCTTCATATTTATCATCATGAGACAAGTGCTAATATAAATCCTATTAAGTTTGTGAGTGTCATACTTCTTATCATATCTTCCATTTTCAGTCGCTTTCATCTATGGTCATACCTAGAAGCTTACTGATGGTAATATATTCCCTTCAAAAAATATTCTCTCTTTCATAACAAAGCTCTAAACTTCTTTACCCAGTTCGTTTGGTTGTCCATCTCAGTCTTCGATGTTGAACCCTCACATCCTACTAGTTGTGTGGGGCTGAGATTGGGGGCAGACGTTCCTTCCCAAATACAAAGCACTATCGTAAAAAATCCATCAATTTAATAACTTATGTGTAATTCATTTTCACATCTTTCATCCTTCGTAGTCTTTGGTGTTAAGCCCACACTTCTTACTGGTAGTGTGAGACTGAGAATGGAGGAAGGTGCCCTTACTCGTTTACGTCTTGTCTTCGGTGATAAACCCTTGCCTCTTAAAAGTGGCATTGGGCAAAGCGTAGAGAGTCATTCTCATAAAAACATAAAAAAATATTACAAAAACATTCAAAAATCTTTAAAAAATTAAAAATAAAAAACAAAACACAACAAAAACAAAAAGGGAATTCACTCGCCTATGTTTTGCCTTCAGTGATGAGCCCTTGCTTCTCACTAGTAGCATGGGACAAGGCATAGGGAGTCATTTCAAAAATACAAAATCTTACAGTGCTTGCAAATTATAAAATCCCCAAAGAAGTGATTTAGATGCCTAAGTGAAGAGAGAACTATCCCTTCACCTCATATCTTACCAATCAGCAGGCCACATAATTATCTAAGTCTAGCACGTGACTCATAAAGTGAAATCTATTTTTGAAATTGGTTCACTGTTATGAAGAATGGAATCACAATTTCCAAAGGGATTGTTGTTAGCATTTGTTCTCTATATTAATTATCATAACCTCCTACGTCCGTCTTAACTTGTCAATCGACTCTCCTCCAAACTTCTCCCACCGCATTCTTCATTCACTTTGTTGATTGCTTCTTCCACTTAGTATCCCTACTACCCACCACCTGAATGTGGGGGGTGTGGAAAGGGATATGGCACTACCTACCCACTTTTCCCCTCTATTATCCTTTCCTCTCTCACACATATCCTCTTATAACATACATCTAATCTCTTCCGCCTACAATCACGTTCTTTTCCCCCATTTTTCCCTTCTTGATCCATCATCCTTCATACTGTTTCTTCACATTCTTTTCATGTCTTGGTTCTTCATCCTCACCTTGTTCATCCTCATCACCTACATCCTCTCCTTACTTTCACCTGGTCCCAACTCATCCTTCCCATTTTCTTTACTCTTTCCACTTCATCTTCCTAAATCCCCCCACATTTCTTCCCACACACACATTCGTCATTATTGTTAACATTCCTCTATCATTCTTTCATCATCATCTTCTATTCCCGTGCTAATAATTGTAAGTGAGATTTCCCTTAAAATCATCAATCCCCATTCCTCACAACCTCATTCACTCCCTTGGACCTTCAAGAGTTTCCCTTCATTCCTTCCCTCCTCTAAGCCCACCACTCATTGTAAGGGGGATTTCCCTAACGTCCATTTTTTGGCGTTACCCTTTCCAATCCTCGTTAGCTTTCTCCTTCTCTTCATTTTTTCTCTCACCCTTCCCCACCACTCATTGTAAGGGGAATTTCCCTAACGTCCCCTCATTGGTATTTCCTCTTCTATCCCCCATTCTCTTCTCTCCTATTCGTTTCCCTCAATCCCACCTTTTCTTGTTGCTTCTTACCCATCTCTCCATCTTCTCTTCACCCTCTTCAATATATTTATTGTCTTCATCATAAATCCTTTTTTTATTTTCTCGTCATCCTAGTATCCTCATTTCATGCATCTCCACATCTTTTCCAATCGATGTCAGTCCTCCCCTCTTTCTTCTCTGAACATTCCTTATATTGTTCTCTTTCCACTTATTGCCCCATTTTTTGTATTTCCTTCTTTCTACATCATTTTCTTTGTTATCCTTTTCTCTCTCCCACCCCTCATCTTATTTCCCTTCCCTTGTATCATCTTCTTCCCCTTGTTCCATCACGTTTCTTCCTTACTTCCCCATCGATAACCCGGCTCTTTCAGCATTGTCCTGTCTTTTTTATCATACCACGCTCCACATGCAACTCCATATGGTCTGCTCCATATTCTTTGCCTTGGTCTTCCTTGCAATGACATGATTCCTTCAACCTTCTCCCTATATTCACTCTATCCTCCTTTCCTCTCCCCTAATTTTCATGTTTCTTCTTACCACTTCTCATTTTCTCTACCACCCCTACCTTTTCGTTCGTTTTGAATTTTTTTCTCTTCTTTTCTCTATTCTTTTTCACACTTTCCTCGCCCCTCATAGTTACTTTTTTTTCTCTGTTCTACTTCTTCTTTCGTCCTCTTTCCATTTTCATCCATTTCACCCCCTACTCCCACCTCGTTTTCTCCTTCTTATTTATCCTTTTCCGTTTATTACTTTTCTCAGCTCTATCATTTCTTTCACTTTCATACAACCCTTTTTACTATCTCTGTTGCTTCCTTCATTTTGCACATCTCTCTATTTTATCCCTTCACCCTCTACTCTGTCATTTTCCTATGTTTGCCTTGTTTGTCCTTGATCATTCCCTTCTTCCCCTATCATCCCTTTCTCTTATTTCTACCTCTTCCATTCTTTTTTCTCCTCCCCTATCTCCCTTCCTCTTCTCGTAATCAACCCCCAATCCTATCCATTCCCTTTTCTCTTTCCCACACACCCTCACACCTAGCATTCAAGGTCGATTGAATCCTTTCTCCATTTTTGTTGTGCAGTCATTCTAGTCTCTTACGTTCCATTATCGTCCTCTTCTCCGTAGAATTCATTTCTCTTCTTTTCGAGAGTTCTGTCGTATATTCCATAATCCTTCCCCAAATCCGTCTTATGCCTGGTCATCCTACTTACACGCTCTCGTAGTATGGAAAATTCACTTGAGGGTTCCCCTTCAGTTTATTTTGTCATACCCTATTCCCACCAACTCTATCATCATCCTTCTTCTTCAACTTGGCGATCTTACTTAACCATTCCACCCACATGGCAATCTTACTTACGACTTCCACTTAAGTTTGATCTGCTCTATGGCCTTCCCCCATCCCATCATATTTCTCCATCTTATTTCTCCCACCTCTCGTCACGATCATCTTCTTCAAGCTACCATTCCACCCCTGTCCCCAATATCATCTTGTCTTTCTCCTTGCATATCATCCCTATCGGTTAAGTGATCTTATGAAACCTCTCCGGTAGCATGATGATCTTACTTAAGAGATTCTCTTAAGCATGACATGCCATCTTACACTCATCCGTCACTCTACAATCTGACCATCCATCTTTCCTCTTCATTCCCCATCATCACATCTTTTTACCACCACTATCACCCTCCTCTACTTGGCAATCTTACTTAACCACTCACCCGGCATGGCGATCTCACTTAAGAGTCCCTCTTAAGGATGATTTGTCTCCTTGCCTTTCCCTATCACTACACAGCCTTCACCCTTCACTTTTTCTTGGCATTCCCCATTATCACATCCTTTCACCTCCTTTTCCATTCTTGCAAACACCACTTCTTGCTTGGCCACTTGTCATCTACAGTTTCGTTCGCTTGGAAATCTTGCTTAACCACTTCCATCACATGACAATCTTATGTCAGGGTACTCCCTACGCTTAACTTGTCATCGTAAACTTCCCCCCACCTCATTCTTCGTTCACTTTTTCGATCGCTTCTTCCACCTAGTATCTCCTACTACCCACTTTTCCCTCTGACTATTCTCCTTTCTCCACGTATCCTCTTACAACATGCATCTAATCTCTTCCACCTACAACCACGTTCTTTTCCCCCATTTTCCCCTTCTTGATCCATCATCCTTCATACCGTTTCTTCCCATTCTTTTCATGTCTTGGTTCTTCATCCTCACCTCATTCATCCTCATCACCTGCATCCTCTCCTTGCTTTCACCTAGTCCCAATTCATCCCTCCCATTTTCTTTACTCTTTCCACCTCATCTTCTCAAATTCCCCCCACACTTCTACCCACACACGCATTCGCCATTATTGTTAACATTCCTCTATCATTATTTCATCGTCATCTTCTATTCTCGTGCTAATAATTGTAAGTGGGATTTCCCTAAAAATTATCAATCCTCATTCCGCACGACCTCAGTCACTCCCTTGGACCTTCTAGAGTTTCCCTTCATTCATTCCCTCCTCTAAGCCCACCACTCATTATAAGGGGGATTTCCCTAACATCTATTTGTTGGCATTACCCTTTCCAATCCTCGTTAGCTTTCTCCTTTTCTTCATTTTTTCTCTCACCCTTCCCCACCACTCATTATAAGGGGGATTTCCCTAACGTCCCCTCGTTGGCATTGCCTCTTCTCTCCTATTTGTTTACCTCAATCCCACCCTTTCTTGTCACTTCTTACCCATCTCTCCATCTTCTCTTCGCCCTCTTCAATATCTTTATTGTCTTCATCATACATCCTTTTTCTATTTTCTCGTCATCCTAGTATCCTCATTTTATGCATCTCTGCATCTTTTCCAATCGATGTCATTCCTCCCCTCTTTCTTCTCTGAACATTCCTTATACTGTTCCCTTTCCACTTATTACCCCCTTTCTGTATTTCCTTCTTTCTACATCATTTTCTTTGTTATCCTCTTCTCTCTCCCACCCCTCGTCTTATTTCCCTTACCATGTATTATCTCCTTCCCCTTTTCCCATCACGTTTCCTCCTTACTTCCCCATCGATAACCTGGCTCTTTCAGCATTGTCCTGTATTTTTTATCATACCACCCTCCACATGCATCTCCATATGGTCTGTTCCATATTCTTTACCTTAGTCTTCCTCACAATGACACGATTCCTTCAATATTCTCCCTATATTAGCTCTATCTTCCTTTCCTCTCCCTAATTTTCATGTTTCTTCTGACCACTTCTCCTTTTCTCTACCACCCCTACCTTTTCGTTCATTCTATATATGTTTCTCTTCTTTTCTCTATTCTTTTTCACACTTTCCTCGCCCCTCATAGTTTCTTTTTTTCTCCGTTCTACTTCTTCTTTTGTCCTCTTTCCATTTTCATCCATTTCACCCCCTACTCCCACCTCGTTTTCTCCTTCTTATTTATCCTTTCCCATTTCCTTCTTTTCTCAGCTCTATCATTTCTTTCACTTTCACGCATCCCTCTTTATTATCTTTGTTACTTCATTTTGCACATCTCTCTATTTTATCCCTTCACCCTCTACTCTATCATTTTCCTGTTTTTGCCTTGTTTGTCCTTCATTCCCTTCTTCCCCTATCATCCCTCTCTCTTATTTCTACCTCTTCCATTCTTTTTTCCCCTCCCCTATCTCTCTTACTCTTCTCGTAATCAACCCCCAATTCTATCCATTCCCTTTTCTCTTTCCCACACACCCTCACACCTAGAATTCAAGGTCGATTGAATCCTTTTTCCATTTATGTCGTGCGGTCATTCCAGTCTCTTCCACTCCATTATTGTCCTCTTCTCCACATAATTCTTTTATTTTCTTTTTGAGAGTTTTGTCATATATTCCATTCTCGTCAGTCCTCTCAAGGGGGCATCACCACATCTATCCATAATCACATCTTCTCATGAAATTTTTGTCTTGAAGGATACTATGACATCCATCACTTACCACTTTCTATTATCCCCAACAAACATTCACTCTGCCTTTTGCTTAAGAAAGTAGATTGAATTATTCCCCCATCCCATCTACTTTCTTTGAAAGGACACTACTTTCATAGTACTCTTCCAAAGAGGGGCAAATGTAGACACCCTAGTTTCACATTTGTCTTAAATCAATTAATTCCCCTTCCTCATTTCCCACAAAAATACACTTCGAATTAATCAAATATAATTTGATTAATTATCCATTTCAAAATCCAAAAAAATAACCCAATCCTCACCACATGTCATTATTCTCCATGTTTTTCTACTATTAAATTAAAAATTCAAATTCAAATCCTCACCCATTCTTCGTGGTCCCCACTCACCTAAAATACTCCACTTATGAATTAAAAATATAATTCAAATCCTCACCCATTCTTCGTGGCCCCCACTCATCTAATCTTGCCCACATTTTCAAACCACTCACCTAATCTTGCCCACATTTTCAAACCACTCACTTAATCTTGCCCATATTTTCAAACCAGGATTACTTAAATTACTCTAAGTTAATCACTCCCCCAGGCTATAAATACAATCTTACCCCTCCCCTCTAAAGACATGGAGAATAAGATTGAATGCCCTATCTAAGTTCTTGCATCCTTTGAGCAAAGAACATCCTTCTGCCTCGTCTTAATGCCCAAATAGCCTCATAATCCTTTTTCCCATCTAGTGCAAAGGAAGAGGATCGTTGTTGCAGGAAGGTCTTGCTCCGTCTTGAAGAAAAACACCTACATATCACACAATCAGGGCTCAGTCCAAGTTTCCTAGCCCATTTTGAGGTTTGCTACGAAACGTAAAGGAGGAGGTATGATTATTGGTATTTTACTTCCTTGTTAGTAGTGTATTTTTCCTAGCTTACAATATATATGTATTGTATTCAATTACAAAACACAACAGTATATTCTAAACCCAATAAAACCATTAATAATATAAGTATGTGTGTATCATTTTTTAAATACATTACATTTATTCACTTATTATAATACTATATTAAATGAGAGATTCACAAATATCATTTGCTTGTTTAGAGTCCTTCCAACATGATCATTATATTTACTAGTTGTAGATTTATACCATCCTTCTACATTAATAATGCAGATCATATTTAATTTGTCTACACTAGTAATGCATTAAGTCTAGAATAGTACTTAATAGAATCAATGACAGTTATTAAACAACAATCCATATTCATATAAGTCAATTATATGTAACTTTAATATCACATACATCATTTAATATATATGTATTGTATTCAATTACAAAACACAACAATATATTCTTAACCCAATAGAACCATTAATAATATAAGGATGCATGTATCATTTTTTAAATACATTACATTTATTCACTTATAAAAATACTATATTAATCCACATAAGTTTCCAATCATTCATTCAATTAAGATTAGGAAACCTTTCATATGAATTTTGAGCCCATTGCCTAAAAGGTCACCAGAATGGTGACACTTGTCCCCTACCTTGACCATTGATCTTGCACCATGCATCCTCCCAATGTTAGACCACTGATAACCTTGACTGAACACCGCGAAACATGAGCCAATGAAAAAGCTCCACGCTCCTTACAATGTTAGTCTCTTTGATAGCCCTAATTGAGTACTACAAAACACAAGCCAATGAAAAAGCTCCACGTAAGGCATGTGTTTGCCTTTGATTGGTTGCACCCTCACATCGTAAATTTTATCTGATGGGCATAAAACTATTGGATCCATAGAATATTTCCATGTGTCCCTATCTTTGATGCTTAAGATTGTGTCATGTGTCAACCTTTGATTCTGTTGTGTTTCCTTAACTTTTGTTGACCAAAATCCGGACCCAAAAGAATTATCTAACACAATTTAATTTGGGGACTTGAGGTCCACATAGTCAAAATGCTTTGAGGAGAGTTGGAATCTTGCCATGTGGCCGCTCCTTTTGCCCTTGAGATTTTATCATTTGTCCTTGCTGACCTTGGCATTGAATTTTATAGGTAAATGGACATCGTGCGACCCTTTTAAAAGTAACTCACCAATGCTTGTAAAATTAATCTCCCGTGGGTTTTTGAATGCCAAAGGCCGATGATTTTGAGAGGTGGAATTAGACGGTCATTTGAACATTATCGTCTTTGTTAAAATGGCTAAGTCCATTTTAACTGAGTTTTTCAACCATTCCTGTAGCCTTTTCCTTTGTGGTCGAGTTACATGCTTTTAGACCTTCAGAGCTTTAGATTTTTTGAGCAGTTTGGATCATTTAGCGTTGACTACAAGCTCTTCTTTGCAAGATGTAGCCATATCTCGATCACTGGTGAGCCCGAAGCTTTCATAATTTGATTGATCACTCTATTGAACCAATCCCTCAACATTTTTGTTGAATATTCTCTTTTATCTTGCTAAAACATGAGAGCTATAGCAAATTGACACTTCTTTTTTACTCAGACTAATCTTTAAAGCATGAGGAACAATATGAAACACACAAAATAAGTTAAATGCATGGGGATTCTATGAAAAATACTAGCTCAATCCAAGGAACTAAATTGAGCTCCAACAACGTGAAACAACTAAGTCTTTCTTTCCCTTTCTTGCACTTAGGGTTTCATATTTTATTAGCTTATTATTTGTGTCAACTTGTATCTAGCAATTGCTTATTATATTTTACATCTGTTACTTTACAATATTAGGGTTTAATACTTAAATTCAATTTTTGTTGAATCATTTTAGTGAACCCATTTGTTCAGACCCATCCTTACTTCTAGACATTTTTTCAATGTTTTTATCATGGCTTGATCTTATGAACACTTTATTGAAGACCATCTTCAAGAGCTCAATGTTCATCTTTCTTAACATCCCCAAGATATAGATTTGTTCTTATTCATTTTTTGTGAGGAGGCCACCAATCTTGTTGAGTTTAATATTCCTACAGCCACTACCGCTTCTATGCCTATTACTATTAAACCCCTTAATTCCATCCTTCCACCTACTTCTATTATTCCTACATTTATTCCTACTCCCACCAACCACTTCACTCTACCTCTTATTTCTCACATGTAGTAAGTATCTTTCGTTGGAACTCAAGACCTAGCCTCTCTCTATCAGGATCTCTAAGTTCAAATCCGTCAACTTCAACAAGCTAATTCTCATGCCTCTCCATCTCTTGATTCCACCTTACTCCATACTCCTTTCGCACCCACCATTTCCACTTATGCACTTCCTCCAAACTTCATCACCCCTAATTTTCCTATCTTCAATGGCCATGGTGGCCCTCAAGAGCATCTATGATTTTTTCATGTGGTATGTTTAGATTATGCAGATGATAATACTTTACTAGCAAAGTTCTTTCCTCGAAGTCTCTAAGATTATGTTATGCATTAGTTTTAGGATCTACCTATCCATCCAGTAACATCATTTACACATTTAATCGATGTTTTCTTGTGCATTTTTCAATCAACATCAGTTCTAATATATCATATGCTTAACTTGCACTAATCAAACAAGGATCCGATGAGCATCTAACGGACTATGTCTTGTGATATAAGAACAACTTAACTAAGATGTATAATGTGCTCACGGACTCTGAATTGCAAGATCTTTTTGTCAAAAGTATTTTATCTTCATTACAAGAGAGTGCCATCTTTGAGACCTCTCCATCATTTGATCAACTATGCCATACTCTTAAGTTGCGAAAAAGAAAACTCTTATCTATGGGCAAACTCAAGTATCATGATCATGTTTCCTCTTCATCTTCTAATCAGTTTTAAAGAAAATATTCCTTCAAGCCAAAGCTATCTACTAAGCCCACCAAAGCAAAAGCTATTGTTAATGTTGTTTCTACTTCTGAAAAGATTCAATGGTAGCCTCCAAAGCATACATTCACTAAATTGCCTTATTCTCTACGTATCATATTGCCACAACTAATCGAAAGAAATCTTGTTACACTTTCACCGCCGATGAATCTGGATCCATCTCGCCCTAAAGGTCGTAACTATAACGAAAATGATAGATGTGACTATCATCAATAAGTCAGGCATTCTACTGATCAATGTTTCAAACTTAGGCATATCATTCAAGATCTTATCGACAATAATGTAATTGAGCTCCCTGAGCCTTCAATATCCAAGCCAATCAATGACAACAAAAATCTCAAAATATTCAATGATCCATTACCCAAGCATAAAAAGTAAGTTGTTGATTCTTTAGCTAATCATACATATTGTGTTATGCCTCCTCCTTCATTAGGGGTTCTTAATTTTCTAATTTCTCATGTTGATACATCTCCACCACTCGTCACATTCTTTGATCATGATTATCATGCTACATTTTCTTCTAATACACTATAAATTAATGCTTCTATCGGATCTTATATTGTTAATAACACCATGATCTATCCATTGGATCCTATCAGTGTGTGCTCTATTGCACTCCTTGTTGCTTTCAAATATCCACTATCTCAAATTTCATATCCAATTCTAAAATCTTATGGCTTCATCAAGCTTCTAGTTATAGTTGGGCCTCTCACAATGCTTGTGTCATTCGTTATGGCACCTTAAGTCAAAGGGTGTGACATGTTCTTAGTTATTCCTTGCCTCCGTTCTGCTAAGGCTATCTTGTCCATGACCCAATTATGCCTCAAATTTATTCACAATAAGAAATTTTCCACTCTTAAAGGTGCTCCACCATACACTCTATTTCCTCAACTGCCTCTTTAGGATGTCTTGTCACTAGCTGCAACATCTAGGCCCCCTAGGCCTCTCAAACCTAAGGCACATTTTGCACCTAGTTCTCCTATTTTCACACAACCTAATCATCCTCATCGTTCTTCTAGTCCATCTTCTTGGCCTAAGTCCCCTACTCAGGCAACCCTTTCACATAGGAGTTCACCACCTCCTTCACCTCATAGCTCTACTTCATATAGGTGCTCCTCACCTCTTCAGTCTTCTTCATATAGGTACTCATCACCTCTTAGGCCTCCTTCACATAAGTTCTCATCACCTCCTCAGTCTCCTTCACATAGGTCCTCATCACCCCTAGGTATCCTTCACATAGGCATTCACCTCCTAGGCTTCCTTCACACATCCATCGTCAGTCTCATACTCCACCGATTTTTGAGCATGACCACACTCTTTTATTTTCTCAGACATCGGGTGGAGGACCCTTGTCATTAACTTTCGTTGGATAGCTTGATCATCATCATACATGTGGGGGGCATCATGCTTACTTCCCCCATTCTAACATAATCAAGTATCTATCATTTATACTCATACAATTTTCGTTTAATACTTCATCTTTCTATGCATCATTACATAATTTGATACACATATTGTATCGTCACCACCCTATGACGCACTCTAGTTCCAAGGTTCATACTTGATTATTGGGGGTCTAAAATTGAAATGAACCTCACCTCTTCTACAGTCTACGCTTTATGCTTCATGGATCTATCTATCTAGCACACTTTATCAAACCATTTCCCAATGATGCAATCTTGTTCTATGATCCATTCTTGACTTTCAAGGGGTATTTTATAAATGAACCTCATCTCACACACATCTCATACACATTCGTCATGGGGCATGCGGCTCTTATCACGTTAACATTGCATACCACTCCATCACACTCACTCACAACATATTTCATATCTTGGTTGCACTTAATCTTGCTCACTCATAATTTCATGTATACTTTGTTTGACATGTTAGACAGATACTTAGTAAGTCAATATGTTTTTCTATATACATGTGTGTGTTCATTTGTTCTTTAGTTGTGAATACAAATTTCCTACAAATCTTTACATGCAATAATGATGCTTGGCACTGTACCTCTTACCAGTCCCACTGAAGCTCCTGGGGGCATCTACATTTCTACTCTTACACATCACAGGTGTTATTATTTCATTTCATACTACTTTCTATTTTTACTAGCACACTGCTTGTTCCATTGATTCATACATGCTTTGACGTGCTTCTTATCTTTCTAACATGCTAATGGGTGCTTCATGTGCAACATTTGTCTTACAAGAACTATTTTCCACCATGGTTGTCTGATAATTTTCTTTCCATTGTTTGCCATTGTATGATATTGTTTGTGGGCTATGCCCTTTGTCTTGTATGCACATTATATGTTTTTGATTGCTTTAGATCTGATTATTTTGTGACATTGTGAGTGATGTCCCATTTATGAAGCCCACATTTTGTATTCTCTCTTGTATAATGATTTGCTTTTATGTGACATGTTTTTCCATGACATGCTTGCTTATTTTTCTACTAACACGTGTATTTAACCACTTTGTTTTCATGTGCCTTGGTTTCTAACATGCACGTTCCCCCTGCAGGGTACACAGTTTCAAATCAGCATCAAGTCCTCTCTTTAGGCCGCATTCTCCTAGTGACTTCACATGCACCCCAAATGAGAGGGGCACACATAGGGTGAATCAGTCACCCCATACAATAGTTCAGAACTACAACACAGTATAATTCAATATAGGAACAAAATAATATACAATTACAAAAATAACCCAAAATCTGACTTGGGTCCTCAATTTAGCACAAACACTAATGCCTATCTATAGACACAGGTGCCTGGGTGCTCTTAACCTCCCCTAAGCACCTGTGTCTTGGGGGAAGACATCGTTACTTGCTCAGATCAACACATTTCACAATAGTCTACAGTATATGCACAATCCTCCAACAATCAGAATGCATTCTTTCTCCATTTTCTACATGGAACAAATACAGAACTAAATAAGGTATAACTCAGAACTAAACACAGATCACACCATCTACAATGGTGTATAAATTCAGGAAGCATACATGGAAAGAGAGTAACACTAGACATCTCTCTCCGACACTCTTCTATCGTGGTGTGAGACCGCCCTAAAAACTCACACTTGGTGTGAGATCACCCAAAAAACTCAATCTTGGCATGATTTCACGCACAAATCTCACTCTTGGTGTGATATCACCCAAAAACCTCTCTCTTCTACATCAGTTCAGGACATTTTCCATCATTTTCACTCTTCACGGATCAAGTGCACACTTTCCTTTTACTAATTTTTACACACATTTACATACTTTTTACATGCTCTTACAAGGGTTTTCATAATACATGACTTTGACCACTCTTTTACTCTTCTTTTGTAGGTTCATCCTTAGCGTGCAACAAAAAGTAGTCCTACATCAAGCACAATAATAGGTACAACATGGTATAACACAATACGCTTCACCCCTAGGGTTACTTCCTCTTTCTTATCTTCAACACTTCATTTTTTTATCATTACACGCTTTCACTTGTTTCTTTGACACACTATCGCCATCAAAATCTACATGGTTATTAGGTACGCATCTCTTATCTACTTTATGTTATCGAGTATTCACTCAACAACATAAATTGGGGGAAATGTAGACACAAAATCATGCACTTGGGTACATTTCTAGGTCCTAAAAACATACTTACATTCATATGATTCCTAAGCGAGAAAACTAGTAATTGACTATTTCCTTGGGCCTCTTTCTATCATTCTTGATTTATTTTTGGTCTTACAAACTCTACAACACAGCCTGAACTTTATTTCTTTATCTTTTATGACTTTAGAGACCAGCGCCCAGCCAAGATACCAGCACCCAGGCGCCCTTGACCTCTTTCTCTCTTACTCGTTCTTTTTGGGCCTATTTCATCTTTTAGGCATCTTATTTTCTTATGTGTCCACCTTCCATTTGTCAATTATGAAATTAAACCAAAGGAATCATATATATACAAAGTTATGTGACCAAAATAAAGGACCAAGATCTAAGCATATATTATCACCACCTAAGGTTACATCCAAAAGGCATCTAAAAGAATCAAAGGCATCCATCTAGTTTTCATTCAAGGGACAAGGGACTGCATACACTTCATAGGAAGGGGAAGTTCATTTTTCCATCCACACATCTATTTACATTACTATATTTATCTATTACACGCTATCCCATACACTTGCACAAGGGATTCCTAGGGCACGATTCTATCACGCATGCACAAGAACTACATGGAATTTGAGATGTAGTGCAACACTTGATCATAAGTTCTCTCAGTCAGGAGACCACCGAGGTCAGTATGAATCCACATATTACATCTTTATTTTTTGGTATTTAATGTAGTTTAAGGGTTTTGTAGGTCATCATCTCTTTGCAGTTTACCGATGAATTATGCAATCATAGTGTGACATACAAGTGACCAACAGTGACTACTAGCAACCATCTTGTGACACCAAAAAACCAAGTTCCGAGCTCTTGCACAGTCACAGGAACCTAGCAGAGGTCTCTAGTGCCTAGGTGTCCCCACCCTAGTCCATCCTCCCTAGTTCGGCTTCATCTGACAATTACAAATTTTACTATGCTCAGTTGCGACATCCTTCCCTCCCTGTTCATAAATTTTTCAGTCCAGATCAGTTCCATGGATATCACAAAATCATCTAAGTCATTCTTTCCCTCTCTTACACTTATAGTTTCATATTAGGATTTAACACTTAAATTCCATTTTGTTAAATTAAGAAGAGAGCTGAATGGGTAACCAAAATCATGGAGTTTGACATGACCGTAAATCCAAAAAATTGATAATAGGAAGGGAACTTTGTGAATAATTTACCTTATATGCAAAAGATAATAAATATTCCTCCTTATTTATGGAATAAGAACAAGAACAAACCACAAAGCATTCACAGAACTTAGAAGCTCCTCAAGCGGAAGATCCATGGAATATTCCAAATCCAAGCAACACAAAACTTGTGTAAGATAAAGGAGACCAACTTATCCACGGTGGTTAGATCAATGACATGACAACATTATTAACAACTGGAGGCTACCCTCGAGGTTTCAATAAAGAAAAAATAAGACATCTAAGGTTGTAATCAATTCCTTATGCATTGATTGGTGGGTTTTTATTCAAAAGGAACCTCAATGGAGTGGTGTTGATGTGTATTAAAGGTGAACATGTAGAAAAGTCTTGGAAAAATTCCACAAGGATTTATTCAATGGGAACTTCTCTGCCAAGGACACAACGATGAAAATTATGAAGGTGGGAGACTTCTAGCCCACATTGTTTGCTTATGTGCATCAATGGGTTAGAAAATGCAAAGAGTGTGCTTTCTTCACTAGTAAAAAGAGGATGAAGGCCCTTCCCCTTCATCCTATCTAGGAAGGTGAACCCTTTAATTAACGAGGACTTGATTTTATAGGTATGATTAATCCTCCATCAAGTGCATGTCATAAATGGGTCTTAACAACAACAAACTACTTTACCATGTGGATGGAGGCCACACCTCTCAAGGAGGCTACTGAGTTGGTCATCCTCCATTTTCTTGAAGACATTGTGATAAGGTTTGGGGTTCCCCAAATCATTATTTTTTATAATGCATAAGCCTTCTTAGGATCTAATATTTCTACTTGGAATATACTTGAAGACTTCTTCCAAATACTACCCTTAGGGTAATGGTTTGGGGGAGTCCACTAACAAAAACCTGGTCATAATCATGAAGAGAATAATGGTGACAACCAAAGGCAATGGAACACAAAGGTAAGAAATGTACTTTGGGCTGATAAGATCACATTAAAAAGGGCAATTGGAAAATATCCTTTCAAACTAGTATATATTAGAGAAGGGATTCCTTTATCTTTGGAGTTACATGCATTATAGCTAGCCCAAAAACTAGAATTTGAGGATGAAGATCAAAGATAAATCAGAATGACATGGTTGATTGAACTTGAAGAATTAAGGAAATTTGTCATGACTAGGTTACAAGAGCATAAAAGGTCAACCAAATAGTGGTTTGATAAGAAATCCAAAGCTCATGCTTTCAAAGTAGGAGACCTGGTCCTAAAATAGGACACGAACAGAGCCAGTATGTGGTCATATTTGTTTGTAATAAGTGTGTATGCACTCTTTACATGTTTCACTTGAAGCATGCATGATTTTCCCATTTGCACATAGGTTTTAGAATCCCCTTGCAATCATACATGGGCCATTTTAGTGAAGACTCCATGATAGAAGTCATAAAGTTGGAGCATCTTTCAATGTATATTCTCTCAGCTCCACAAGATCAACTTCAATCAGTGTTAAGTCTACATGGATTCAAGAGGCATGATTTAAAGGATGAAACTAATTTTCTTATAGGTTATGCTTGACTCCATGCCTGATGGATAGGGCTACTGGTCTTCATCATTTTGCAAACAGATGTCCCCTTGAGGTTGCAAAATTGTTATCCAAAATTACACCCCATGTAATTTTGAACAACTCATCTAAGTTTGGACTTAGAAAATTTTGCTTAGGAAAAGATGCAGGACACTAAGTCAGTCTTCTATGGAGCAAAGGAGTGAGAAGCTTAGTGCTTCACATCATGGAGAAACATATTGTCACGCATACTCATAATACATAGCATTTCAAAGAGTTTATCAATTTATCAGAACTAAGGGTGAAGTTTTCAAAGTTAAAGTCCGCAACGTAGAAGAAGATGTTTTCGTAAGGAACCACATGGAAAAGAAAAAGTAGGATCAAATGAGACTAAGGTTGGAAGTTGTGAAGCATTCTTTGAGTTTTCTACGGGTTTCCCAATCGTAACTATTCCATGGATTCTCATAGTATGTAGAACAAAGGAATGTAATAGTGGGTAAAGTGTCATGCAATAAAGGAAGGAAAGACCTCCGCGACATAGTAAGAGTGTTAAACAACTAAGTGCAGGAACATTCAAGTGTCGCATGACAAAGGAAAGTCCTCTCATCACTCAAGGAATATAAGAAGTTGTGGAAACCCATAAAACCATCAAAATCATTGGAAGGCATAAAGCCACATCTATTTTTAAACCAGACGAGCAACCACCTCAACCATTGAAATTTAATGAAGCATGGCATCATCCTGTCTAGTTTGATGGTGTGCGATTGAAGTAAGATGACATGTTGTGATATTTGTATTTTTTCAGATGATGTTCATGTCTATACTACAAGTCAACACTATAATAAATCATGGCATCCATGCTTTTTCACCAAGTTTTTAAGGATTGGTACTCCGGTATGGCACTCTTTCCCTCCCTCTTCTCTTTATGTCTCTTCCTTTATGATATTTATAAATGTAAGTGCTCATGCACATTATAGGGGTTCTTCTCCTATTTTCTTCCTTCGCATATTTTCGAGCTTTTCCCTTGTGAACTCAAAATTTCATGTTTTCGACCTCCGCAACTTGTGAATGTGGATTTTATTGCCTCAAATTTATGCGTAAACTATCAATTATTTATTTATGTAAGTGTGTATTCCTTCTTTCCTTCAAGCATTTTGGGTTTGGCATGAATATCTCTACCCTCTTGTGTATTATGCATTCTTTCTAGTTGCTCACATTAGAGTTGTGTACATCTTTATGATTTTCATTCTACAAACTTGTATCTGGGTCATATAGAACTGAAGAAGTTCCACATTTCAATATGGTGCTATCACCGCCCCTTTTAGCTTAGGATTTTCTTTTGTGTCTCTTTCCCTCTCTCCCTAGTTCCTTGGATGTGTTAGTATAGGTTAGCTATAGGAGTAGTTTTAACATTAGATTAGATTGTGTTATGTGTATTCTCCTAACCCACGAAAGAGAGAAATCTGACCTTCTCTGAAGGTTTGTCTCAAGTTGCAAGTCACATACTTGGAGATAGTCCCATGTTGGCCCAAAATTCTGGATCTCCCATGATTCAGGCTAAGGTGCAATTTTGACCTCCAACAGTTTTGGCACGCCCGGTGGGATAAAGTTTGACAAGATTTAGATCATTTCTATTGAGTTTCAGAGTGTAACTTAGTAGGTTCATCCTTTAGATGTGTTCCTTAAACACATTTGGTGACTCCCAAATGCTAAATATTCTAGTTTCAAGCAATTCAGTCCACCCCATTCCATGAGTTTTATTTTGTGTGTGTGTGTTTTAGTTTTATTATGAAATAACTATGTACCATGGATAAAATGATAACAATTTTTTATTTTTTTACTTTTGAGAGAGTCATGTGACTATAAATGTGTAATGTCATGGGATACATAATATGATATGGTAAGTGTGAAAATGTTTATTAATCTGTTGTGGTTGTGGAACAATACTTGTAGGTATATTAGGACTTGAGTAAGGACACAAATGCATGTGAAACAAGCATGGAGGAAACTAGATATTTGAACAAATTCTAACAACTACAAGGTGACATACTAGCCCTTTAATCCATTGATATCCAACATGTGTTTATGTAATTAAATTACGTCTTGAGGTAAAACCATCAAGAAGCAATAAATGAGGACACACTAGCCAATTTGTGGGTATGTAGTGGAAACATATTTTATGGATTGTGAGTAGTAAAAGGTAATTTTGAGTTGTGTATTGCTTCACTGCCAACAAAACATCTATATCCTCTGCCATGGAGATGCATTTGATTCTAGTCACAACATTTCTTACTACCAACCAAACGTCCATAGCCTCAGTAGAGATACTGGACAAATACCCCTTCGAGAGAGTGTTTTGGAGGTTAAATGAGCTTGCTGATTTTATCAGTCGTGTTGTAAATATTTTGTCTTTTTTTCCTATTATTTTCTTCTTTTTTTGAAATGATATTTATCTCTCTCTTGAGGATTTAAAACCACTATAGCTCGATGAATCCGGAAGGAGATGAGAGTGAAAATGGAAAATCCATTAGCTAGTGTGTGAAAAATAAGACCATATAGTCTTTACAACAAGATTTTAAATGTGTGTATAGTGCGTGTATCTCTCAAGATATGAAGTCGTTCTTAAATACTCTAAGAAATGAAGACTACTCAAAAATTCAAAGTTAACCACATGGAGACTAACGTACATGTGTTAGAACTTGGGTTAAAAGGCTTACACACATTGACACATCTATTTACAAGTATGGAAGTGGTGGAAATTTTATTATAAAGGGATGCATATATACATGAAAAGTGAATGGAATCGATAATACACATGGACAGTCACGCGACTTCTATTTTTATTGTTTTTGTGTTTTTGAATATTCTATATTTTTTTTGTTTTTTGACTTCTTATATTGTTTTTTGCAATTTTTAAAGTTTAATACTTTTTGGGATTTTTAGAAAGACTTTTGTATTATTTTTAGGAATTTCATGCATAAAACCACCACAAGTGCATGGGATTTAATGGATCTAGTTCTTCATTTCCATCCATATTATCTAGTTTATAAGTTTCAAACTCTACTTTTGAATGATGACATAGGATCCAAACCAGTTAGGAGAAAAATTTTCACATTGGTCAGGTGCTTGAGATGAGTTTTGTTGATTTTATTTAAGCACAAGATCACCTAACTCAAATTCATAGATATGAGACTTTTTGTGATGATATATTTCTATCCATCATGATACACTTGGATTTGATCATGAGTGTTACCATGACTCTCTTTGGGAAGGTCGAGGTTTGTAGGGTGCTCGCAAAAATAATCATTATTAGTGACGAACTCTTGAAGTGTGACTCTTAATGAAGGGATCTCAAGATCAAGGGGCATAATATCATCAACCCCATAAAGAGTGAAAAAGGTGTAGTCCCAATAGGTGTGTGAATGATAGTGTGATATTTCCAAAGAGCATAAGGTATGTGTGTGTGTCAATATCTATGGGAAGCATTGATGACATTCTGAAGGATTTTTTTATTATTTTACTAGAATCCTCTTCTTTTATATTGACTTATGGATAGTATGACATGGAAACATTGTGTAGGATTTTTTATTTTTCATACACCACTTTGACATATCTTTTCTTAAATGAGATACCATTTTATAAATGATTTTGTTAGGAATACCAAAGAGGAAAATCATGTTTTATACGATGAATTTAAGATTTTTTTGACTCATCGTACATGCAAGGGGTGCAACCTCGACCTAATTCATAAAATATTGTAGTAATGTTAAAAACATGACCATATGAAGATACAGGGGAAGAATTTCCAATCAGATTGATTCCCCATTGAGAGGTAACCAAATGGAATAAAGATTTTTTTTAGATAATCTTATGTGGGTTTATGGCTCAAGGTTTAGGGTTTAGGGCTGGAAAAACTATGTTAAGGTTTATGATTTAGGGTTTAGGTTTACAGGCTAAGGTCTTAAATAGAATTTAGGGTTTAAAGGTTAGTGTTTAGGGCTCAAGGTTTAACAATACCTTTCCAGGTGTAGCTCCCTGCTTGAGGATCGTATTCATATTCAATGTATCCTTGTCGAAGAGGGAAGCTCCCCTATCAAATTGGTTGTTCAGTATGACTTGGAATATTAGTAAAGAAAATGAAATCCAGAGAATTAATTTCATTAGTAATTAGTACTAAGTATTAACAAGACTAATATGGCTTCCGACTACTCGACTAGGAGGCCATGACAATATTAGGACCATATTTTTTTGGTTATTTTCATACTTTTATATTTTTTTAGAATTTTTTAACATAAAACCATCATAAATGTAAAGCATTTAATGATTTCAGTTCTTCATTTCCATCAGATTATCTAGTTTATAAGTTTTAAACACTACTTTTGAATGATGGCATAGGACCCAAACTAGTTAGGGAAAAACTTGTCACATTGGTCAGGTGCTTGAGATGAGTTTTGTTGATTTTATTTAAGCACAAGATCACCTAACTCAAAATTCATAGATATGAGAATTTTTGTGATAATATATTTCTATGCATCATGATACACTTGGAGTTGATCATGAGTGTTACCATGACTCTCTTTGGAAAGGTCGAGTTGTGTAGGGTGCTTGCAACAATAATCATTATTAGTGATGAACGCTTGAAGTGTGACTCTTAATGAAGGGATCTCAAGATCAAGGGGCATAATATCATCAAACCCATAAAGAGTGAAAAATGTGTAGTCCCAATACGTGTGTGAATGATAGTGTGATATTCCCAAAGATCATAAGGTACATGTGTGTGTGTCAATATATATGGGAAGAATTGATGAAATTTTGAAGCATTTTTTATTATTTTATTAGAATACTCTTCTTTTATATTGACTTATGGATAGTATGACATGGAAACATTATGTAGGATTTTTTATTTTTCACACACCACTTTGACCATTGAATTGTAGAGAAATTAAATGAGCTACCATTTTTATAAATGAATTTTGTTAGGAATACCAGAGAGGAAAAACATGTTTTGTATGATGAATTTAATTATTTTTTGACCCACTGCTTACATGCATGGGGTGCAACATCGACGTAATGAACCTCATAAAATATTATATTGCAGTAAACTTGATAAAAACATGACCATTCGTGAAGATACAGGTTGCCACTAAAAGACTTTCCAATAAGGTCAAGTACCCATTGAGAGGACCAAATGGAATAAAGAGGTTAGATCTCTTATGTGGTAACATGTGATAGATTTGTAAACCATTGGACATTTCTCACAATGTTTGACATGAGTACAATAATATTGTTCAAATGAAGACCAATATTATCCAATATAGAGAATACATCATGTAATATCACTAAAATGACCCCCCACATGTACCGTCATGGGCTTCTATAAGTGTAAATATATTATCTTGGGGTAATAGACATCATAAGAGTATACCATCATATCCACATTTAGAGAGGAGCTCCCTTATTAGGAAAGTGTGAGTGGTCTTTTGACAAAAGTTATGACATGTTCTAATTTGGTAAGGCCAGGTGATAATGTATTAACTTTTATGTATGTGACAAGATGCTCGTACCAAATAGGATATGTTGTGGTCTCGATGTTTAAAATGTTAAGAACATTTTTTGGTAAAAACAAAGGATAACTATGATAAGAACATGACTGGGAACATGTAAAGGATGTCAGATTCCTTTTCTAGGGGCATATAAGATCCTAAAGAACCCATGGTTTCTATAAACCAATTAGAATATTGTGGGATGGGCTCAATTTTGAAATGTTTGAATTGAATAAGAAATTAATTTGTGAGGATCTTCTATTATTGTTTCATTATGATATTGGGATGACCCTTTGATTTTATTAAAAATTATTTTTGAATCACCAAAAATACATAAATGTTTGATCTTGAGAGTGATAGTTTATTGGAAACCTATAACAATTTTATCATACTCATCCATATTGTTGGTGTATGATAAATTGAGCTTGAATTAAAGTGGAATAGATGCACCTTGGGGGTTGACAAAGATAATGCCTACACTGCCCCCTTATTTGGTATTTGACCCATTAAAATATAAGGTCATGTCAAAATATTTGTTAATGTCAATGTGATCTTCTAATTTAGATACAGTGAGTTATGAATCATTTGGGAGATCAAGATTGAGTAGTCTTGAATTTGTAATTGGTTCTTTGTCTATTTGATCAGCAATCACTTTTCCTTTGTTGGATTTTTAAGAGATACAAATTTCAAGCTCAAATGTAATGAGAAACCTAATCCATTTTCATGTATGACTTTTATTGTATGTTTTTCTCATCATATAGTGTAATGGATCTAGTTTTTCGCAATAATGTAAGTCATTTGATTAATCACATAATGTCATAGTTTCTATTTGGAGAACATAATGGCCAAACAATGTTTCTCAATGTGTGAATAGTTAAATTTTTAGGTGACCATTGTACAACCGATATAATAGATGGAAGATTCATGATTGTCCATGTTGTGTTGAGAAAGCATACTTCCCAGAGTGAATTTCGTAGAGGCAATGTATATGTGGAATGGAAAATTTGGTTGTGGAGGTGAAATCATAAGGGATGTGAGGAGATATTATTTGAGTTGTTTGAATGCAATATGGACACTCCTCCCCCAGTAAAATGAAACACCTTTTCTACGTAGGTGATTAAATGGTAGAAAATGATCAAAAAGTTGTGTGATCAAACATTGAAAGGCTTAGATTTTTACCTTGAAGGATATTTATATTTTTCATGTTCTTTTGTGGAGGCAAGTCTAAAAAGGCCTTAACATTGGTTGGATTTACCTCAATGCCATGGAATGATACTATGAAGCCAAGACAAATTTCCTAATGCAACTCCAAAAGACACTTTTTGATTTAGTATTTTGTACTCCAAAAGGCACACAAATATTTTGCCTAGGAAATCTATGTGGTCCAGTGCACAGTTTTAGATTTTGTGAGAATTTCATCAACCTAGTCTTCTATAGTGTCATGAATGTAGTCATGGAATACATTGTTCATAGTGCGTTGATAACTGGTGTCATAATTCTTAAGGCCAAAGGGAATAACCTTGTAATAAATGGTCCCCTAAGGTGTGGTAAATGCATTCTTGTGTTGGTTCTTCTAGTACTATTTTAATATTATAGTAGCTCTGGAGAAAATACATAAAATAAAAAAATTCATGACCAGTGGTGTTATCAAAGATAGTATCAATGTTAGGTAAGGGTAATTCATCCCTAGGACAAGCCCTGATCACATGCCTAAATCAATACAGACATGTATTCCCCTAATTTTATTACCTATGGGGACCATGTTGGAAACCCATTTTGGATAATCAATGGATTATATGAAACCCGCATTGAGAATTTTTGTATCTCATATTTGAAAATTAAAGTGGCGAGTGGTTATATTTTTCATAGTTTTTATTTAAAGGTTTTTGCATCAATTTTAATCATTAGATTGTGGAAAATTATGTTTAAATCCATTTTTGACATGCCAACGTAAGACCAAGAAAATACGTTAATGAATTTTCATAAGATTGATGTGTATTCTTCACATTTTTCATCTATTAGGCATTTACCAAGGAGTGATATGTGAGGTTCCTTGGGTGCACCGATATTGGCCTACATATTTTTCTCAATGAACATGAGTGAGGCCTCATCAAGGTGGTCAAATTTTGGGATTTTGTTAGCCTCACCTAAAGTCACATCCTAAGTGTCCTTAAAGTAGGCTTCTCTTTAATTGGGAATATTGTGTAGAATATTTTTAAGGATCCTTATCTATAGCACCTAAATGGTACAATATAGCCTCTTTTGAAGGGAATAGATCAAGTGGTATGAGTCTATCCCCAAGATGGTAAGCAATGGGAAAGTTCTAAACTCAATTAATGGTAACGTTTTTGCTCATGATGAGACTACTATAGTGGTGGGTAATGGAAAATTTATGATCATTGTAACATGTAGGAAATGTATATGAAATGGGATTTTCCATAGAACAATCGGAAACAGATCCAAACTCATGAAATAATTTAGAAGAGTGGAATCATGTGGCTTCATTGAGGAATATATGGGATCCATATAGAATGAATGTTTGTTTAAGGATAATGTGAATGTGTATAGCTATCTATTTTCACTTAGGATTGTAAATCATATTGGTGAAGGTCATAATATTTTCAATGTCATCATCTAGTTTGGTATATCCCAACCCAGGTTTATCAGGGAAGATACTTTTTAACAAGGGTGAATCGGATTAGGAATGTCCATGTTCAAATTTTCCTAGGTTGTAGCCTTTCCACCCTTGATCGAGTAAGAAATGAATAAAAAATTCTGGTTCGAGAAAGGTATGATATGTCGAGCATACAAACTTAGACTGACAAAACTGGATACCTTGTTGACTAAAGGAGGAATATATCTAGTGTCATGTCATCTATACATGAAAATGTGTCTTATTGTCAAGAATACCAAATGAGACTAAATATCCTTTGCTGATGTTTTGTAGAGGATGGTCTACCGATATCATTTACATTTGGCATGTTTGGTAGAGATACATTGTATTCCCCAACACCAATAAATTGTGTGTTGTTAGTCATAGGATCCTTAGCATGGTATTTGAATGTTTCAGTAGTTGCAAGTTTGCTACTAGAAGGAATGGAACTTAAATCTAGTGGTGATGAAGATGACGGTGATGCTAATGTGAAATGAAGTATGGATACTTTGGGGAGTGATGATAATGGTTGATTATGAGACGATGAAGATGAAGATGATGGATATTATGATTATGGTGGGCCAAAAGGTTATGTTGAAGGATATGGATCAATCGTAATAGGTGTATGAGTGGAAGTATGTATATATATATATATATATATATATATATATATATATATATATATACTCCAATCGGTGTAACCTGAGTAGCATGTTCTACTCTACCGAATGAGAATGTTGTTAGGATTATACCAGTTGTACAGGTAAAAAAACAAGCAATGAATAATGCAGGAAATGTAAATTAGAAAAAAAATATGCAATAAAATAGAGACCAGATTTAACGTGGTTCGCCCAAAATGGGCTACGTCCACCAGAAATAGCCAATCCTTTTATTTAGTCCAGCAAAACTCTCTTACAGTGCATCAACTGCTACAATGAGCCTCTTACATTTGACCATTTTTAGATATTAGAGTTTTATATCATTTCGAGGAAATATATAATAAATACATATTAAATGTGGCTTATGGGGGCATTTCCCTCGAGCCTCCCACCGGGGCGCGTGGCCCCTGGTCCTCATAAAGGGGCCAAAGCCCCCCTTTCAAATCCTGTCGCTATCAGGCTACACAACCAATAATCTCCCACTTGGAGACTCATTGCTGTAACTCCACCACTACAGTGCCTGCATGGACTTTTCTTCTTGGCTTGTTTCTTCCACTTCAAGATCAATCTTGAAGACCAACAGAAGTTGAATGCAAATCCAACTTCTCCTTTTTCATTGGCTTAGTAAACATATCAGTAGGATTATCATCTGTATGAATCTTCACTAACTCAAGCTGCCCATCCTCCAACACTTGTCATATGAAATGATATCTTAGCTAAATGTGTTTTGTTCTTGAATGGAAGGCTGAGTTCTTTGTCAGGTGAATTGCACTTTGACTATAACTATGTAACTTACAATCCTCTTGCTTCTTACCAAACTCCTCCATGAACCTGCTCATCCATAACATTTCCTTACTTGCCTCAGTCGATGCAACATATTCTGCCTCTGTAGTAGATAGGGCAACTACCTTCTACAACTTTTAGATCCAACTCACTACCACACCACCAACTGTAAACATGTATCCAGTAGTGCTTCTCCTACTATCCACATCTCCTACCATATCTGAATCCACAAATCCCTATAAATTATAATATGATTCTCTGAAGCACAAGTGCCTGCTAGTGGTCCCTCTCAAGTACCTGAGAATCCACTGGACTACCTTCCAGTGTGCTTTACCTGAATTTTCCATATACCTGCTAACAACTCCCACTGATTGGGAAATGTCTGGCCTGGTACAAATCATGGCATACATAAGGATCCCAACTGCTGAAGAATAAGGAACTCGTGCCATATAATCTTTTTCCTCTTGTGTTGTTGGGCATTGCTCTTTACTTAGTCTAAAATGCCTAGCCAAAGGTGTACTAACTGGTTTCACATTTTGCATCTGAAACCTTTCTAACACCTTTTCCACATAGTCCTCCTAAGACAACACTAAATTCTTATTTATATTGTCCCTCTTGATTTTCATACAAGGGATTTTCTTTATTGCACCCAAATCCTTCATTTCAAATGTTTGTGCAAGATTTTCCTTAAGCTTTGTAATTTCCTACATATTAGACCCTGCTACAAGCATATCATCTACATATAACAGAATAATAATGTAGCTCCCACTATCCAATCATTTAAAGTATACACAATGGTCTGATTGACATCTAGTAAAACCATGCTCATGCATAAAATTATCAAACTTTAGATACCATTGTCGAGGAGCTTGCTTAAGCCCGTATAGGCTCTTCTTCAACCTACAAACCAATTTCTCCTTACCCTTCACCTCATATCCAAGTGGTGTTGCATATAAATCTCCTCCTCCAAGTCACCATAAAGAAATGTCATCTTTACATCAAGTTGCTCTAAGTGTAAATCTTCGACAACAACTAAACTTAATACAGTACGAATGGAAGACATCTTTACAACAAGGGAGAAAATTTCATTAAAATCGATACCTTTCTTTTGTTCATACCCCTTCACTACAAGCCTTGCTTTGTACCTTTTCTGTCCACCTTCTTCTTTCACATGGTAGACCCATTTATTTTGTAGTGCTCTCTTCCCAGCCGACAATTTGACTAAATCCCATGTTTGGTTCTTCTCCAAGGAATCCATTTCCTCCTTCATGTCATGCTCCCACTCCTTAATAGACTCCACCTGCATTGCCTCATCAAAGCTCTCTGGCTCACCATTATTTGTTAGTAACAAATAATACAAAGCAGGGGAAAATATTTCTAAAGGTCTATTAATACGTTGTGACCTTCTTACCAAATATGGGGGTGTGTCGGGATCATTATTTTCTTGCTGCTCATTTTCTTGAATTTCTGACAGACGTGTCGATGCTGACGTTGGTTGTCGTGCTTGGCCTACAAGACTATCAACCTCGATACCTGTAGCTGGATATTTTCCATCTGAGAGTTCATTTTTAGGGGCTATATCCTAAACCAAATCTTCCTTGGGCTTTTTGTCATCCTGTACCTGATCCCTATACATTCTATTTTCACACCAAACAACATCACGACTCCTAATTATCTTAGATTCGTCTAGATCCCAAAACCAAAATCCATAATCACCATTGGAGCCATAGCCTATGAATATACAACGTTTGGATTTTGAATCCAATTTCTTCATGTTTTTTTTATTAACATGCATAAATGCCTCTGAACCAAATACTCTTAAGAATGAAAGGTCTACCTCTTTCTCAGTCTAGAATTCTTCAGGAATTCCTCCATCTAATGCACTTGAAGGCCCATAGTTTATTAAGTACACAGCAGTATCTACAACCTCTGCCTAAAATTGAAGAGGTAGCCCCGCATGTAATCTCATTGACCATGCACGCTCCATTACTATTCTATTCATCCTCTCATTAACACCATTTTGTTGCGGAGTCCTAGGAACTATTTTCTCTCTACGAATCCCATTCAAGGAACAATAATAATCAAATTTCTTACTACAATACTCACTACCATTATTAGATCTCAAACATTTTTATTTAAACCCACATTCATTCTCAACAAGTGCTTTCCATTTCTTAAATGTATCAAAGACATCAGACTTATGCTTAATGTAAGATACCCATACCTTCCTTGTGGCATCATCTATGAATGTGACATAGTAAAGAGAACCACCATGAGATGCAACATGGGCAAAACCCCACACATCTGTATGAACTAGCTTTAACTTTTGCTCTTTCTTGGTATTCCCTACCTTGAGAAATATAACTCTTTTCTGTTTCCCAAAAATGCAATGCTCACAAAATTCTAAGTCCAATTGCTTCAAACTTGAAAGCTTACCTTTTACATGTAGAATTTTCATGCCCTTCTCACTCGTATGTCCCAATCTACTGTGCCACATGTTCGCATCCTCATCTGAAGTAGACAATATGGTAGAAGAATTAGATATACAAGTAGATAAATAAAGAGTGCCTACTTTCTTACCTCGTGCCACTGCCAGGGCACCCTTGGAAACCTTCCAAGCATCTGAAGTGAATGTAACTGTGCAACCTTCACCACCCAACTGTCCTGCAGAGATGAGATTTCTCTTGAGACTAGGTACATGCCTCACGTATCTCAATATCCATGTATTTCTATTCTATAATTTCAGGTGTACATTGCCCTTCCCGACAATGTTGCATGACTCATCATCTCCTAAATAAACCTGTCCAAAATTGCCCTAGACATACTCTTTAAAATAGCCCTTATCAGGGGTTGCATGGAAAGAGGCACCTGAATCTATTACCCAATATTCTACTCTAGTATCAAGAGAAAGTATAAGAGCATCATGAACAATATTACCTGTTGGATTTTCCTCTTTAATACCTTCAGGTTGGTTTTCTTTGTTTCCTTTGAACCAACAATCCTTTTTAGCATGTCCTCTCTTTCCACAGTTCCAACAAGTAATGCCTCTACTCCTAGATTTGGATCTACCCATATTCAATTTAGATCTCCCATGAGCCTTACTCTTTGATTTCTCCTTTCTCCTCCCTCTACTCTCCATATTCAACGCATTTCTAGAAGAAGAATTTTCCCCTATAATTTTCCTGCGCATTTCCTCATTTAAGATGACACTTACTACATCTTCAAATTTAAGAGAAGTAGATGATGTATTACTAACTGGCATTACTAAGTTGTCCCAAATTTATGGCAAAGAACATAGGAATAATAATGCTATAACCTCCTCATCAAATGGGATATTAACTGAATCTAACTTATTTACAAGAGTATGAAAATCATTAATATGGTTAGATACAGATCCACCTTCTTGCATTTGTAGATTAAACAATCTTTTCATCAAATAAACTTTATTGGATGCACTAGGTGTTTCATATAAATTAGCTATAGTTTTCATCAACTTTACCGTACTCTTCGCCTGTGAAATATTTGAAGCTATGGATGATGCCAAACTCAATCGAATCACACCGAGAGCCTTCCTATCCAAAACATTCCATTCATCATTAGACATGAATGGGGGCTTCTCTCATACACCTCCCAACGGTAGGTATGGATCCTTTTGATACAGGTAATCTTCCACCTACATTTTCCATAGCTAGTAATTTTAGTCGTCAAACTTCTCAACTCTAAACTTACTCTCCTCTACCATTGTTGCTTCTCCCACTCAAATAGAAATCCCTCTGTGAGTATACTACCAACAAATAAATCTCAAATGCACTCCGATACCAGTTATTAGGATTATACCAGTTGTACATGTAAACAAGCAAGCAATGAATAATGCGGGAAATGTTAAATTAGAAAAAGATATGTAATAAAATAGAGACACAAATTTAACGTGGTTCACCCAAAATCGGCTACGTCTAATAGAAACAGCCAATCCTTTTATTCAGTCTAGCCAAAATCTCTCTCATAGTTCCATCCACTAATACAATGAGCCTCATACATGATCAACCCTTTAAAGATATTAGGGTTTTATATCATTTTGGGGAAACATAGAAAAACCACATGTTAGATTTGTGACCTAACAAGGAATGGTTTAGATTTCACAATGCATAAATACATATAAAATGTGGCTTATCGGGGGCACTACCCCCCGAAGCCCCCTGCCGAGGCGTGCGCGACCCTCAGACCCCGCAAGGGGGGCGAATCCCCCCTTGCAACCCCCTTCTCTATCAGGCTCCACAACCAATAGATGATGACAATATTTTTGCAATACTTGACAAGTTTAGAATTTATAATTAGTTTATAGCATGTGTAATTATCATTTTCCATCGAGAGTCGAGACACTGATGGAGAGTGGACTTTTAAAGTAAAAACTCATCTCAGTGGATCCATTTAGATCCCAATAGGATATTATATTAGAATATCCCCTTTTGTGTACTTTATAAAATCTAATATGTAGCGTCTGTGTGTATTCTACTATTTAATGGCAAGACAATGGTACCTACGGAAACACTAGTGAGTCTTTAATTTTTCCTTGAATACTCACAATTATGGTTTAGATTCCAAATGATGAGGCAATGGTTTGTTGAGATTATATCAGTAGTTTTGTAGACTTTCATATTATATTAGATGGGTATTTGAGCCAATGTTAGATCATCATACATTTGGATTTTTGTGGTTATTTTTCCAGTGGTATTAGGTAACACTTGTGTAATTTTAATTAGTGTATTGTGACTTATGTGTTTATATCCTCCCTTAGTGTAATGTTTTTGGTTTGCATGGGTTCATAATTCATGCTTCAAATAGACCTAAAATGCATATCAATGATCATTTATTGGAAATTTGAAGGATACCCACAAAGTTGTCAATAGATATTGTTTCCGTGATTTATTAGTGCATTTTCCTAAATTTAATATAGAATTTAAGGCTTCCTAGTTCAATGGTAGTCACACACTATGAGAGAGAGAGATTAGAGAGAGAGAGAGAGAGATCGAGAGAGAGAGAGAGAGAGAGAGACTAGAAATATTTTAATAATTTAGCATTATAGTCAATTTTGATATGTGATAATGAAGGTATTGTGGTTAGGCTATTTATTCAAATTTTAATTGACGATGGTTAGGAATGGGTTTCATGAGCTTGCTAGAGCATTTTATTATTGACTCACAAAATGGGAGTCATGCAAAGTATCCCTTGATGAGATCTAACGAGTATCGATGATAAAACTGTGATCGCTAAAATTCATCTTACTAGATTATTTTTTATAACTTGGCTACGAAGAGTTAGAACAAAAGCATTGAAAATATCCAAATCTAATATTACTTGGAATACATTGAATAAATGTCCCCAAAAATTTAAATGACAAGTAAATATTATGACCTCATTGTCATGTTGTGATGCATTCAATGGTAAACTTTCAAATTACTGAATCTGAGACCTGATAAGCAATACACTTGAAAAATCATTCACACTATCAATTTGGATTTTGGGTTTAGGGGATCATTCATATGTTTATGATATGTATGTTTAAAATCACTTTGATGTATATATGAAGAGATGGTATATGTTGACAATTAAAATGATGAATGAGAATGCATAGAGTTGAAACTATATACCTGGAATAAAATATTACACTTATAATTTATCACGTCTAGCGATTCGTTAAAAAATGCAAGAGGGTTGTGAACTAGTCGCGTGCAACATTAGAACCTTCCTTGAAATATCATCAAAAAAATGATGTCATGGGTTACACCTGTCCTTTTTTATCCGCCTTTGCCTCTCCAAAACCTGCAATATCGAAATATGTGAGCAATGAAGCAAAAACTAAGGTATAGAGTCAAGGGGTTGGAATGAAGGAAGTGGATGTTATTTTATAATTTTTGAGTACATAGAATATTGTGACACATATGGTGCAATTTTCATATATGAGTGAGATGATAAAGGTCCATAATGCATTGCGCATGCAAATAGGTAGGTGGGATGGATAAAATTAAATGTGAGTAGGTGAGGGTTACTAAATGAGCAATGAGGTGTCTTTTATCACCCTTTTTTGGGGGTTTTATTTTTTTATTTGCTTCTGTGCGAGTATTTTATTTTTTCGGATTATGTTTTATAATATATATTTTTTATTTTTAACTTAGGAGACCTTATGTGCAATTTTTCTTTTTTCTAGTGTCTACAAGTTCACAAACATCCACAATTGAAGCACATCCACATGTCAAAGGGATCTTTAAATTTACTCATGTTAATTCATGATTAAATGTTTTGCTTTTCTTCAAAGCCTCGTCTTGATATTTTATAGAAGGATTGTTAGTCTAAGAGCTTCTAGGTGTAAATTCCATTGTAATTAGATTAATAATCCCTAACCATTACATACAGATCTCGTCTTGAATATGATTTTTTATGCGATGTTAGAGAGTTTGGCTTTGCAAACGAAGGAGGTGGGATATGTCCCTAACACTTGTTTTGTTTTACATGATTTTGGAAAATGAGTCAAACGAACACATAATAGGTGCTCATAATGAGAAGCTTTGTATTGATTGCCACAATGCCACTAAGTTTACTTCCAAGTTAAGAAAGATGTAAAAAAAATTCATCATTTCAAGGAGGGGGGAATTTTCTTGTGGTGATTTTTCGTGACCATATTTATGGACACCATATGGTTGCATATGGGTAATATTGTCGGTTCTTGAGTAAAGAAATTACTAATTAACCCATATCCTTTGGCCATCTTGTTTATTTTATTTCATAATTTGTGACCTATTACACCCATATGCCTAGCCATTTCTGGACATCCCGCGTTATTTTAGCCTCGGTTGGGGTGACCAAATTTAGTACTGGGGCGCCCATAGGTGCCCTGATCCAACTTGGGGGGCACTCTGATACTTCTAGCACTTTCCTGCCACTTTTTGGGCATATTCTATCCATTTTTCATATTTATCTTTCTTGGGGTCAACCTTTTCAAGTTTAATTACAAAATTAAAGCAAGAGAACTCTATAAATATAAAGTTATTAGACCATAATGAGGGACCTAACATCATACACTACTATCACTCTATTTAGAGTTACATCCATCTATTCCATTGGTATCCACATAGCTCCATCATCAAGGAACAAGTTAGGACATCTGCATCACACTTCATAGGGGGGGATTCTATTTTATTCGATGCACACATTTTACTATATTTTCTACATTTAGTTATTGCTCGCCACTTCACAAAGTGTAACTGACACAAGAGCACCTAGGGCACGACATGCACACACACACGAGAACTACATCTGGGTCTGAAATGTAGTGCAACACTCAGTTAGTAAGCCCACTGTTGTGGCAGCTGAGGTCAGTCTGACCCATTCATTTTGCATCTTTCTTTTTTAGGGTTTTGATACTTCCTTTTGGGGTTATTTCTTCTTCTTTGAATATTTAGAGCATTCGGTGCAATACAAAGAAATTCATGAGACAGGAAGGCAAAGTTTTAGATCACCTTCCAACCTTGTGAACACCAATTTTGAACACTTTTTCTAGACCAGGGCACTTGGATTACTTACCAAAGCACAGCACCGTGGGTGCCCCAGTCCTCTTCTAGGCACCCTAGTCTAGGCACGATATCCAGATCTATCATTTTCGACACTCCTACATAATCATTCCTACTTCTTGAATTTTTGTACGTTACAATGACATAGTCCAACAATCATCTATTATTAGTTGAGTTCTTTCCTTTCCTTTCTTTCACATCAGGGATTAATATTGCATTAATTTATTTACTTATCTCATTTACATAGTATTTTAGAACATTTACTTATTACGTTATATGTCCTCCTAGATTAGATTAACTATATTTTACTACATTAGTTTAGTCAATTTTAGTTAATCATTTTGGTGAACCTGGCCATTTCAACACCACACTTTTGAAAAAAATCCTCTCCATCTCGCGTTATGGATCAATCCTCTTATCCTACCTTCACACCAACTAAGGTCATGAGCATAGTTACTACTGCTCATGATTTCATGTGTGTGCGTACTCAACATCCTCCTCGCTTTGTCACACCTAGGGTTGATCCCTCCATCAATGTCATTACTACTCGTCATACTTGTCCCAATCCTCCTACAACTCCACCCATGACTATTCCTCCACCCATTACTTCAACACCTCCTCCTACTACCTCTAAGGGCTATGACATCATTGAACAACTTAAAAATACGCCCGTTAAGATCTCTCTTTATGACCTGTTGCGTAATGCACCAGATTGTCGCAATACGCTAGAAGCTGCCCTTCGTGCCATCCATATTGAAACTGATAATTCCATAGAAGCTTTTACACATCTCATACAATCCCTTCGTAATCTACCACGTGTAGTATCTTTCGATGAGGATATTTCACCTTTTGCCAAAAATAACCCATGTGCTCCTTTGCTTGTTACTGCAGTTATTAACACAACTTCCTCATTGATAATGGATCAACTGTTAATTTATGTGTGCATTCCCTTTTAAATCAATTAGGCATTAGCGATAATTTCATTGCTAAAAATTCTACCCTCATTCATGATTATGACTCTACTACTCGCACCTAATTAGGAACTATCTCTTTACATATTCGGGTTAGACCTAAGACCATTATCACCGACTTCTATGTTATTGACAACTCTTTCCAGTTTAATCTCATGTTAGGTAGGCCTTGGATTCACACAATGCATGCAGTACCATCTACTATCCACCAATGTGTCAAGTTCTTACATAATGGCTATGAACACACTATCACTGCTGACCCAGAACCCTTCAAATATTGTTGCATAGACCTCACTACCTCTATGCCCATACTACCTCCCTAACGCATTCCATACAACAACCTTAATACATATGACATTGGTTAATCTAGCGCTTCGTCATCTTCCTCTACTGCTCTTAATACCCCAACTATTTCAACTCACACAACAAATATTATTTCACCTACAGTATCAACTCCTATTTTTGTCCCTTCTTTACCCATCACGATACCTTCTACTATCCCACCTACAGTGTCAATTCCTCCTAGTATCCCTCCTCCACCAGTTGTGGCACCCCCTACTACTCCACCTACGGTGCCCCCTACCAACATCCTTGATAATGACATACCACATGATGATGTTCACACTGATGACTCTAAGGATTCTGATGACAAAGTTGATGTTATTGAACTTACATATGAAGCATTAAGACAACTTGACTTTACCCCTTTAGGTGTAGATGATTCTTATTTCAACAAAACTTTTGTGGCCGACGGCCCTGGTGAATATAGGTTTAAAAACCCTTTGTTTACTAATGCTATGGTATTATATAAGGGAGTGGTTCACATTGTTGACGTTATCTCCTCATCTCCCCCATGAATTGCAACTCCACTGCCTCCTTTTACCTGCACATTGTTCATCAATTGGACCTTTTGGAAACATATCCCTATTGACTCTCTGTGCTTTGAAACTATTTGTGCACACAACAGTTTGGCTAAGTTCGGCATTAGCCCAATGAACTTTAAATGCCTCTTCATTCACCACATCTCTATCACGGTTATTTTCACACTATGACATCTTATGAATTATGTATTTTTCATTTGATGGCTTTTGTTGCATGTTCCCCTCATGACTCTCCCCTCACACTTGGAAAGTCTTGGCTTGATTATATTGGTGGTACAATAAATGCTCATCTCTCCTTGCTCACATTTCCTATGCCTTTCAGTAATATCTCTATTCTTAGTGATTCTTCTCCTGCTTATGTTCCAAATATCTCTCGTTGGCATGCTCATGGTTTCCCATCGATCACCTTTACTGATGAGGAATATGCAATGAATGTCTACACACTCTGCCATAATGGTTCCCTCTATGAACCTCCATAGTCTATAGCTTATCAAGTTTTCGATGTTGCCCCGACAGGTTTTGATCATGATAATGATGATCTTCTTGATAGCAGTTCATAAGCATATTTTCTATCACATACTTGGAGGGGATGACACTCCACCTTTCCCCCCACCTTGTCTTAACATAGTCACAATCATCATCTTTTACATTATTATACATTCATATCCTCGCATAGGCATACTCATCACACGTTCTAGCATCGTCATTACTCGATGATACACTTTTGTGCTTCTGTTCACACTTGATTATTGAGGGATTATTACTACACTGAACCCCACACACTGCACCTTACGCATTACACATTACACTTCATCACACATTACCCGTTACACATTTGGTCATTTATGGTCATCTTCACCTCATACATCATGATAGTTGCATACACCTACATACCATACATACTACACCTCGTATTTTCATACATACTCTGCCAATCTTCATCATATAGGAATCTAATATTACATTCCTATTTTTCTACATACATAACAGGTCGCTTTCTACATTATACTTTACACACATATTACATTTTTATTTTACACATAACATATCTACACATTATATAAATTACATCCTTACATATACCACTCATCATATGGTCGGTTTTTATCCTTACATACACTATATTGTCTTCTACACATTGCACTCACTACCTGATGACGCACTTTAGTTCCTCGGTCCATACTCGACTGCTGAGGGTTTACAAATCAAATGGACCATACCACTCACCACACATTCATTATTCCACCTTTCATCACGCGACATTACTATCTTAGTGACATACACTTTAGGCTAAATCATCACCTATTCTATCATCTTATAGTGGTATACACCTTAGGTTACATCACCACTCCCTACTATTCATCTTGTAGTGACATACGCTTTAGGCTAAATCGTCACCTATTCTATCATCTTGTAGTGGTATACACCTTAGGTTACATCACCACACCCTCCTTACATCTTATAGTGATATACGCTTAGGGATAAATCATCACTCCACATTTCATCTCATTGTGGTATACACTTAGACTAGAAGGTCCACGCACATCTATTCTACATGTTGCATATCATCACCACTACACATATACACATTTCTTCACAACATGTTAGAAAAACCACACATAATTCAACCATTTCCTGATGATGCACTCTCGTTTACAGTTCATTCTTGACTGCTAAGGGGGTAAACAAAATGAACCTCACTACATACATTTCCATCCACTTGGGGGCACGCAACTCCTATCACTCCATATTGCATTCCATTCCATCCATCCACAACATACTGCATACTATGGTTGCTTATATTCTTTCTTACTTTTTCTTGTTCATGGTCACTTTATTACACATGCTAGTTTGATTACTTGTATGTCATTTATCTATATCATACACACATACATGTTCACATGTCCTTTTCTAGTTATGATCGCAGATACATGTCTCTTACGCAACATGGATGATTGCCTTCTACCCTTCCTATATTGGTCGCTGGGGGCATCCACATACGTCTCTTACATGTGATATTGTTTCATTTCAAACTTAGCACTTTACATTACTCACTTATACACACTTTTGACATACTAGATATCTTTCTAACATGCTAATAAGTGCTTCATGTGCAACATTCGTTATGCAGGGATATTGGCTTCCATCCTTGTTTGTTACATTATCTGCCATTTTCTGCTATTGTTTGCTATTATATGCAGACCTTGCCCTGTGTTTGGTATGTACACTTGTCTTTTGTTTATGACCATGATGGCCTTGCATGTCTTACAACATTGTGAGTGATGTCCCATGTTTGCAACCCACTTTGTGCATCATACTTGTCTTCTTGCGTGATTACATTCTTGCTTGTATCTTACATTGTTTGTGTAGCTTATACATTGTTTTCTACATGCATGCGTGTTTACACTTATCTTTTGCTAGTCTTCTTGTTTATGCGTGCCTTGGTTTCTACCAAGAACTTTTCAGCATTACAACATACATGTAGTTGGCCCTCTTTTTGGGCCACATGTCTCTTATCAACAACGTCGCATGTGCCCCCAAAGAGGAGGGGCATCATTTGGGGGTTTATACTAACACAAAGTATTTACACCGGTTCATTTCAGTGCACTTTTTGCCCTTGGCATTGTGGGTTACATACAGTGAGTGGGTTCAGACCAGTTTACAAACCCCATACACAATGACTTTTACAGGACATGGTGTCCTTAGCATTCGAGGGAGTAGTTAATGGTTGGAGGATACATCAGAATTCCTCCTAATACTTCTTCTATTGCTGGCATTGGATCACCCAAAAAATCAGGACTGTACAAATATATCTTCACACACATTTCAACATAAACGGTTAGAGTGTGGAGGAAACAAAACATTTCCTCCCTACACTTCTTTAGCTAGGGTGGCGTGAGATCGCCCAAAAAACTCACAGTATAGGATATCCTTCTACACTCTTTCTTGACATGGATCAAGTGCACATGTTCCATTTACATTTGTGTACTTTACATTTACATACACATGCGTCTTTTACATAGCATTTTTACACTTACATACATACCTATTTGACTACTTGATCATTTTATCCTTGTAGGTCCGGGTGTGTGAGAAACAAGCAGTCAAATGGGGGTAACGACAACATTATGCGGTAGCACACTATAGCACACACATCACACTTTTATGTAGGTATACGACACTATGCGACAACTATACACACGCGTTTCACCTTAGGTTCACTCTCATCACTTTTTCTTTGTGAATTTTTCATCTATAGTTTCCATGCTCCTCCATATTTTTATCATTCCACACATTTGTTTAGTCCTTCGACACACTTCTACTACACTCTTCATGGACATCATGTATGCATCTTTGTTTACTTTATGTTACCGAGATTTCCACTCACCAATATAAAGTGGGGGCAAAATGTAGTCACAAAATCATGCACTTTAGACATTTTATTTATCCTGGTCCCATACTACTACTTAGAAGGTTCTTGAGTAAAGAAAGTACCAATTAACCCATGTCCTTTAACCATCTTTTTAATTTTATTTCGTATTTTGCGACCTATTGCACCCATATGCCCAGCCATTTCCAAACATCCTATGTTATTTTAGCCTCGGATGGGGCACCTATATTTAGTACTGGGGCACCCATGGGCACCCTGGTCCCACCTGGGGGCACCCTAATCCTTGTAGCACTTTCTTGCCACTTTTTGGGCCTCTTCTAGCCATTTTTCATATTTATCTTTCTTAGGGTTGGCCTTTTTGGGGTTAATTATGAAATTAGAGCAAGAGAACCCTATAAATATAAAGTTATGAGACCATAATGAGGGACCTAGCATCGTACACTACTATCACTCCATCCATTGCATTGGCATCCGCATAGCTCCATCATTAAGGCATAAGCTAGGACATTCATGGGGGAGGGATTTTATTTTTTTTCATGCACACATTTTAAACATTTTCTACATTTAGCTATTGCACGTTACTTCACAAAGTGCGATTGACACAAGAGCACCTAGGGCATGACATGCACACACACACCAAAACTACATTTGGGTCCGAAATGTAGTACAATGCTCAATCAATAAGGCCACTGTTGTGGCACTTGAGGTCAATCCGACCCATTCATTTTGCATCTTTCTTTTTTAGGGTTTTGATACTTCCTTTTGGTCTTGTGTAGGTTATTTCTTCTTCTTGGAATATTTGGAGCATTCGGCACAATACAGAGAAATTAATACGATAGGCAGACAGAGTTTCAGATCACCTTCCGACCTTGTGAACACCAATTCTGAACACTTTTTCCAAACCATGACACCCAAATTCCTTACCAAAGCACCTGTAGGTGCCCAAGTCCTCTTCCAAGTGCCCCAGTCTAGGCACGCCATCCAGATCTGTCCTTTTTGACACTCCTGCACAATCGTTCCTGCTTCTTGAACTTTTGTGCGTCATTGCGACATAGTCTGACCGTCATCCATTATCAGCTAAGTTCTCTCCTTTCCTTTCTTGCGCATTAGGGTTTACTTATTGCATTATATGTCCTCCTATATTAGATTAACTATCCTTTACTACATTAGTTTAGTCAATTTTAGTTAATTACCTGGCTTTATATCCTATTTAGTTTATATTATGATACTATCTTCACAAATCTTTGTGTTTTATTGTCATACCGATGCACACATTTTTTGTAAAGATGGAAAATAAATAACCAATACTATGGTCCCTAACTAAGAAAAATGAGAATGCAGACTATAATATGCATATATGGATGTTGAAGCAAATGAACAAATACTAGAGTCATAGTGAGAAGCACGTGCATAAGTTTTAATTCTCAGAGTGTCAAAAGATTGTTTTATGCATAAATGAAACATATATCTTTGAAAGAGTTAATTACACTTAAAAACAAACAAAAAAGCTTGGATATTATGCTTGTCTGAAGTTAGTTATCTATCTTGTATATTTAGATGGTATGATTCCTTTTCTAGTGATTCTAGTAGCATTACTGGACAAAAGTGAACATTGCGCAATTCGAAAAGTTGTGGCTTAAACTTGTGTAAACAAAGAATCACCTATAGAGTGGGGGATAATAGGATAGGGTAGAGTGCTTTTAGAATGAAATCTTATTTTTTAAGTGCACGCCATTATCAAATATAATTTTATCAATATTTGAAACCTAGTTTTAAAAGCTCATTACAAAACTTCAACAAGTATAATCTAATCAACATGTAACAAACTACTAATATTTTTCTTATGACGACAAAAAATTGCCATAATCAAAGTTATTTACCATGTAATTATAGAATACTAACTTTGCACTCATAAAATTAATGCATTTATTTGAAATATTTCTCTAAAAACGATTAACAAAAATATATTCTTAGGTATGTTAAGCCACACAACTGCAAAAAAATATAACAATTGAGCACAATAATAACTTGAAATCAACGAGTCTAGATTTCAAGCTTTTGCATAACAAAAATAGCTTTAGTATTTACCTTGAGAGTGTTGTCGCCGAATACTAGTGAAAATCTAATGGGCATATAAAATAAAACTCAAAACATTAAATTCTAGAAATCTGCAAATAATTATCTTAAACGATCAAGAAAACTCTTTAATAACTATGATAAATATTCAAATAAATGCACTTAATAGACAATTCATTCAATCAATTATAAAACACAATAAACAAATTAAATATATTTAACATGCAATCAAATCAATCAATTACAGATTGCATGCACATTTATGTTATTGTCACTTCATGCAAACAAACATGACAATGGTCATTTCCAAATTTTAAGAGTTTTAAAATTAGAAAACACATTACAATAAGACTTAAATTAGGCACTAGCCAAAAAGCAAAAAAAATCAATTTTATAAATTTATTTCCATTTAAAAATTAACTTAACATAACTATACAATTACAATTGAAAAAAATACTTGAAATTGATTGGTCAAAAATAAATAAATAGTGTATTCACTATGATTCTTATAATATCATGCTATATGCAGGACAACTTATATGACAATATTAACATTTAATGACAAATTGAAATCATTGATCTTAGCGGATACATTATTTAGTGACTGACAATAATAAGAAGAAAAACAATGTTGCTAAGTAATGTCGTAGTTGTAGAAAAAGTGAACTGATTACGTTGTATACATGATGGTTGTATTTGGTGAAACACTGACAATGCTTAACAATTCAATAGATAGACTCGTCTCAATTACAACATTTGATCTCTGTCTCTATTAATAACCACATCACATTGTAGCCTTGTTGCATGGGTAAATGACATTAATGTGGGTTTGAAAGAAACATAGATATAGAAAACAACAAAATAAAATATGAGTCACAGACAACTTAAGAACCAACAAAAGATATGTAGAATTGAAATGATAATTACTATTTTATTCATTTAAAAATGTTGCATTTCACATAGTTGAACATAAACGGTAGTCCTGTAAAATGAAGAAATATTGACTTGTATGACGACTAAGTTTCAAAATTTCAGTACTTATTATTTGGATGTTTTTAGATAGGTGGATTTATTGACTTATATGGTTGGTAATTTTTAAGTAGAGAAATTTCAAAGAAGATTCTTCTATAATATAAAAAACTTAGGTCTTGAAAAATTGGGCATTTGCGTGGTAACATATAATGATAGAATAAATGATTACATATCTCCATGTTGATGTAGAGTACAATGGGTTTTTTCATGTTGTCAACTCTCATAATATTTTACACACAATCCAAGCTTTATGAAGAGTACCAACATATAAGTCTATGATGAATAAAAATAAATATTGTGACGTAATACTTTTCTTGAAACTATCGAAGACAACAATAAACCTTCAAATTTATAATCAATCAAATTGAGGATATTTAACTTTTTACAACAATTTTATTAAAAATTGAGCAATTTTACAAATATGAGAAGTGTAGGTATATTTGTTTATGAAACTAGCAATCGCACGCGAGCAGTGCGATATGAATGCCGAAGGGAATGCGACATGTGAATGATTTGGAAATGAGAACAAAGTACTTATGGTGCAAAGAAAATAAAGGCAATAAATAAATGATCTATTTAGTTAAATATTAAATAAGACATGTGGAAGTAATGAAGAATACAAATGACACCCGTAGGCAGTTGAAGAGGAGGGAAGACTTAGAAACTAGAAAAGAAAAGAGGAATGGTAGTATAGAAGGGTGTGGAAGGGAAATGCAAAGGGGTTTATGAGTGGGAAAATGTTTAGAGTATGTAGGCGTGATTCCTCGTTATTGGGAGATTGCAATGTCACGTGAAATGTACAATGGAAATGTGAAAGGGGATGTTTAGATGAAGCAAATTGTAGCGATAGAGACAATGGGAGAGGAAGAGGGGCGTAGAGTAAGGTCTTTGACGGTGAAGAATTGTAAGGGAAGGGAAAGCGGAATGAGGGAGACAATGTGGAACTATACCTTCTGAAAGCCACTTGAGGTGATTTTAAGAAATAATTGAGGCACAAAATGTGTGATGTGAACACCAAAAGGGATCTAGAGAAGAAGTGAAACTGAATTAAGAGAAACAGTGGGAGGGGGAAAGGGTTACAGGAAAAGGCGTTCGAGGTTGGAGAAGTGTATGCGAAAGGAAAGAGGACTCAAGGAGGTGACATTAGAATATATTTTCTAAGAACTACAAGACATGCTTGTCATTTCAAATAAGGGGGAGGGAGGGTCATGCTTTAAAAGATGTAAACAAAATAGTTGATGGAGATATGTCAAAAATTGGGCCGTAATGACCAATTGTTGCAGAACTCAGTAGGATCCGTTTTCAATTGTGAGGTCAATTAATTATAGGAAGTAGAAGCACGAACATGTGTTGGAAATTGACACCTTCCATGGAAGAATTGGTCATGTAAGGATGCAACATGGGATAATGCAGTGTTCCTAAAGAGGTACCCAAGTCTAGTAAACATTTAAATAAAGCATTGGTTGAAAGCGAAGGGTAAGACTACTATCTTAATTTATAACGTGCGGCTTACATAGTATATTTCCTTTCCATCAAACATTAATATATGGTTACATATTATTAGTGCAGTCTTTCTATGCAGTAGCCATAGCCTAAGTAGTGTGTGTATATGAGGTAATGGATAATACATGATTATTATATTGTGTATTCTTTTTTTATAAGGGAATGGATGTCTCCCCTTCGATTATTTTACCACGACAATATTTTGAAGGATTTGATCATTTCCAAGTATTTGAACAATGTTATTGTGAAGATAGAGGTTGAAATACACAGAGAGGAGCCATTTTATTTTCTTTATTTGTTAAAATGGAGGTTTAAATGTATATATAGGTCAAGGATTTTACGTTTTACTTAGTTATTCAGAAATTATTGCAAGCCTGTGTTTATTTTTGGTTAAATTTATTCGTGGAAACCCCTTGTGCATAGGATTTGAAATCTTGACATTCGGTATTTGAAATTAGTCATTTAATTATAAATTGATCAATTCTCTATCTTTTTATGTTAGCAAGTCCACGCCGTGAATTACATTAGATTTTGTTGTTTTGGAGTGAATATTTTTAAGCGGTTGGTCACCCTATTCGTTGCACTGATTGGTGTCATATTTGCATCCAAACTCAGATATAAGAAACTGAAGTTGTTGTCGTGTCCCCTAGTGGTGCCCATTTTCAGCAAATGGCTCCAAGCTGGGACAATTTGAATTGCCGCAATCTCTACGACCTTGCTAAGAAATATGGCAAAATATGTCTGTTGAAGATGGGGTCGAGGAATATGGTGGTGGTGTCGTCGCCAAATTTGGCCAAGCATGTGTTGCACATAAAGGGGGTGTAGATTGCGTCTTGTACCCACAAAGTGGTGTTCGACATCTTCACCAAAAAAGGGCAAGACATGGTGTTCACCGTGTACATGGAGTATTGGAGGAAGATATGGAATATCATGAGGGTGTCGTTTTTTACCTTTGATATTATCAATTCCACTTGAATGAATTTGTGGATGTGACGATACGCCTTGCATGACAAGTGTCAGAACCTAGCGGTTTCCCTGCCCTTTATATTATTTGGAGTACTACACCTTCGGTATAATTACATATAATTTCATGCGACGGAGATGAATGCAAGGGAAATCATGTTCTGTTGCATTCCCATGTTTTTATAAAACATTCTGCATATTTTGAATCCAACTTCTCCAACCGTTTGTCCTCTGCGACATTAAATAAGGATATCAAAACAAAAGCTCTATCCAATAGTGTTGCGAGTGAGGATTTCATTAAATGTATTCACCTCATCTATTCTTCTTATGCTAGAACTCGGCACCTATTCTCGAGCACAGAGGAGGCTTTACAAATTCTACCTATTGCTTCACATGAAATACTATTCAAGGAAGGATTAAAGGCATGCATGGCATATCTGTCAACAATTCCATGGAATCCTAGTCAAACTATCAAAACTGAAGCTCTTCTATCGCATCTATACCCGATGATTTAGTTGTCAGGCCTATAGGGGACAAATCCGGCTCTTTTGACCAAGATATAAAATGCAAAGTTGTTAAGCATCTGACGCAAAAAAAGAAAGGGATGACCCCATATATATGAGCACCGTGGATAATATACAAAACAAGACCGACCGATACGTGATTTCAAGAATGAGGAGAGACAATGATACATCTTTGTGCACTGGCAGGAATTATGGGGGTGCAAGGAAATGCAGGAAAGCAAAAAGGGGATGCCTGGAAGTGCCAAAAATTCTTAAAACATTGACGGTATGTGCTTTCCTTCCATTCTTCCTCTGACACAAGAATTCTGTCAGATTCATCTGAGTGGCATTTTTTTGTATGCGTGGAGTTCAGTTTTGGCGTCCGACATGGGTTGAGGCTGAGGGGTCTTCATGGTGTCTGTGTTGGTTGAGGGGTCTCCACCCAAAACAATTGATCATGTGGTTAAGGTTTCTTTGTAATTTGGACCGTTGAATGGTGATTGTCGTTGACACAAGGATCATGCAGTGTTGGATTTTGACGTTCAATGTTACATGTCACAATAATATTATTTGACGGTCTAAAAAATTATATGGATGTCATTTGACATTCAAAATATAATATGCACGTCAAATTTAATTTTATAATAACTATTCCAAAATACAAAAAAATGAGTAAAATTTTACATCCACAAGATTGAAAAAAGAAACTTAAATGAATTGCTATGATGAAATTGAAATAAATAATATAAAATTAAATGCATAATATTTCTAGATATTTAGCAGAATATAAACATCATGTGAAATAAAACATCACTACAAATTTTATTTAAATAAAATGAGTTTATCAAAAAGCTAAAACTTACATTGATCAACCATTGCTTTCACAAAATATTTTGTGAGCTTATTTGTTTTTCCCCTCTCTAAATGTCATACACTTTCTCCCAGTCTATCGTAGAAGGATTAGGTCCATTTAGTGATACTCGCACCCTGAGTGGAGTGTATCAATAAATTGATGCAACTCTTTTTTACAAGCCTCAATGTCAAATGATGGAATGTCCATCCCTTCATTACAAACATTCTGTTGTAGATATTGGAAAAGTTTGTCAAGCCAACGCATTGAATTATTTTCTCTAACCAAAACATTATGCGAATAATGTGAGGGACTAAACAACTTCATTGCATTAAAAATAGAAAGACCAGGAAACCTTGCATTTAGACAATCTATTAGTCTTTGAACATAATCTTTTGTAATTTGTATGTAACTTTGTAATGTGCCATCAATACAAGGACTGAATCGTTGCTTGTGTGTATTAAGAGTATCACCACATGCATTAGGAATAGATGTTTAAAGCAATTCATGCTTGTGAACTACTCCTTCTTTATCAATGATTTGTAGATGACCAAACTAAGACGCCTCCAAATTTTTTGATAAGTACCAAGCACCATTTGAAAATGAATTATTATTTAGAAACATTCTCCTCAAAGTATTAATAGTGGCATCAATAGTAGCTCTAAGAAAAGTGACATCAACGTGCTCCACTTGAAATTCTTTGTTTAACTTGTTAAGTTCACACGTAACATTAGCAAGCATGTGCAAACAATACTAAACATGAAATATTCTTGCCTTGTCATACCATGATTATTTCTTCTCACTTTTCCACAAAGTCAATATAACAGGCATCAATGCCACTAGCCTTTCAATGACTTGTCCCCTAGATAACCATCTGAATCCATGAATCTGAAGGCACTAGAGAGTTTCTAGTTTCATAAGTTCTTGCAATGCAATGAGCTCATTAGTTCTTTTTGTTGAATTTTGAACCCATGAATACACTTTATTTGCCACTTTCTCAACAAACACTAACTATGGTATCATTTTATAAGCATCTGATGCAGCTAATGCCTCACAATGAGCAACATAATAAACAACTATTAAATTTGACACATCTTTTTTTAACAAGGTCACAAATCCATTTTCATTTCCCACTATAGAAGAAGCACCATCTGTAGAAACAACTATCAATTTTTTGTTCGAAATCTTCCGTTCATTTCATAAACCTTGTAGGGCATCATAAATTGTTCATCCTTTTCTATCACCAACACTAATAAGTTTCATGAATTGAGAGACTGACAACCCCAACCCTTCTGAATCCAGAAATGTTGCATAAACAACAAGATGTTTCTCTAGGCTATGATCAGTGCTTTCATCTAACATTAGATTTCTCATGGGTTACAATTGCATCCTTTTGCATGCTGGTACAACCATTTCCAATTCCCCATGGATCTAGTGCTCCATATGTTTCACACCATCACACTTCATAGAAGTTTTATCCTCATGGATAGTTTTTTTAACCATGTATACTTATTTTCCCACTCTACTCTGTAAACTCTCTTCAATTTATGTTTTACCTCTTTGCCAGCAGTATTGTTTGTTTCAACCTCACCTCCCATAATTTCTATATCTTCATTAACATTTTCATTAAAATCTTCATTCAAATCAATATTAGGTCAAAATTCAGAAATACCTTCATGTTGAACATCTTTGGATGGAATTGACTATTTAAACATTTGGTTGATTGTCCTTTGTTTCTTCTTTCTTTCTGACATTTTATAAAACCCGCAAAATCAATTTAAATGTTAATTTCTTTATAATAATGCATGACAAATTTTGTATCTAAAAATGAAAATCATTTTAATGTAAATCATGATAAAAATGAATGAACAAAAAAGTGAGAAGGGCCAATGGAAAAGTAATATTTAATTTCAAAATCTATTTTCCAAAATAAATAAAAAACAATAGAATATTTGAATTTCGATACACTTTACCTTGTTTCTCAAATTCTGAAGAAATCACAGTAATATGTCTCATTTTCCTGATTTGCAGTCGGCAATGGAATGATGTTAAGTAGAAAATAACCGCTGCCCTATCCTAACCGGTATAACCGCTGCCCTATACCAATAACAACTCTGTTAGCCGCTGTAGATTGCCCTATATTAGTACCAACTACCAAATCCAATGTTCATTTATGCTTTAATATGCCCTCCATATTATGACAGGTCTGGATGTATTTATGAGCTCTTTCTCACACTCGGAAGGCCCCCGCCTAATTTGTCATCAATCTTCCAATTCCAGCGAATTTGCAAAACAACAAAAAAACTTAAATCGTTTGCCTATGGAATCATCATTCATGGATAGATGCTTAAGTCCTTGCTTGGCGTTAGTGGAACTGGTAAGTTTCTAATTTTAATTTGTGAAAAAATCAAACAAATAATAAGATAGTAATTCTATTAGTTTGAAGTTTCTATTTCATACTCGTTAATAAGATAGTAAGATTCTAATTTTTTAATTTTCTATATATTTTGAAATTTCTATTTTTATTTATATTATATTTTTTTTATGAATTTCAAAATATATATATAATATAATATTTCATTTAGTAACTTTCTTATATATATATATATATATATATATATATAATTTTTTGACGGTTAAATCTGTAATATATATGTTATTTTGACATTTAAATTATAATTTTACTTGTCAACTATGACGGTCATATTTTAAAAGTGATTGTATTTTGATGTCTAAAATGACTAAAAACGGTTAAACGCCTTGCAAAATCCAAGCCTACACTGTTAGAACAGGTTGGGTGCGGAAATTATACAATTTAATTAAAAGCGCATCCTCAACGTAATCAAAGGTGCATCCACCACTCTTTATATAGTAAACAAATAAATCAAACAACATAAAACAAATTACAAGGCTTGGAATTTTATTTTTGTTTTCTGATTTTTGAAATTTGTTGTTGTTTCTTCCCCCTTTTTCCATTGAATAACACATCCCTTATCTACTCCAAAATGGAAGATGCCAAAACATTGACATTACGTCCTTGTTTGTAAACCGCGAACACCTACATATTCTAATGATGCTTCCATTTCCTCCTTATTTTTAGCAGCTGGAGGATTAAAAATCAGTGTCTTAATTTGTAAGTTTTTTTTTAAGATGCTTCGCATCTATGGGTGAATTGAGGAACATACTCACCATTTCCGCGAGGAAGCAATGTATGGTGGAAATGGGTACGAGTAGAGCGTGATTGGGATTATTTTGAGAGAACAGATTGGTAAAATCCCGTCATGCGCAGAAGATTTGGTTAATTTGTCTGCAGTGAGCTAGACTAGTTGTACCACATACTGTGATGCAGAGTGTAGTGGTGACAATGTATGCAAAAGTGCGACCATGTACTTAGCCGAGGCCTGCAGTATTTTCGACCATATGTGCGAACCAAATCCTGCCCTTGGACCTCCATAATTGCAAAACCAAACCCAGTTTACATTTGCCAGAGTAGAAACCATACAGGCACTGGCAGATACATAAACAATTGAACACGCAATCAAATACACAGGAAACTTCTCTGGACTCTGCCCCACCCCACATCAAACACACATTTACAAAAACCGCAATTTGGAAGGATTTGATGAGAGATGATACATGTATTGACCGTTGGATGAGTACGTCGATGTACGCTGCAATGTGAACTGCCGATTTTCTGACGCCTGTCAGAGACCTCAAACCCTGCTGGCCACTGTCCGACTTTTAGCATGGAGGGTTGGATTGCATCCGTAATCAACGTTGTCCTTTGTGACTTCATCTCGCCCGTCTCCTCTCTGACATGCATCAGAGCCCCCTAAGCCTCAACCCAGCGGAAGGAACGCCTTCGGCGTAAAAATCATAAACATTAATAAGAGCTACTTAAATGAAGATGAAGATGAAGTGGTATGGCCTTCGGCAGTACTAATAAAGACAACAAACAACGTTGTCAAGCGAAGACGGAGAAAAAATTTAGTTTCGGGTGACGGAAAACTGAAAACCTGCAGGTTTTGACGGCGATTCCGTCGAATAAATTTTCCTTCGTTCGGCCAAGAAATATTTACCGTCATTCTCAGATTCTCTATTCAGTCGACAAGACAGAATCCGTAACGGCCAATCACAGAAAGTCCAGTAAAATTCCCGTCAGGTACGGTTCTGTTAACTTCCAACGTGGAAGGGCCGCCCGTGTACCATTTTTGGGAAAAATAACCGCTGGCAAGCGCGTATGTACGCCCTCACATACGTACGAATACCAAAGCCTTTTTGCCATTCTTTGCATTGCAGTCTGCAGGCCTTGTTAACTCTTCTTTTTGGTCGATCCAGTTCAGAATTCAAGAGAAAATCAAATCTCTAAATTTGCTGGAGCGGCAGATTCTAAGGCAATTCATGATATTGACGAAAAAATCAGCTCTTTTCGGAATCAGGCGCTATTTTTTTCACACGACGTTAAATTTGTCGCCAGAATCTCGATCGAAAAACCCTGTTTCCTGACGTTAGTAAGCAAAGCTTAATTTCTGAAGGTTTTTGTTTATTTTGTTTCTGAGTTCTCTCGGCGTTGCGGGATCGAATCCCTTTGCTTTCAAATTAAAGTTTCAGGCCAAAACCCCTATTCGAAAACCCACGCGCAGAGAAAGAGACGTATATATTTAGGGTTTGTTAGAATATAAAGAGGGCCAGGGAATGCGCTTTGGAGACAAGAGGCCGAAGTTTTGCGAAAAAAGAATTTCGTTAGGGTTTTAGCGTCTTTGATGGCCGATCACGATGACGAGGAGCTGCGAATGGCGTTACAGATGAGCTTGCAACCGCCTCCCGAGGCGAAGCGGAGCAAGCCCAGGGAAATTGCAAATGCAGTCGCAGGTGCTTCGACGGAGAGCTCCGAGGCTAGTGCTCGGCGTTTGCAGCGGGAGCTTCTGGCGGCAGCGGCGGAAAAAAGAATGCTTTCGGTGCAGAAACCTATATCCCAGACAGGAAGTCGTAATATCCACATGCAACAGGTTTCTGGCTTGGCGGAAGCTAAAGAAAGGCCCGTGCTCGCGGGGAAACTGCCAACTCCGCAAGTTTTCAGAGGAAAAAGGATCATGGATGAGGAGGGCCAGAGTCTGTCTGTACAGCAATCAGAACAATTGTATAATATGGTCTTTGGGCCGCAAGTTACCAAGGATATCCTCTCTCAATGGTGCAATCAGGGTTTCAGGTATATTTTTAAGGTTCCTATATTTATAGGATTGGTTAATTTATCCGCAAAGTTTCCAATCTCAGATTTGCCATTGGCGAAAGTTTTATGTACAAAGTAAACATAGTTACAGATTCTGGCAAAAATCAAATTCTCTTCATTCGATTGGTATTACCATCTTTGAAATGAAAAATTAGGCGACTTTAATATTTTGAGAACAAAGATTTTCACAGGAAGACATTCGCCAAAGCTCTCTTGATAAATTGTGTGGAAGTTTTTTTCCCAATTTTTAGAGTGAGATAGTTCACTCTTCGTCAGGTTTGTCAAGAGCTTATTCTAAAGGTTAGACAAAAACTGCAGCACAGGTTATCTAGAAAAGTTGTCAAACTATTATATTCTTGTTTGAAAAACTTTCATTCATCTCTTAAAATTTCCCCTTATAAGCTTGAGACGTACACTAGAAAATTTCCTATTCGATGTTAGCATTGAAATTCAAATTACCTTTCTGTACTATAATTTTTCCTTTGGACACCAGAAGCCCATACATATACAGAACTTCTCTTCGCCAAGCTTGAGCTTCAAATTACCTTTCTGCACTCTTATTTTTCCTCGGAATATGGTCCCTCATACTTGTAAATAGATATCCATCTCTTATATTTTTCCTTTCTAGAATCGAATTACTTAGCTATAATTTTATTTATTGTGGACTCTGGCAGCCTATACATGAATTGTTTTTTCCAATTTCTTAAAAATTTCTCTGCCAGTCTCAAACTTCAAACTACCTTTCTATATGTTTAATTTTCCTGGTACTCTGGTGGCTAGCATCGGACTGAGTTCTAGGTATCAGATATCTTTGGGCATCCAACTGAAAATTTCAGCAAAACATTACCAAAATTAGTTTCCTACTTTTAGTAAAATTAAAAGCTATATATAAAAGTTTGAAGTTAGGATATTAAACAATATACAAAGTGCTGGAGGTCTAGGGCTCAAATTGCCGCCCCAAACATAGTTCCACAGACCATACATTTGGCTGAATCCAGTGAAGAACCTCAGATACGTAGTTGCACATCGTCTGTAACCTACCGAGAAACCTACAACTATTCCAAGACAGATCGGACACAGAGCATGGTATAAACACCATGAAATTAACTATACATTGTGAACAATGGGAAACATAGCGAGCCAGAATTATTTTCTTTGGGCTTCCATTAATAAAACAATTATTAAATCCGAGAGCCTCTTCACAGTTAATAAATGTAAAACACTATAATAACATGTTGTTATAGACGACATTATATTGTCTTATGGGCCAGGTTGATCAAATTGGCTAATGATTTACCCAAATTAGAATAATGGAATGAAGGTAATATCCCAATCAGGCTAGAAATCTAGAAACTGATGCTCCATCAGATTTTATGATTAAATCTTCCAACATTCAGATCAGACAGAGCATGTAAATGCAATAAAGAAAGGTTGTTTGATTAAGCACATTCCAAAATATAGTAATATACAAGAAGATAGATTGACTTAATTTTCTAGATGTCTTGCAAATGTTTTGGTTTTGGAATTAGGGCAAACAGACTGTAACTGGGCTGAACTTGCTTCGTCTTGGATTGTGGACCCTGAAACCTACCTGGACACTAGTGCCAGGCTTAGACATGTGTGCAAGACACTACTGTCCTATTTGGTGCTACTTTTCAACTTCAGGTCAAACAGGGTTGCTTCATCACTGACTATATATCCTTTCTGCACTTTCAAACACTAGCGCCAGGCTCAGACATGTGTGCAAGGCACTGCTATCTTGTTTGGCGCTACTTTTCAACTTCTGGTCAAACATAGTTGCTTCATCACTGACTATAGTTCCCGCACTTCCGCTATTTCTAGAATCTTCATGTGTGCACTGCAATGATCAAAACCTATGTTCCACCCAGTTTACGGGACGGGGACGATAGAGGATGGAGGGATGCGTTTCCGGGACGGTTTTTTTTGGAGGCCATTTTTTAGGAGACGAATATTAAAATATAAAGGAAAATTTTAAAATATTAGGAACTTTCAAATATTCATCTGATAACATTGATACTGCATTCATCATATAGATTTTAGAACCTTAAAAGACTAAAAGTTGAACTTAATACATAACATTAGAGCTGAATTGAGATTTCACAAGTATCCAATGTGTATATATCATGTATATATTACAACAAAATGCCCAAGGGCTGCAAGTTTCAACTACAAAATGACAAAAGCATAGAACATCTACTGCTGCCCCTAATCAAAATCTGCTAAAATTGCATCAAAATCAGAGTCTGAGTCCGAGCCATTGAAACTATGAGGGACTGCCTCATCCAATGGAACCCCAACCAATCCCTCCGGTGCCCTCTCCTCATCAACCTGTGTGGCATCTTCGGGATCAACATCCCAATGTGTGGTGGGAGTCCGACGATACTCAATTGTCTGTCAATCGCGAAGTTGCAAGGCCCTATGCATGGCCCACTAACTTCTCCGATTGTTGAGAGGTAAGCCTATTCATCTTAACTGACTGGATGAAGTTGTATGTGGACCAATTCCTCTTTGCAACAGAGGAATTGACAACTTGTGAAAGGAGGCGAGTGGCAAGAATCCTCAAGTATGGTGCATCCTTGCCATGCCATGTCCACCATCCAATAGGGTTGGCTTCAACTAATTTGGCTCTATTTATCCTCACCTTTGGTTTGCTAAATGTTGGCCCATGAAGATTGACAAAGGCTAGCCATTGTGCTCGAAGTAAAGTAGACTCATCATTATACATCTTTCAAAGGGCCTTCATGAGCCCTTCTTTCACTTTTTCATCATCACATGGAGGCACTCTCCTAGGCCATGCTGCATACCATTTGAGATTTAGAGCATAGGCTGCCATATGAAACAGGGTGTTCATTGTGTTCCACCGCTGTGTCACAATGGGCCTGATATGTTCCTCATAGAATCCCAAATTAGGATCCTTGCTATGAATGGCTTGCTTCATCTGCCCAAGCATGTTGTCAAATGTCTCATAAATCTCTCCAAGACTAGGAGTGTTTGTATTAACATATCTTATGACTTGCACAACAGGTGAGATGATGGAGTAAACAAGTTACAATTTTTGAAAAAGATTAAGAATTTAAGACTCAAATGACAAACTCAGAGTGAATGCTATTACAGAGAACGAAAGATTAAAATAATTTACAAGTTAGAAACATTAATAAACTAATAAAATATTAAAAGCAACGATTTCTTACCTCATTGTGGACCACCAATCATCATCAAGGATCTTTTGTTTCACACTTTTTCCTTCAACCGTGTTTGCCTCTGGCCATCTTCCCCGACTCTGGATTAACCATCATTAATTGTAGAGGCTCCTGCACCTCAAGTATCCTCTCTAACAAAATAAAGTAGCTGGCATATCTAGTATCCACAGGCTTGAGGAATTCCTTCCTTGAAAAAGTCTTGAATAGAGCAAGTGAAGTGTGATGATTGCAAATGAACATCTATACGTCTCTACCTTTTGTCACCACTGTCTTCACCCAATCTATCTTCCCAATGTCTTTCAATGCATTGTTTTGAACACAACAGGGGGTCTAAAGAATGAACACAACATTCGAGGGTTAAACACAAAAAATGTGCTTGTAAGCATCCTTCCACCATCAAGCCAACTAACTTACAATACACGGGCTGAATCGGTCACTCACTCCATGTACAACATTTGAGGGCCGGGTCAACCTCCTCTATAACCACGTAGTTTATATTAAATAAATTAAAATATTATATATTCTAATTTATTTAATTATAAACTATAGTTTATTTATCCTTAATAAAATTTGACTAATTACATACAAGTTTCACACATCCTTCCTCTTCCCATTTTGAAGTTCGAAAACAATCAATAGCTCTAAGAAAATAAGAGCCAACTGGACATGTGACAATGATATTGATGAGTGACCGATGTCTAATATTGGTCCATCCATCCATGATGATAGAGCAGCCTGCCCTTATCCAAGTTTGCCTCATCTCCTCCATCACCACACTCACCTTAGAATACTTTTTTTCAAAGGGCTAGTGCATAGTTTGTGTTCTTCAAGAGGTAAAAAGGAGGAACCAACAACAATTACATCTTTGAACATTTGTTTGAAATTCTTTGTCAAGGAGGGTAGTGTGTAGTCTATGTCCTCCAAGAGGTACAAAGGAGGAACCAACAACATTTACATCTTTGAACATTTGTTTGAAATTGGGAGAACATGCCACATGAAATGGTATGGCATAGGCATAGAAAAATTTGGCAATAAAGGACTTTGTTACTTCCCATGATTGCATATTGAACATCCCGGCAACACTAGCAACCTTTCTCTTTCCCCTGGTAGAACCTTCTCCCTTTTGACTCCCAACATCCACGGTTTGGGTAGGCGATTGCATACTAGGTTGTGTATTCTCTATTGGCATTCCTTATTTCTTGCCTCACCCTCGGGCCTCCATATACAACCTAATCACCTCGGCCTTCTCAACGAAGGTTATGTTTGAGCATGTAATATCCCTGAAAATAATTTCTAACAGATCTGGATATTTTGTTAAACCCTAAGGCAGCAGTATTAAAAATCCAACTTTTATAACAATAATGATAATCTAATATTTTATATAAGAACAACAAACCATAATGCGTAAAAATCAGTCTTTTATTTATTGAATACGAACCAACTACAATAAAAACACCAGTGTCTTAATACAATTGTTTGGAGCTGAATTGGCAAAATACTTGCACCTTGAATATTTATTGCAACCCCTGAATTGGAATTGTCCAGCTGAGAAGTGAGGGATTTCGTCCTCAAATCTGTGTCAAGGAAGGTTTTCGTCCTCTATTACGGAAGCAAAAGCGGAAGCTACTTGCAGACAAAAAATAATTGATGAATTTCCAAGATGTGTCAACAACAAAGCCCAAATCTGATTTTCTAACTTCCAATCCCTCTCTAAAGTGGGCGCTCCCTTCTGGAAATAAACACATGCTCCAAAAACAATTAAAAATAATGTAATTCCCCCCCCATGTTGGCGGGTGATCCTAAAAATAGGATTAAACAAATTTAAAAACACTTTATCCACCTCCCATCCTAAAATTAGGACTTCGGTACTCATGCAAACTTCTCTAACTTTGGCACCCTCTTTATTTATTTATTTATTTATTAATTCTAACTTTGGCGCCCAATAATAGAAGTCAACCTTCTATTATTATTTTATTCTATTAATGTTTTTTGGATTAAAATATAATTTGTCCTTTTTCCAATTAAAATATAAAAATATCCTTAGAACATTTAATTTTTAGTTTTTTCAGCTTCTATCCCTTTAGAACCAACAGTTGTGCGATCTTCTCAGAATAGGCTCACAGGTGTTCAAAATTGCAACTTGAATTCTAAAAAGGCCTGTATCTATGTACTGTCCAGGGTGTCTCCTAGTGATCTGGCTGTGGAACTCAAAGGATTGCAAGCCGGGATCCCAAATCCACCTTGAGAATTTGCAATGTCCAAACCCTCAATGCTTCATGTGATGCCGACATAAATGACTTGTGCAAATCGTTCTGTTGTCCAAATTGTTGCCCAAACTTGCTTATCACTAGTTGCTGATCTGAAAATTTCAGCAAGCTCAATGTCAACATTAGTATCTGCTGAGTCATTTTCCTCAGGTGCATGCTTTATGTTGCAAGTTGTATCCTTCACCCTATCTTGAAATGACATATAAGGAAAAGTGCTGTATACCTAAAGTTGAAATCAAACCTCCTATGTCGGAATAGGAATTGTTGAGATACCCTTAACACCTCCATCTTTAGGACTCAAGACTTTCTGAATTAGAGCTATTTAAAATATGTTGACAATCAATAATGTTTAAAACAAACAAAATCTCGAGTGTAGCTCCTGTCTGTGCAAGTTTGTAGGATGTTCATATCCATCCATAATGCAAGCTCGTTGCATCCAACAAGTGATGTCATAGTTTCCCCCTGACTTCCTCACTTTTATTTTTACATCTATTCTGCAAATCCCCTTCATATGGCACAAACACAATCTTTGGGAGATTGATGTGTGCTTCTTGAACAAGAATATCTTTTTCAACTTCCTCTTGTATGGTGGATTCCTTCATGGGTTGCTTCCTCTCAATTTTTTGCAGCACTAATTCTTCATCTTCGTCAACAGGAGTATGATATTCACCCCTCTTTTATTTGAATTCCTCATTTCGAGTAACTCCAAGTAATCATCAAGGGAAAATTTAGATTTTAGATAATCATGCATCCCTTGATACTGGTCAAGGATTTTGGGGGCCTCATGTTTGTACTTTTCTATTTTTACCAACACCTCTTGAATGGGATCTATATTTTCTTCCCATTGTAAGAACTTTTCTTCAATAAACATTGTCATTGATTCCTTCTCTATCTGATCCACAAGCTGGCGAGAATATTGTCCGTCTTTTCCTCAAAAAACCTCTAGATCTTGCTGCTTTAATCCTTCCTCTAGCTGTTTTAAAGATTTTTTTTTCCCTTTGTTGGTACCTGACTTTTCTGTCACTACCCTACATGAAGTTCAAAGTTGTAATTTTTTCTTTTTTTCTTCAAACTTCCACAGGCTGGGAGGAAATATTGCTCTGATGCTGGTGTAATACCTTTGAAAATAATTTGTAACAAATCTGAATATTTTGTTAAATTACTAGGGCAGACATATTACAAAACTAACTTTTATAACGACGATAATATGATTTTTTTATATATAAACATCGAACCATAATGCGTAAAATAATCACACTTTCATTTATTGAATACGAACTAACTACAATAAAAATACAATGTCAATACAACCTTTCGTACTAAAGAGAAAATGGGCATTAGAAAATAGGGGAAAATGATAAATAGAAGTGATGAGCATGCAAACTGCTTATTGCATAAATGACATCTGCCTCCAAATACCGAATCCCTGAGCTATACTTGCTGATCTGGATGTAGAATTAAGCCTAAAAAGCGTGCCCTAGCTGCATTGGATGAACACCTGTACCTTGAATGACCACTCCAACCCTTGGATGGAATTAGCCAAGCTTAGATGTGAGCGATTCCATCCTCACAATCTGTATGCAAATGAGGGATTTCATACTCTATTGTTGGTGTAGAATCAAAAGCTACTCTGTAGACAAAGAAGTTGAATTGATAAATTTCCAAGATGAATGACCCTCAATAAACCCGAAATCTGTTCATTTATAACTTCTAAGGCCAAAACTCCAAAGTTGGCGCCCCTCCTAACAAATAGGAATAACAATATAAAATTGTTCCATGTTGGCACCCCATCCTGAAAATTGGAATAATTTGTACAATATGAAGAATTGTTTTATCCTCTCTCCATACTAAAAACAAGATATTGATGCTCATGCAACTCATTCTATGCTTTCGCAACCCATTCATTCGCACCCCATAATAGAATGCTTTATTTAATTATTATTCTATCTTTGGCGCCCCCAACAATAGAAGTTCTTAATTTTATTATTATTTTATTCCACTTTTTCTTTTCTGATTAAAATATAATTTAAGTGTCTTTTTTCCAAATAAAAAATACCCTTGGACCACTTAAATTAATTTATTTTCCTCTTTAATCCCCCTTAGCTTATGGAAAATAAAAAGAATAAGCTTTGGTTATCCAAAAGCAATTAATTCTGAAAAGGGGATATTTCAAAATACCTCGCAATATCTTCAAACCCTAACCATGGGTAAGAGACCTTGCAAAAAATTTAGTGGTTGGATTGAAGTACCCATCCGTACACCGCTTATGTTGGCAATACTCCAAAGAGGTCCCTTAGATCGCACACAGTTCTCCACCTATCATTTGATATCTATATGGATACAACTTGTTTTGACAATTTGATCACTTGATAATGTAGGCAATGGATTGGCATGCTTTGTGCCTGAATTGGCTTAGACGGTCTTTGGCTTGGGAAGCTCGACTCTAGAACTTGGTTTAGAGTGCTTTAGACTTGTGTAGAGGATGCTCCTAATGTGTGTTGTTACTTTAGGGGAATTTAAGAGAGCTTGGAGTGCTTTCTAAATGATATTTGCTTGACGATCTCTTAAAAGCGCTAGACGAGTAAACGAGTGCATGTAACTTGCTTATATAAGGGTCTCTAGGTATAATTTCACATTAAGATTGAGCCACGAGGAAAGTAGCAACCTATTAAAAGATATTAGATTGAGAAAACGACCATTGGGTGGCTTGGGACGAAACCACCAGTTTCAGACCAAACTGTTAGATGGTTTTGGTCCCTGTTTGGCGGTCCTGTACAGGCAGGGAGTGAGGTGTTCGAAACTTCTGGGCATGACACGTGGAGGTGATAGATTGTTGTGCACTGATGCAAGCAATTCTGCGAGTGCTGAGCAATGGAGGATATCAAGTCATGAGGGTTAAATGATAAAATTAATATCAAGTCATGCAACAGGGTTAAAGATAAACGATTGAGCTTGGAATATGTGCACAAGTTATTATTTAGGGATTAAGTCAACATCGAAATTATAAAGTGATAAATTACCAAATTCAGGTGTCTACATTCGCCGTCCCTTTAAGCTACGAAATAAATTTGCTTGCTTAAAGGAGAAGATACATGAGTGTGTAGACATACTTTATGTTCGCTAAAGGTGTTTGATTCGCTTGAGTGTTGGCACGATCTCCATAGCGAAGCTTGCAACATAGAGTGCAGTCAATGCCCATAAAAAGAATTTAATTTAGCTCAAATTTGAAAATGTGTTTGAAATTGTAACTTGCAAATTTAAAAATTAAATGAAGGAAGAAATACACCTATTTTTATTGCCTAAGGAGAAGCTCGTTGATTGAATGGTTGGAGAGATGGATTGGAACTGAGTTGCTGGAGGATCGAGAGTGATTAGTTCCCAATTTGTTGATGGAAATGTTGGCCAAAAAGGAATTGGGTGTTGCTTGACCCATCCTAAAGAAAAAGGAATTGCAGTGTTCTTTGACCCAGTCACAAAGATTCATTCAAGGATTTCTGTTCGCCCCAAAGAACCTGCAAAAAAGCGGGAAGGGTGTCACAAGATGTCTAGCCATCCCAAAAATCTCCCAAAATGAGTGAGAAGACGAGTTTTGTAGGGCTTTCTAGTCACCTCAAAAGTCTTCTACCCATGGACTACTTTGATCATAGTTACGAGGTTCGGAAATCCGATTAAATTCGGAAGGGCAAAAAAATCCGAAAATTCAGTGTTCTCGAAAAAATTCGAAAAAATACAGAAAAATCCGGTTTGGAATATATATACTTATATTATTATAAATTTATATTATTGTATACTTATATCATTATATATAGACAAATCATACAAAAAAAAGCATTCATCTACCATAATCATCATCATCAATAATGATTCTTTCAAAACATTGCAAGAAGTTGCTTGGTCCAAAAAGGTGCGAAAATGGATTTTATGAAAATAAGAAAAATATTCCCATCGATGCGTAGAGCTCGAGAAAATATACACTTTTAGAGATAGACGACACCTGAAACGGAGCCACAGAATGAAAGTTATGGCACATGAGAGTGTTTGATTACATCTTTTATACCTTTCCACGGGATATAATTTTGGTTTCATTACCGCTAACATAGAAAGGAAAGAATCGAGAAAACTTAAGAAATTTAACAGTTGAGAATCAGCATGACACTAATGCCTAGCTCCAAACATTAGCATCTCGTGTTAGTGTCCTGTTGGAATACTGTCTAGAAGATAGATTTGTAATAAGAGTCATGGAGAGGCCTAACATAACTAAGAGATGTTTGTAAGCATTTAGATCAGCCCCATGTAGGTGCAAAATTTGACAAAATTGAGTGAGAGAATGAAGTATTTTCAAGCTTTAAGAGAGAAGTATGATAATCATTTATGCTTTGACTACTCAAGTTGCACAAGTTAATTAGAGGGAATAAACCAAATCAATAATTATCAAGCACCTAATTACCAGATTTAGGTGTCTACATTTGCCCCCCCTTTAATCTGGTAAATGTAAATTTTCTAGGTTAAAGGAAATGCCCTTGGAGTGTGTAAACAGGAATTGTCTTTGCTTGACTTTCATTGATTTCTTGAATGAAGAGATGCTGCAAGGATTCCTCTAAGAGTGAAACTTGCAACACAATAGTGTAGTCAATGTCCATATAATGAAAATCAAATATTTAATTATGAAAATATTGAAATTAACATTTGTAAAAGTAGAGAAAAGCAAAAAAGGAGTACACTTGTATGGGTGGAGCCAACTTTCCTTTATAGATGGAGAAGACCGTGCCCCCTTAGTCAATGTCCACAGAATAGCACAAAATTATAATAGAAACCATGAAGTATTGAAATGATCATGCCCCCCAAAATAGAGAAGAGCTAAAGTAAGGGGTAAATTGTATGTGTGGAGCCAAGTATGCAATGCTGAAGATAGGAGAAGACCATGCCCTCCTTACCAATGGTGTAGGGAGATGCTTAAGTGTTCAAACCATGAAAGACTTGGTATCAAGCCCCCATTTTGAAAATACCGAAATGTACAAAGTTAAATAAATTGGAACCAATGTCTCTGAAACCTGTGTCAGAAGAGCCCACAAATTAAAATGCTCTGGAATGTTGGGTGTCATAACCCTAACACACCTGCTTTAATAAACTACACGCTATAGACATGTCTAGGTTTGTAAATGCTTGAATGCCTTGAATATTCTTGAAATAGAAATAGCTTGTGTAAGGTTTTGTCTCTTGCGCATTTTAATAAATGTATGATTCCGTAACTTGTATGTTGCCATAATAATCATGTTGCATTTGTAATAAATATAATAAAAAAAAATTAATTTCGTAATTTATCCCTGCATATGTAATAAATTGTAATATTTATGAAATAACTAGCACCTTGTAATGCCTAATAAATGCTTTTTGAATTTGAGGTGAGATGTACATGTGCATATAGATTGCCCCTACAAAGAAATGAAGTGTCGTCCAATTTGTAATGTATCATTATAGCATGAAGACTGTTGTAGGTGGCCATACACGTATAATAGATCCCGTGGATCTTGCAAAAGAGTGCATGTAGAAACCATGGCATAGAGAGAACCACACAATACCGGCAAATACCCCCTCATAGAAATATAAATGACACAGTATATGTATGCAAGTACACAAGCAACTCACATATCAAAGTCATAATAAAAGTGTTCACACATGATCATCACATAAAAATGCACACATGTAAGTGCACACGAATGTAGAGGCCACAAGCAAGGGACATGATAAGTCATCACACATGCAAGATAGGCCAAAGGTTGTATACATGACACAACACAAGCTCACACACAAAGTAATGTACAATTTCACACATATAGCACATAAAAAGGCCACATGGCAGCACACACACGAAGGCTATTGAGGCCACAAACAAGGGACACTGAAGTGTTGCACACACACAATAGGCCAAAGACTGCACATACACAAGACAAACAATGAGCAATCCAATGTGTAAAAAAGCAATAAACAATAGCCAAAAAGTGCATAGAACAAGATATAACTGTCTCGTACCATCCACATGTGTTAGTCCCAAAAGTCACGATAAATAACATACATCGCCATATAATATATGAACATAACCAAGATGCTTGAAGTAGAAATTGTAGAATAGAACAGTAACACTTGATAGTGTAGAAATGTCCCCAGTTAGCAAGGAGTTTGGGTGAAAGACAAGTCCAACATCTGTAATCATGTAGAAACGTGTGTATCTTGCATCATACTCACATACCTCGTGAAATGCATGTGTATAAAATATATAATATGTTATTTATCAAACCATGTGACAAACAACATATGTAAAGTATAAGCTAGTAAGTCAGATCATGCTCAAGTCTTGATTTTGTATGTTTTAGAATATTTGAATGTTTTGAAATATTTTGATTTGTTTGTATTTTTGGAATATTTTGGTTTATAATGGACTTGAAAGTGCATTATCCAAGGAGTGATTCAAATGGAGGAGGGTCAAGAATTGTGCCCGAGTAACCGAATATGCTAGATGTATTTGTGTGATTGCCTTGAATAAGATCATGTGCCGTGGTAGAAGGATGTCGAGAGATAGGAGAAAGCGTACAATGAACCACTGGAGGAGGTTTGTGCCTTGATTGAATATTGCGTATAGAAGAGGATTGTGTCGCTTTAAGCTTAGGAAGTTAGGCAAATTGATTTGTCTTAAATGCTCTAGGAGAAGCCATTAACTTAGATTTTCTTGGTCTTGATTGTGGCTGATATTGAAGGGACGGTAGTATAGGAGTGCTAATCATCGGATTAGGAGAAATTTGAGCAGATGAAGCGAGTATAGGTGGCTTGACCGTTTTTGCATTAGGAGTAGAAGCGATAATAGCAATTAGAAGCGACAAAGGAGACTCATGAGGGATGCCCTGAACTTTGACAACTTCATTGCAATAAGTATACTTGACACAATTATGCATAGTAGAAACAATAACACAAAGCTTATGAAGCCAAGGGTGCCCTAGAAACATGTCGCATGTTTCAATACTTTGGAGAACCAAGAAAGGTGTAGATAGAATAACTTCCCCCACTTGAAAGGGTCACCTAACATGTCTGATAGATCCATAGGTAGCTTAAGAAGTAGGTTGTAGATATTGCTCATTGTATCCCAAAGATTTAAACAATGTTATCGTACATAGATTCTCACAACAACCATTGCCAATTGTTGATCGATATAAGCTCAAATGTATGGTGCATTGTTATCCAAAACATTATCTGCAATTTTGCTTTCACTGAATGTAATAGTAGGCCGTGGAGGTGGGTTAGTAGTGATAGCTCCAATGAGGGTATCCAACAAATGACTACAAGATTCCAGAGGAGGCTGCATGTTGTATGCATAATGAACCTCAGGATTGCCTTATGGCTCTGTCGTATATTGAGGTAATGGATCATTTAAAATTTTAAGCTTTACATTCTCATTGATTTGTGGCTTAGGCTTTGCTTGATTAATGTCAACTTCAATTGTTTGATTATCGATGAGATCTTGAATATTATGTTTTAGGTTGAAGCATTGATTTGTAGAATGGCCTATATAGTGATGATAGTTACAATACACATTTGCATCGAATAATCTTGATTGAAGCTTGCTCGCATCAACCTCCATAGGCGAGGGGGGGACTCAAGGTTGCACTCAAGCAAGCATTTAAGTACAATATGTGGAGGTGATGGTATGCATGTGAATTGTTGCTTAGGAGAGGTTTGCAATTGAAGCTTAGTTGGTTGAAATATAGCATTAACTGTAGCTTTTGCTTCATTCTTATTGTCGTTAGATTTAGCTTTGAAACCTTTACGTACTTGGAAGCTTGGTATTGGATACATATTAGACATTGGGCACGCATAAAAGCTTGTTTATTGCTATAAGCTTGACTTCTCGATCCTTTGGGGTATGACATAATTCATCGAATAATCAAAATCTATCAAACATGACAGACTCTTGCAAAGGCACCAACAAACTTTGTGTGAATAGACCTTAAAGCTCATTATCCGTAAGTGGATTGTTCATTTTAGTAAGCATTGTCTTTTAATGTAACATAACACATAAGCCATAATAGTTGCGTTAGATTCATTCTAAAGTTTTGCCATGTGAGCATAAGAGACTCTCACCAATATTGATTGAAAAATAGGCTATGAATTGATTGGCCAATGGATTAAAGACCCTATCAAATTAGAGAGGGAGGCCAGAAAACCACTATAGAGCATAATCCTTTAGACTTCGTGGAAATAGCTTGATAAGATACATATCATTGTAGGCATAGTTTAGACAATTTGCATGAAGGGAGTGAAGATGTTGTTTTGGATCTCCTTTACCTTTGTAGATAGGAATCTGAGGAGCAATGAATCCTAGAGGTAAAGGATAAGATGCCACCTCAGGTGCCAATGGATTATGGAGTAAAGTGTGTGAATCGATAACATGTAAAATCCTAGATACACCTTGCTCTAGCTGTAATACCGTAGCTTCTAAATTAGAAATGGTCTGCATGAGGGAATGTGCAATAGATGAGGCATGCAAGGGTTCATTTCATGTGTGTGCACTAGAGCAGATGTAAACGTAGTAGAATGTGGAATAGACATAGGAATTTGTTGATTGACCAAGGCTGCCCCCATACCAAGGGTAGATGTAGGCACAATAGATGTAGGAACATCCACACTAGATGTAGGTGGATCAGATGTAGATGTGCACAAAGGATTAATAACTTGAAAGGGCGGCTTCCCTTGATTTGTTGGATCTCTAGGAGCTTTTGCCTCAAGGAGAAGTTTGAGAATTTTATTGATGTGTTCGGAATGTGCTCGAAGACCTTTGCGAAAGTTATATAAAAGTTGAACTTACTCAGGATCTATACCATTGAGTTCATCTAGATGTATCTTTCCATAATTTTTAGACTGGTTGAGGTCGGTTTGTATATCATCATCATTGGAAGGTATGTAATTATCATCATTTGGGACATCTTAAATAATAATTGCATGAGTATTGGTAGAAGAAATAAAATTCATTGTATGCAGGCCCCTTTTATTAGTGTATGGAAGTTGAACATGCTTAATGGGTTGACCACTAATCCTAGCACTACTCCTAAAGGGCATAGACAACCCATATAAAGCGTGCCTGAATGCAGGACAGCCTAAGCAAAGTGAAGGGTTAGAATAATTGATTGAAAAGTATGCAAAACCCTAGATTAGGTAAGTCAAGCATGTACAAACCTTACGTTCAAGATGTAAATTCAGATGTAAGATACATAAATCATAATGGAAATTTGAAAGTTGAAACCCTAGAAGATGCAAATTGAAACCCTAAGCTCTAGAGGAGGATGTATTTGATCAATAAAGGGTTCACTAAATAATTTAACCAAAATTAGAATAATGGAATGAAGGTGATATCCTAATTAGGTTAGAAATTTAAAATTAGTGTTCAATTAGATTTTATGAATAATTGCTCCAACATTCAAATTTGACAGATCATGTAAATTCAATAAGAAAGGTTATTCCATTAAGCATGTGCCAAAATACACTAATGCACCAGAATATAGATTGAGTTAGCTTTCTGGATGAGTTAGCTTTCTGGATGGCTCGCAAATGTTTTGGATCTGGAATTAGGGTAAATAGATTGTAACTAGGCTAAACTTGCTCCGACTTCGATTTTGGACCATGAAACGTTCTTGATTAGTGCCAGGCTTGAACATGGGTGCTAGGTGCTACTATCTTGTTTGGCGGTACTTTTCAAGTTTTAGTCAAATTGGGTTACTTCGTCACTGATTGTAGATCCTTCCTGCACGTTTGTTGTTTCCAGAATCTTCGTGCATGCACCTTTAATGATCAAAACCCTTATTCTCCTAGACTAGTAGTTCAAGCACACAATTAGATAACAAAAAACGGTTATGTGTGTGGTGGAGTTTGACTGCCCTTGCTGGCTAACCCCCTTGTTGATAATGAGCAAGCATTGCACTACATTTCCTGAATGAGGGGCTCAAACTCCATGTAGTTCTCCTCGTGCTAGTGCAAGTGTGAATGCAATCTAGAAAGCCATGCCCTTATGTTTGCCCTCGTGCCTCAACACAAATAGCTGGTGTAACTATTGATAAAATGTACCCTTTGTGATATATAGAGTCTTGCAATAGAGTATTGAAGTAAAGTGCCTAAGTAGAGTGCTTGTAAATTGAAACCCTTGAAGTGCATTTTGGTGTATAGGTGCTTGATAACACTTGATAAGACTTTGGAATGTTTTTGACTTGGCTTGGGATGCTCTTGAAATAGTGTAGAGTGCTTTAGACCTGCTTAGGGATTGTTGATGTTTGCTCTTTATTTATGGAAGTTTAGGGCAGCTTTGCTAGAAATTTGGAGAATAAGATCAAATGTGCCTTGCTATTTCCAAGTAGGAGCCAAGTTAGTAAATGAGAGTGTTTGATTTGCTTTTATTCCTTTCCACAGGATATAATTTTGCATCAAGGCTGACCTAGATAGAGGAATTACAATAAACTTAAGAAATTTGACCATGGAGAAGCAGAGGACACTAGCGTCCAGCTTTGGGAAAGGCCTGACAGTAGGTATGAGGTGTTTATAAGCATTCATATCAATCTTGTAGGCGTGTGAGCGGTTGAGTGAGAGAATCAAGAGTATTGCAAGCCTTAGGAGATAAGTAGGATAATGCATTTATGCTTTGTTTGTGCGCGCAAGTTGTAATTAAGGGATATAAGCCAAATCAGTAATTATCAAGCACCTAATAACCAGATTTAGGTGTTTATAACTAACTATATGGTAAAAATTTGATATTACATAATCTTAGTATAAACAAAGTAGTAAAATGACTAGAATCATTCAATGCTTTTGTGCAAAAACACATTCTGTTAACGTAGTTATTTTTTCAGTGACTATAATTCTCTGCAATTATATAGGATAATATTATGGTGTTATATGCTTTCTAGGATTAAACGTGGAGAGGACATAGAGTGCTTTGACATTCCCATGGGGAATCAATTGTCACAAAGAGCAAATGAAATATTGATTAAGCAATTGAATGAATAAAATATGGATGACATGTTAGTACTATGCTACTAATTAGGATGATCGCTCAAAATGTGCGCAATCCTTGATTATTGTTCTATATTTTTATATTTTCTTTAACCAGGGCATGGTGTGGTTGTGCCAATGACATACAAAATGGACCTATGAAATAGAATGGTTTGGGAGTGTTGAATGTTTAAAAGTTGGTAATCATCGACTAGATCTTTCCTAATGCCATTTTCTAACACTTTTTGCCCCATTCCTTTTAGAATGAACTCAAGGAGCATGTAACACATGTAATGCTACCTCTTGTATTCTTTTACTTGTCAGAAAAATGTTGTGAAAAAACATATAAACTATTGTAAATGGAATGTTGTATATTATGGATAGCTTTAGGAAAAACTTTAGTGTATCAGTATATCTACTATTGTATATTAGCAAATTTAGCATTGTAACTTGCTTTATTTAGAGCCCGTGGATCTACTTTGGTCATAATTAGACATTAATATGACTTTTTCCTTTTTCTAACACTAAACTAATAAGGTAAAGTATATTCAATGCATAGTAACATTCCATTTACACGACAATGGCATGGCAAACTAAAAGTGTAAAAGGAATTCAATTACTCGGAACTAAAATGGGAAAACATTAGCAAAATACGGGATGTGGAAATATTCGTAAAAATAGGGGGAAAAATTGGTTATGCTATTTCATGCTAAATATGCTACCTGGAGATGAAAACAAACACAATACTTAAAAATTGAATGGTTAAATGTGGCCAATCACACAATTTTGTAAACATCGTCTCTAGCATAACGAGTCTCAAAATCTTAGTCAATTACAAGTTATAACTAACAATGTAAAACAAAACCCTATAAAGCTATGAGGCTACAAAATTCAAAGTTGAAGCTCCAATATCCCTGTTCTCTTGCATTTGATTGCGGTCATTTAATGCCCAAAGATGGCTAAATCCTCCATTGAAAATGGTGGTTCCTCCTCATTGGCTGCTGTCCATTTTGATTTAGGATTAATTTCATCAATATCAATTGGTAAATCATCTTTGACACTTCTTGACATTTATTGACGCATCAATTCAAAATATATGATTGCTAATATGCTTGCAAGTAATTTAAATCATTGCAATTGTCACCAAAATTAAAATAAGCAATGAAGTTATACCTTAGCAAGTGAAGTAACTTCTTGGAGTGTGTGTTCAAACACTCTCCACGAACGCTCAAAAGCGGAAGAATAATAGGGCTGGCTCAAAAATTCACATTGCGATCCACCGAAGTGATTTAGCTTCCTTGCTAAAGTAATCCTACCGTTTCCGTAACATTTAATTATTTGTAAAACCAAAATGTATTATAAATCCATAGTGCTTATATTTTTAATGACATTTACTAATTAAATTTATTGAAACACACTCCAGAATACTTGCAAGCGAAAGAATAGTAGGGCTGGCTCAAAATCTACATTGCCATCCACCGAAGTGATTTAGCTTCCTTGCCAAAGTAATTCCACCAATGCCTTAACATTTATTTATTTGCAAAACCAAATGTATTATAAATCCTCAATGTAATTTCAATTTTAATGACATTTAAAAATTTGAATTTTCTGAAACTTGAAAAAATATCAAATTTCAAACTTAATACCTAGTTTTAAAGTCTTCCTTGAATTGACAAAACACATATCAAAAAAATCCATTGGCCTTTTCCTACATTGGAAATTTTGATGTAGTTGCTTGCCGCTCCTCAACATTAGGGAAAGATATTGCAAATTTATGATGCATTTGAAGAGACCCTCTGCTACCTTTGCATCATTCTTGAATCTTTTGCTATAAACGTTTAAATAGTATCCAGTGACATGAACAATATCCATGATCTTGTAAAGATAACCCATGGGGGCTTTTTATCATCAACCTTTCTCAACACTTTGACCAATGGAAATGCTATTTGCACATTCCATTTTTGCAATGGTTTTTCCTTCCATGTGATTGGGGAATCTGGACTCTACACACTTGGATGAAACCAACATTTGTTTCAGGTTCATCTTTTCTATACATAAATTTTGTAGTGCAAGAAAGTTGATCACAAATCTAATCATACACAAGCGAACAAGTTATTATCCATGAATGAAAGTCCTCATGTGAGAACCTTAGTGTGATTGTAAATGTATTTTGTGATTGGTCTTCTCTTCGTTATGAAACACTTAACCCATGGAAGCCTGGCAATATCTTCTAGCATTAAACTAAGTGGACACCAACACATGGTAGGGTACTTCTCCATTAAAAGTTTGACTGCAGCCACACAATTAGTACCATTATCTAATTATAAATTGCACAACATATTGTGGCCCAACCTCGTCAAACATACAAAAAAGTGTATGTACTGATTTGACTTTGTTAGATTCATCTACATATTTGAGGAAGATTGTAACTCTCTTTGATGTTACAAAGAAATTGATTTAGGCATGGATCCTTCTATCTGGCCACCCATTGGACATAATATTGCAGCCTATGTTTACCCACTCTTTATGATGCTAAAATAGTACATCATTCACATCCTTTTAACACATCAATCTAAGGCTTTTGTACGTTGGGGATTTAAAATCAAGGTCCAATAGTAACTGCATCAATCATTGCTTATCTATATGGAGACCTTGTAACATTGAAAGAGATGCTAGAGTAGTACCAAAAATTGGCTATTGCCTTTCTAGCTTGTGCATTTACATTTTTTCCACTCTATGCCTTTCAATCTTGGTTGACATCCAAGCGTGGTGTGTGGTCCAACTTTGTTAAACAGATAAAAAAGTGTATGTGTCGATTTTCATTTTTTTGATACATCCACAGATTTGAGGAAGATTATATCTCTTTCTCATGTTACAAGGAAATTGATTAGGCATGGTTTCTTTTATCTGTCTACCCATCGCATAATAGTGCAACCTATATTCACCCACTCTATACGATGCTCACAAGTACATCACTCACACCATGTATTACTTTTCTTAACACATCAATCGTAAGGATTTCATATTTTTGGGTTTTAAAGCCAGGGTCCATAATAGTAACTCCATCAATCATTGCTTCCCAGTAGAGAGACCTTTCGACATTGAAAGGGATGTTAGAGTAGTTCCGAAAATTGGATCTCGCCTTTCTAGCTTGTGCATTTACATTTTTCTTCCACTTTGTGCTCCCCGAGCTTGGTTGAGATCAAGGTGTGGTATGCGGTGCAAAAATATCTTCCACATTACCCCCACTAGTATTACATTTTTTGGAAGAAGGTGAATACATTAGAATGTTGTTGAATCTGTGAGTCATGTGCAAGTTCTTCCTCATTAGCATCATGAGAGGACCTTATGGATGATCCAATATTACTATGCTTTTTAAACTTTGATTTCTCAAAAGGCCTTAAGAGCCACTATTGCTTGGTGGGTTACATCATTAGGTCATATTTCAGAAGCCACCTCGCCATGCCGTGGAAGCAATTAATACCCTCACCACACTCATGCCCACAAAAGTTACATTTTATCTTTGATGAGTTGTGTAACGATTACATTAGAGCCATTCGAAATCCCTTTCCCATGACATTATTAGTTGAAACGATAAAAACTAAGGTCAGTAAAATGTGAAAAAATAATTAAATAATAAGTTTAGGGTTAGTATCAAGTAAAATTTACAAAAAAAGCCCTAAACTATTTTTTCAAATTTAGGGTTAGGGTTAGAAAATATTAAAAATAACATAGAAATTAAAAGTTAAAACTACAAGGGTTAGGGTTAGTAAACACAAAATAAAATTAAAATTATAAGTTAAAACTACAAGGGTTAGGGTTTAAATTGCTCTGTACCTAGGCACAATATATGCTAGAGGATTTTGTCCCTAGATTCGTTTTTAGTCTTAGCATTATTATTAAATTACATTATATTATAGGTGCCTAGAGTGATGAGCTAAATATGATTTCTTATAATTATGATATAAAAGGGGGAGAAAACTTTCAAAATATAAAGGAAAAAAATAAAATAAAAGTTAAAAGTGAAAACTAGAAGGGTTAGGGGCTAAACTATTGTGTACCTAGGATAAGAAATGTTATATGATGCTTGTTTCTAGATTTATCTGTAGTCCGAGCATTATCATTAAGCTATATTATATACCGAGTGCCTAGAGTGTAACATCCCCTTTTTAGAATTAATTAATTCTAAATACCTGAAGCCTATTTTTATTATAAACTGTAGGCTAAAGGGAAATTACAAGAGGGAAATAAATTAATTTAAGTGGTCCAAGGATATTTTTTATATTTTAATTGAAAAAGGACACTTAAATTATGTTTTTAATCGAAAAAAACATTAATAGAATAAAATAATAATAGAAGGTTGACTTCTATTATTGGGCGCCAAAGTTAGAATTATAAAATAAATAAATAAAAGGAGAGCCAAAGTTAGAGAGTGCTGCATGAATACCAAAATCGTAATTTTAGGATAGGAGGTGGATAAAGTATTTTTATGTGTGTTTAATCCTACTCTTAGGATGGGGCGCCAACATGGAGGAGGAATTTATTATTTTTAATTGTTCAAAGATCATGCATGTAAGTCTAAAAGGGTTTGGAAGTTATAAAGACAAATTTGGGGTTCATTGTACAATCATCTTGGAAATTTATGAGTTATTTTCTTTGTCTGCAAGTAGCTTTTGCTTCTGCAACAACAATAGAGGACGAAATCCCTCATTTGCATATGGATTCCCTCACTTCTCAGCTGGGCAATTCCATTGAGGGGTTGCAGTGGTCATTTAAGGTGCAAGTGTTCCGCTAGTTTAACTCTAGACAATTGTATTCAGTCATTGGTATTTTTTATTGTAGTTGGAATTAATTAAATAAAAGACTGATTTTTACGCATTATGGCTCGCTTTTTTTATTTAGAAAAATCAGATTATCGCTGCTGTTTTAAAAGTTAAATTTATCAATATTGCTGCCCTAGGAATTAACAGAAATGTCCAGATTTGCTAGAAGTATTTTTTCAGGGATATTACATACATAGAGCTAGTGAAGGATTGAGTCATGAGCTAAGTAGAATTTCTTGTGGTTTTGATATAAAAGGAGCAATAAACCTTAAAATATAAAAGGAGCTAAGTAATGTAGTATTTATATAAAAGGGGAAAGTTAAAGAATGCATCTTTTACCATTTCAACTTCTAATGCAAACAAAGAGCTGCCATTGTGTGAGAACAACTGTGTCATAAACAATTTTGTAGGTGTGAGAACACTCATAGGTGAGTAGGTATCCCCTTTTTTTTTCCCTTGTTTTAACACTTTTTCTACTTTGAACTGCAAATGCAAAGTAGAATAAGTGATAAAACTAGGGAAAAATACGGGCATCAAGAAGGCCTACTTAACTCATGACTTAACCTTCACTAACTCTAGGCACTTGAAATATAATATAACTTAATAATGCTAAGACTAAGATAAATCTAGGGATGAACATCATTTACATATGTTGTGCCTAGGTATACAATATGCCTAGCAAGTTTGGATGCCTGCCTATGAAATCCTCTTTTTCTAAAGTTTTATCCTTTATTGGTAATCCCTTCTTTGTGACCTTGAATATTCACACAATCTGATTCCTTATTTTATAACCTCCTTTTCAACAATGCACTCGGGTTCCAACACAAACTTCCATTCTTCATCTGTGATATAGTAAGTTTTGTTTGTGGTGCAATATGCAATCATGTCTTCTTCAAACATGACACATGTAAAACATCATGTTGTTTTCCCTTGTTTGGTATGTGTAGTCCATCTGCAACTTCCTCCACTTTGGCTCCCACCCTTTATAGGCCATAATATTTTGGCTTCAACTTTTGCTTCTTTACATGCCTTAATGTGACTTTTTATATGGCTCTATTCAAAACAAACAACATGTCTCGGATTTTAAATGTTGTCTTTCATCCTATTGGCACTCATTGTCAGGTTCTCCCTCAAAATTTGAAGTGTGTTCTGCATCTCCTTCAATGCTTCTTTTGTCATTGGTACCTCGTCCCTTTGACATACCCAATCCAAAGGCGATGGTGGATCATAGATTCATATGCATATAAAGCCTTAAAATGTGTCATTTTGATGGTAGAGTGATATGTGGTGTTGTACTAGTACTCATTGAAATGTAACCATTCCACCTACTTACTTTGCTTATCCACTTCATACATTCTCAGGTACCCTTCCAAGCACATGTTCACCACCTTTGTTTGACCTTCAGTTTGGGGATGATATGCAATGTTCATGTTAAATGTAAGCCTTGCATTATGAAACAATTCTTGTCAAAATTGATCTTGAAAGATCCGATGTCGATCACAAATAATGTATTTTGGGATATAATGTAACTAAACACAATGTAACTCAAATATACATTGGAAATAAAATTTGCCAACCTTAGGACAATTGCTTCCTGCCTTAGTGGAAATTAAGTGAGCATGCTTAGTCAATCGATCTACCGGAATAAAAAAATTCATTTCAACTTTTTGAGTTGGGTAGACCTAAAATAATGTCTATTGACACAACTTCCCACTTTTGATTTGGTACGAAATTTGGTTGCAAAAGGCATGGGGAAGAGACAATCTCAACCTTATTTCGTTGGCAAATGTCACACTCAACTACAAATTTTATAATGTCTACCTTTATGTTTTGCTAGAAAAAATTAGAGATGATGTTTCTGTAGTGTTCTAGAATCCAACATGTTGTAACTAGAGACTTGTACCCATGTTCATGTGCCTTCTTGATCCATAAGGATTTATAAAACAATCATCCTCATTAGTAAAACACAAGTTAAGAGGTTTCAAAAGTAAACAAGGCTTTAAAGTGAAGAAAACAATGATGGTTGTGAAACCACTAGGGTGGATTGTCAGTATCCACAAAGTGGCAATTGCGCAACCACCTTGGTTTCAAAACTGTCAAATTTGTTATATGGACTTTGTAATGGCCCCTTTTTCCAACACCCAAGGCCTAAGGGCCAATTCGAGTCCAGGCCTTGGTCATATGTAATGTCCCCTTTCCTACGCCAAAGGCCTAAGGGCCAAGTCGAGTCCAAGCTGTGGTCATATCCTAGGGATTGTGGATGCTGGGAGCTATTGGGAAGGGGCCACGTGGTTCTAATATTCTAATTTTGTGTTGAGGGTCACTTTTGGACCATGGTGACTTAAAGGGGAAAAGTAACTTAAGTTTATTTTATTTTATTTACCCCTCCATGGAATGAAACGCGTCTAGGTTTATTGGGGCTCTTTTTCCTTGGAAAGTATATAAGGAGTTGGGAGAGAAAGGAGGAACTTTTTGGCATACATTTTATTGACCCTTCACGTGCAACTGTTGTTTGCGCATCTACAGTTTGTGGAGTCAAATCCCACAGGGACCCTAGCTTCGGTGGTGAGAGACCCGTCCCTAGCTAGCAGAGCATTCTTCGGTAGTGAGAGATTTACCCTAGTTTGTCATTTTGGAACCGCTTTTAGGGCTGTGCTATAGAGATATTACCAGAGGGTTCAGAGGAAGGGTTTGAGGAATTTTGGGGGCATTTGGGGAAGATAATCAAAGGGGTTCCAGATCAGGCTTACGACAGCCATTTGGGCTGGGCTTAACATCACTTTGAAGGCGCCTCCATCCTTTTCCGACCCCTTTCCAAGCGAGGTGACTTGCAGCCTTTATTCGGAAGGTTTTCCAGTCGGTCCATTTTCAGATCTGAAGGTGGAAATATTATTTCCTATGTCTTGTTAATGTTATTTCCAAAGACCCTTATTTTTGCTCTTGTATTTAGAGAGTTACGAACCTTTGAAGTTTTCCAGCCGCCTAGGGCATTCTGTAATGTTCTGGCAGCAATATATTATTCCAAAAATTCCAAAAAATGTTTTTCTAGTGTTTATTATTATTATTGCAAGCTTCCCTCAAAATTTCATGCACTTTGGGCAAATATTTTGTGAGATATCAATTTAATACCATTCGTTGTCCTAGCTGGTCATTTTCTGTAAAAATCAGAAATTTTACGTTGCTGCAATTTTCATATATTTTGTGCATTTTTAAGTAGTATCCCATAAGGGATATTATAGACTTTTTCGCCCGTATTGAAAAGGATAGGCTAGTAATGACCACAAAATGGTGTTTCTTCCATTCCTTCCAACTTTTGGGATTCTTTAGTACATGAGAGAACATTCCATACCTCGGGAAATAGGAGGTTCTCCTTTAAGTTTGGGATGCCATCATTAAACTTGGTATCTTTTATGAAAGAGTCTTTATCCAATTCATCTACCACCTGTGCATCAATGAACAGGGAGAAGCTTATTCATGCAAGATGAACTGAGTCTGCTGACTTGTTCCATTGAAAGCTTGAAAGTTGGTTACTTTGTCTGGGATTAAGGGACAACGGACCAACTCGACTGAGAATGCCTGCAATTTAGATTCTTTCCATAGGGTCAGGTTAATAGCAGATTTGGCTAGCGCATTTGTAGTTTGGTTCTACTCTCTAGGAATGGTAGTGATATTGATTGTTAGCATATTGGATTCGATTACAGATCAACTAGGCTATCGTGTTTGTATCTCACTAAGGTAGGATCAGTTTGTCATTTGGAACTTACTCTTTATTTGGTTGAATACTAATTTTGAATCTCCAAATGCTTGTAGCTCTTTGACGTTGTGTCTCAAAGCAGTTTAAAGGCCTAAGTTGAAACCTTCATACTACGCTTGGTTAAATGCACTCTCAAGGGAACTAAAGTTGACATTTGTAGGGTTCAAGGTATTGCTTCCCTTGAATGTCTACTAGTGCAACTCCTGCCCCAGAACCATGTTTGGATTGAGTGCCATCGAAATGCATGGTCCACAAACCAGGTCTTGAGGGAGTCTCGAGTGCTTTGCCTTTGGCAAGTTGGGGGTGAGAGTGTAGATGCCTATCTCAGAAGAGACAACATCGACCCTCTCGTTACAACGTTTTATTTTGTGATTATATATTTCGAAGTCTTAGGTATCTAATCGATCTATTCACGTGATGTTGCTCCTCTTGTAAATCCCCTCCAAGGAAGCCACACACGGGAAAAATCAGTAGCCATGTACCCATTCAGTGTCTTAAACCAATCTCTGCTCAATAACATGCCATAAACTCCTGATGTCATTGTACCATTGCTACATGAAGGATATCTATGACATTCCTTGGACCCTATGTTCAGACATGTGCAACTACATATGAACATTAAATAGTTCCCCAACTACTTTAACTTCAGTGGGATGGCTATCTAGAGTAGTACAACACAAAATTCTGATCTAGAAGCATCACATTTAATGGAGTTAGGCCTAGTTTTCTACAGATCTTTGTTGGCATCACATATGCTGAGGGTCCTGAGTCTACTAAGCAATTACATAGGTTCTTGCCAAAGGTTTTTATCCCTGAGGATGGACCACATGAAAGGATCCATCTTTGTAAGTTTTGCTCCTATGGATCATCATATCTTGCGTGGGGCAGTGCCTTGTCAACCTTATCTGTAGACATGCTTTTTAGTTCCAGAGATTGAAGAAGCAGGCCATGAAGTTGTCTATAGGAGTCTTGGGAATAGACTCACTGCACAGGTTACGTTGGCCTTGATTTTCTTCATATCTTACACTATATTGAGCTAGTTTTGTTGGGAAGAGGCTGTATTTCTGCAACAGGGCGTTGTTCATGTCCTTTGGGCTGTGGAGGATCATTGTTTGCCTTCGGAGCAAGATGTGAGCTTGCTTGCTGATTAAGAGGGGTAGCGCACATGTAGTAAGGGGTAACTGCTAAACGGTTGAGGATTCTACTCCTGGAGGTGCATAATTATTCGGCACTGATACGTTGTCCTGGAATGCATGAATTTCATCAGTATTTGTTAGAAGACGTAGCCAGAGAAATAATGAAGAAGGACCGGAATGCACACATTGAAACTTGCGTGCCTGTCAGGGTCATCATGCACACCCCCTTTGTAGAAATAACGTGACCAAGATATTCCAAAGATGCCTCAACAAATTCACACTTAGATGCCTTGGCACACAACTTCTCCTTGAGTAGGATATCCAACATAGTCCGGAAAAAAACAAGAACAAACTTACGTAGGAATTTACTAGATAGCTTGCTCATCAAAATGATTAATTGAATGACGATTCTAATAGGAAATGATTGTAACTCTAAATTCATCCTGAGGCCTAAAGGCATGACCCTTAATTGGTAGTGGCCTTGATGAGTTCTGAGTGTAATCTTCTCATGGTCTTGGATCCAAATTGGTATTTGGTAGTATCCAGACTTGGGATCTATCTTTGAAATGTACATCACCCCATGCAACTCATCAAGGAGATCATCAATCTTTAGCACATGGAATTAATTTTTAATTGTGATTTTGTTGAGGGCCCTGTAATCAATACGAAGTGTATACGACCCATCCTTCTTCTTGGCTAGTACCACTACAGTAGCATATGGGTTCTTACAAGCCACGGTTATACCAACCTCCAAGACTTTGCTTATCGATTTTTCTATCTTAGGCTTTTAAAAATGCTAGTTACTGTATGGGTGTACCGCAATTGGATTCTTAGAGTCAAGTTCAATAATGTGTTATGATTTGTTAATGACAAGCTATTTGGTAAGTTTTGGAAAATTACCTTATATTTGTAGAGTAGCTTTGAAATCTATGGAGCCTAGTCATGTGGGATAGAAGAATATGCATCCATACAATAAAGGTGAGCCATAAATTCAAAATGCCCTTTCTTCAAAATTTTGTTCATTTGACTAGAATCTGTCAAGGTCCGAGCTATTAAACATGAAGCACCCCTACCATTTAATAAATTAATTAAACCTTATATAATATAAAGTTTATATTAAATAAATAAAAATATATTATATATTTATTTAATTTAATTTAGATTTTATAAACTAACATAAGTATAATACTTATATTAATATTCTAACACTCCCCCTTAATATTAAGTGGGGTTTATATGCCAACATTACCTGTTTATACAACAAGATTTACAATCCTTAAACCATAGTGAGGGTTTAGGCTAACATATCACATTTGAAGGATTTATACACCATCATGCTAAACTTACCTTTTGGTACAAAAGGATTTGGAATCCATAAATCAAAAGTGATGATTTAGGCTAAGCATGATTTGTGAGACTACATCTCATTGTTTCTCATGGAAAATCTATACCAACATCTCTAGGAGCCTTTTATAAAGTAAGGACCTCTTTTACAACATGATGCTACATTACTGGACTACACAGTAAACTTAGAGTGATAAGTTTACTAAGATCATAAAAATATCTTTTACAATGCTTTTAATTTGGAGCAAAAGTATAGAGGTGAAGAAGAGAAACACATGGCTAGACGTTAGGAGGTGGCATTGTCATGCACACTCCCCTTCAATGGCAACTCTGGAAGGCCAAGCATTGCACGAAACTTATAGAACTTTCACGGCACATAATAGCTTCGTAAATATATCTGCAACTTGATCTTTAGTAGAGCAGTACTAGAGATCTATATCACCACAAAGTACATTCTCTCGGATAAAATGCATATGTATCTCTATATGATTTGTTCTTAGGTGCTGAACTGGATTAGTAGCAAGAGCAATACAACTCTGACTATCACACAAAAGAGGAGTACTTCCTTTAACTTCCATGTGAATTTCTTCCAACATCCGCTTTAGCCACATGGCTTCTTTCGTTGCTTCCATTGCACTTCTATATTCTGCCTCAATAGAAGAGATGGAGACTGTCGGTTGCTTTTTGCTACTCCAAGTAATGACACCTGTACCAAACTTGAACACATATCTAGTTGTAGATTTTCTATCTATCACAACACCAACATGGTCAGAATCACAATATCCATATAAACATGCATTATCAGAATAAGTACAATGTAAACCATTATTGATTTCACTTTTAGCCATATATGAATCCTACATTAATAGGTTTAAAATCAAGTTGTATATCAACTTTAATGACAACATGTTTATAATCAACCATGTCATATTACCAATATATTGAATTTTAAAAAAAAACTTCAACATTTCAATCTTGAAAAAATAGTTTATATCAAGAATAATATAGTAGGATAGTATCCTAAATATGTTACAAATATTAGATGCAATTAATATTGGACGTCTCCAATACAAACACAAAGGTGCCCCCAAGTGTCATTTTGATGTGCATATAATACTATTTTTAGTAATCACATACTAATTTAGAGTTTAGAAATGTTTTATTAACATATATATCTTCATTATCTGCTTTAAGCCTTTTAATTTTGTGATAAGACTGATTTTTAACTAAGGCTTTAAATTTAGATAACACATCTGATTTGTTTTTGATAAAGAATGACCAAATCATACAAGAATAATCATCAATGAAAGTAACAACATACAAAGAACCGTTTAGGGAAGGAACTTCTAAAGGTCCTCTAACATCATCATGGACAAATTCCAGAGGTTATGAGGAGTTTGCTTCATGATGATTGTGGAAAGGGTTTGCTGACTGCTTACCATGTAAGCACCCTTCACAGGTTTCCCGGTCATGAGAGATAGGTGGCAGACCAATAACAAGGTTAAGTCGAGACATGTCATACATGCTCCTAAAGTTAACATGACCTAATATTTCATGCCACAACTGAACATCATTCCTATTTTGAGTAGAAAGACATGAAGCAGATGCAAAACCTTTAAATACATATAAACCATTCTTTTGTATTCCTTTTGCAATAGTAACATCTAACTCATTTTTAATAAACCATTTATCTTTTAGTAAAATTACACTATAGTTGTTTTGAGTTAGCTGTGAACAAAAAAACAATTTCATTTTTAATTTAGGAACACACAAAACATCATTTATAAAACCATTAAAATTTTTTGCTTTTCCTTGACTTTGAACATCGAGAATGGAATGATCACCAAGATAGATTTGATCATTACATTCTTTGATATTAAAAAGAATATCATATCTATAAGTCATGTGCCTAGATGCACCACTATCTAATATCCATTCCTTTTCTTTGGCAGTAACTAATGCAACATATAAGGCAACTACATTAGGTTTTTGATTATTCTTTTGATTTTAGTTTTAATCTTGATTTGGTTTGTTTCCCTTTTTTATTTTTAAAATTTGGATTATTTTTGTTTACCCTACAGTCTTCCTTTTTGTGACCAAATTTCCCACAATTATGACATTTCCCATCAAAACTGACTTTTAGGTGATTATTCCTTGATTTCTTATCTTTATTAGGGTGTTTAAATTTTGATTTGAACTTTTGATTCTTGTTAAACCTAGAAAAATTATTCTTAGAGTTTTGTGCAAGAAGTTTCTGGGTGACATTGTTCTTTGAATAAAAGTTTGACATGACTTGCTCTTCCTGAATCAGGAGAGTACCAAGTGTAGATAAATCATGAATATCTTGTTCAGTTTAATATTTTGAACTTAAGATGGAAATGAAGTTTATAAATCTTTCGTGGATGTTCATTTAAATAATAAAATATCAATAGTTTATCATGAATCAAATCACAGTTACATCCATCTAATTGAGATTTAATGTTTTTAATTTTAGCTAGAAAATTAACCACTTTTTCATCTCCCTTCATGGGAGTTTCATCAGCCTGGAATAATCAATTTTATAATTTTTGAAATGTGTGTACCTTCATGCATTGATTATGATAGTTTCCAAGCTTCACTCAGACTTTCTTGGTTTCCTAATGTGCAAGCATAAAGTCATCTTGCACGCTTTGCAGTATAATGGACATCGCTTCTTGCACTTTTTTGTTAAAACACAGAAACGTTTTATGTTGTCACATATCTACTCGTCTGCGCCTTTCTTCGTATCATTCATGACAGTCCAAAATTTACTTGTCATGAATTCCAATTTCTTTGGTCTTATCTTCCAGATGTTGTAAGTTAGTCTGGTTTAACATCTGGTGTGTTGTCAATACTGAAATGATTAGAACCCATTTTGAAGCTTTAAAAATGAAATCAATAGAAAAAACAATATTATTATGACAATTAAATGTTCAAATTCTTATTTGCACTTTTTGATAGAAATTAGGTTTTATGGAGGCAAAAACTATAAAAGGTTTAGAAAAAAATCCCCCTGTCGTTTCTATGTGATAATACAAGCCAAGTTTGAGATTTTTGTCTTTTTCGAGGTGTAATTTTCTTGTTACTTGTTTCTTACGACACAAAAACATCTCGACTTGTCGATTATATCAACAATTTTCAAAAATACACTTTTTTAATAATTAGAGAAAGAAAAAATCTCCTGAAAAAGAGATATGATCAAACACTTTTTGATTTAACTTCTAAATTAGAAAATTGATAATTCAATTTATTAAAATTTATAAATTTTATCAATTTAAATCCTAATAATAAATTTTATCGGTTTAATGTAATTTCAAAAAATTACTTGATATAAAAATTCTTATAAAAGAATGAATAACATGGCTTGACCCTGAAACCTATGATTTACGTAAAAGCCTAGTTACCGATTTCCCTAAGGATGTTTACATTGTATATTTAACAAAAATATCAATTTAAATGTTAACCAAGTTAAAATAATAATAAAAAATAACTAAACCTAAAAACTTATCCAAATTATAATGCAAATATCACACGATAGAACAATACGAGACAAGACATATGCTATAGTGGTCCTAAGACACACCCTAGGAAATTATTAAACACGCCACATTTAATCCATGCCCACGAATCAGGTAAAAAAGGGAGCAAATTAGTTAGGTTTAGGATTAAAAACTAAAAAAACTGTGCCATGTCACTTATATCTAAGTGCATAGCATGGGTATGCTAAAAGCAAGGAGAGGGGACGGTTTGGATATTTTTTTAAAACTATATTTTAAAAATATATATCCCACGTAAGAAACAAAGGAGGGGGGCGGCTTCAGATTTAAGTAGTTTTCAATATAAATGAAAAACAATCCAAGTATAGAGGCGGCTAAGAGTTCATTATAAATGCCAATGTGGTCCATGACCCAACTCTTGCCATGCGGAGCACTTAAGGAGTTTAGAAGTTAGGGGAGGCTTTAATTAGGTTTAGGATTTAAAAAGTTTATAAATAAAAAACTATGCCACATAGCATTTTACCAAGTGGTCCATATAACCAACTAAGGTGGCGGTTAAGAGAGGGGTTGGATTTAAAGTTTGAACATATGTTTAAGTGGTTTTAATAGATTTAATGTGGAGCGCATATGATATAAAAAACTATGTGCATATGTTTAGTTAGAGTCTTAGGTTTTAGTTTAGATGCTTAAAAAAGAGGGGTTAACTAATATAACAAACAATTTTTTCTTTATTTTAATATCTAAAGTGATCCCAATGATCGGGTAAAAGATTATTGTTTACTATTTTCCAGAGAGTGGTCCCGGCCAATGAGAATTTTTGAAGGACTTACTAACATGGAGGTTGTCTCCTACTTGGAAACCTTCTTATTAACCCTTGGTTTTATTTTTCCCGCACAAGTTAGCATAAAATTTGATTCATACTAATGTTAAACAAAAAAAAAACTTTACCCACCTACTTGAATTTAGGTGGGCCTGCTCCAAGGCTAGATCTCAAATACACTAGGTTTGAAAGGGTTGTAAAACAAAAGTTGCAAGAAAGTATGTGTGAGAAGAAATAAATTGTGGGTGGGGTCCCATTTAATAACCCGGGGAAGGGGGTAAACTACCCCAACCACTTTCCACCGAACCATTAAATAAACCAAATTCTTTAACTGGTTTATTTATTTTAGAACGCTTTGGTACCATGTCAAGGTCCGAGCTATTAAAGAACTATTACAAAATTTAATCAAACATTGCAAATTAAATAATAAACACAACACAATGAATAAAAATAACACAAAACACAAATTTACGTGGAAAACCGAGAGGGGTAAAAACCACGGATAAATGATAGATTTCCATTAGGTGAGAAACACATTTACAGTCTAGTAATTTACCCTCTCCTTCACCCGCTTCTCTCCCTTTTACATTTGAAAAATGTTTTTCCCGTGAATAATATTATTCATCCGACCCCGAAGGTCAAATATAAATAGTTCTAATGGGTGTGACTTCTCATGAAGCACCCCTACCATTTAATAAATTGATTTAATAATTAATTAAACCTTATAAACTATAGTTTATATTAATTAAACAAACATATTATATATTTTTATTTATTTAATTATAAACTAAAGTTTAAAATCTTAAAGAACACTTAAGAGGGGTAAATTCCTACTTAAGATTAATGTTCTAACAGTATCAACAGTTTTAATTTCCCTTAGGCATGAGGATTTAATAGCATACTCCCAGTCCTTGGTGGGGAATGTTCCAAGGGAGTATAGCCTTTGAACACTTAAGACAACATCTACTCCCCCAATATCAACAACATATAGTTTATCCTTGAGGACATAATTTGCCACTCAAAGTTCCACATTATGCATCAGTCGTAGGCATTGAATGCTTCAATGGCCTAGAACTCGAATGGGAAAACTCTTAGAGGTGTCGAAATGGAGACCCAACCTATGGACTTGTTTCTTATCTAAAATATTCAGTGTACTACTTAGATTGACCAAAACCAAGCTTTCTTAATGTGGGCACTGAATTTGAATGTGTCTAGATGGTCTGACCATATCATTGCAGAAAATGACACTTATGGTTCCCTTGTTTCTATTGTAGAAGGGGACATTATTTTTGGTTCACACTTTACATTAGTTTGATCAGGAGTGTCCTCATTATCAAATTGACTTTGGGTCAAATTGACACATCTTCCGTGATTTTGTTTTTTTGGTTACATACATGACCCCCGCTCCATTGTTTTTTTTTTTTTATTATTGGTAAATAGTTTTTTGAAAGGGACTATACCCTTGTACAGGAAGGCTCAAAAGCCAAGATTGAATCATGGAAGCCCAACAACAGAAAACAATCTGCTCAGAAAAGTACCAACACCCAGCAACAATTCAGCAAAAAAACAGCTGAAAAGCAACAACCAGTCTGCAACAGCACCGCAGCACCATGGCAGATCCAAAAACCACTGTTCGGTAAAGACAAGGGACAATGTGGAACAGCCGAACACCAAAAGAGAGACAAATCATCGAGGCGGAGAAGTGGCATTCTTTAAAATGAACTTTTTCTTTTTACGGACAGTTACCCAACCTGATGATGCCTCCACGAATGGAGGGTTAGAAAAAGGAGAATTTTCCATAGTTGCAATAGTTCCAACTGAAACAACATCATTGTTTTCATGAGATAATTTTTCCTTGCTGTCAACAACTAAATGAGATAAATTTGTTGCAATTTCCTTGCTGTTGGCAATAGGATTTTCCAATAAAGGGGTTTCAGGGACAAAGTCAGATTCAACCTCAGCATTTGAATTTGATTCAAGGTCCTCTTTTGCATCGAAAACCAAATGTTCCGGGAGGGCATCCTTCCACCAACTGCGTTTCTCATGCTGGCGCTTTGCCATCCCACAAGCAATAGAGGTATGACCTAAACAGAAACACCTTCTGCATCGAAATGGAAGACCTTCGTAATCTAAAGGTTGCGACCAAGTTCTGCTTTGCACCCTAAGATCATTGGTTGCAGGGAGGTTTTTAGCCGTGGCAAGTTCCACCAAGATCCAAGCATAGGTAGTGTGGGTGTAATCAAAAGTTTGAGAATCTATAAAAAGTGTTGAGAGCACTTATGACCAGGGTTTATAACAGTGGACATAGAGGCCTATTTACAACTAGGATTTTAAAACAACGAGATTTTTCCTCGTCATTGGGTTTCTTATTAAAAGTAACAAAATTCCAAAATATAGTCCCTACTGTTGTAATTTTTAGGCCATTAATGTTTTTCTACCCTTCTAGCCATAGTAATAGCTATTTCAAAAGATTTTTGGCTTATTCATCCTTACCTCTGTTTGAATCTTAGCATGCAGATTGGAAATATGATTTTCCACACCAGATTCTAATAAGAAACCCTCGCTTTGGACTCTAAAACTTGAAAAATTTCCATATGCTCCATGTACTTATCTTTTTGAAACAAGTGCATTAACAGGGTCTCATATGACTTATCGTACTTTTGGTTTTCTCTCTTTATCAGAGCATTGACAAAATTGGAAAAGTCACCATCGGGGTTTGTAAAAACTCATCTCTCCCCGTGTGCGGACATCACTGTATAAATGTTGTAGGGACACATTCAACTTGTCATCTTGCCTTTTAATCTTTTGCATCCTAAAGCCGAATTTGAGCTGGCTCAATCATGTATGGGCCTCCATCCCACCTCCAAAGTCATATTGTGAGATCTTCATTTGTAGGTTAAAAGAGGGATAATGCAAGCTTTCTGCTTCTTCCTTTCCATCATTTGGTGGAACATGATCAGTAACCCAACAAGGGTTGTTATCCTCCTCTTCATCATTTAGTCGCTCTTGCTGCTTTCCTAAGGAACGAATCTCCCTGCGAACCTCATTGGTAAACTGAGCAAATAACCACTTCATTCCATCCCTTTTCAGGAACTTCGAGTTGTTTCTTGGATAAACTTCTCTGCTTAGAAGCTGGAAAATTGTTTGGAGCTTTGCTACCACTTGTGTTCCAAATAAAAACACAAAATGAAAGTGCAAATTTAAAGTAGAATAAATGATAAAATGGGAAAAATGGGGGCACTTTCTGATCAGAGAGTAGATTACACACACAAATCCGTCTATGACACAAGAGTTCTCACACAATGGTGAATCTCCCTTTGACCCTCGTTGGCAAACTCGATAAATAACCCTTTCATCTTGTCCTTTATCAGGAATTTCAAGTTGTTTATCTGATAAACTCCCCTCAGCAGTTTGGCAGTGGCTGCAAAATTTGACTGAAGCTTTGATACCATTTGTTGCTCTCCAAATAACTATAGAAAAATAAATTGTAAATATAAAGTAAAATAAGTGATAAAACGGGTAAAAGTGAGGGCACTTGCTCACCTGAGAGTGGATCACACTTGCAAATCCGTATATAACACAGGATTTCTCACACAATGGTAGTTTTCTGTTTGCAGTATAAGCTTTAGTGGCAAAAGATACTTGAGGGCTTTTCCCCCTTTTATATGAAAACCTCAAGAAACCTAACTTAACTTTTCATTTACTCTAGGCACCTAAAATATAACATAACATAACAATAATGCTAAGACTAAAGATAAATCTAGGAACAAACATGCTATAACATATCTTGTGCCTTGGGACACAACATAAAATTCGTAGTTTAAACCCCAACCCTGACACTAATTATTTTTAAAAACAAAAATATAAAATAATAGTAATAATTACCTGTTTTGTGTGGCTGCCGTGTAGAAGGAATGTGCAGAAGCAGTAAAACAATGCAAAATGCCAGCCCTAGTGGAGGGGAATGTGGTCTAACTGTTTTGTTGCGGAGTATGGCTTGAAATCTTCAATTTGTAAATGTTTCACCATACACGTGCCTTCTAATTTTTTGGAGCAGAGTGTGAAAAATTAAAATGAGAGCAAATCAAAAGACAGTATTACAGTCCAAAAAAGGAGATTTTTGAAAAAACAGCAAAGAATCCGAGTTATCGAGTAACTCGTGGGTTTTTGGTGGTGTTTTAAAAAACTTGTGGGTTTTTGACTGTTGACCGTGGTTTTGGGAAAAATCATGGCACACAGTTCCATTCAGCACCTTTTCAGCAGTGGCCAGAAATTACCTGTGAGTAATTGTGAGTTTTTTCCAGTTTCTATTTCAATAATTCAGTGCATGCTAACTTCAAGTATACATACTAAATTCTTATCATGGCTGGTTGTGTCTAAACAAATTTTATTAAAGTCTGTCTGGTCACAACCAACTGCAAAATTATTTTTCGACTAACAGTAAGTCCGATGGTTTGCCTATTGTATGATTAGCTGATTGGTCTAATGAAATTCAGTGCTAGCCCCCAAATTGACTCATTGACAAATTGATTGCAGTCTATTTTTATAATTAGCTGGCAGGATAAGTTGCTCTAATAGTGTGGCAGTTGCTCATTTACAGTTAGTTATACTCAAAATAAATTCAATCCTACTGTGCCAAATAGTTTAATGTAATGAACAGCAGCAGTTTTGCTAATATTATATTATTGTGCCAAATTGCTTATCCACCTCACTGTCATATAAAAAATGATTATCCTCAGAAGCTTTGTAGGCTTGTCTCAGCAATGCTATCCCAATAATGAATGTTGTCACTAGTTTGCCAAACAATTTAATGCAATGAGCAGCACCAGTAATTACTAATATATTCTATTATTGCAGAGTTGTATGGATACGGATGCAGATGTGGATACAGATACGACTAGTTTTAATGCCCCCCGATATGGATACAGTTGGATAAGGCATAATATATAATATTTAAATACTATAATAATCTGATTATGAAATTAAGAAAATATTAATAATATTTATCAATTTTAAATTATAAACGAACTTATACATTAGATTAAAATTACACACTTCCAGCCCATAGGAAGGTAGGAACCAGCCCATTGGATTAAAAAAAATTGCAGGTTGTGTAGGCCAGCAAAAATAAATGAAATGAAAGAAAAGTAGAGTAGGCCAAAAGAAACAGATCAAAAGAATTGCATGTTGATCAAAGCCAATGTGAAAGCTTGAAGTAGAAGAGCGAATCAACACTCTCACCTCCATGTCCTCAATTGGTGCTTCTAAAATGCATAATAAAAGATCATTTGCAGTCTTTAGCATCTTTTGAGCTTTTTGAAGGGTATTTTTTTTTTTTTTAACTGATAAATCAAATATGACTATAGTTGCTCTGCTTACCACATCCAGTTGTATCTGATATGGCACAATTATGGGTTTGTATCTGGATATGGATGGGTATGGTATCCTAGCCATATCGTAGATGTGCTCGAGCCATATCTGTATCTGGCATGCGGATATGTGCGCCCTCGAAGTAGGGGCGGAGTATCTGGCAACACAGTATTATTGTGCTAAATTGCTTATTCACCTCGCTGTCATATAAAAAATGATTCCTCTCAGAAGCTTTGTAGGCTTGTCTCAGCAATGCTATCCCAATAATTCATTTTGTCACTAGTTTGCTAAATGTGGTTCACAACAACTATGATGAACTAGATCTGATTACAGTATATCAACAAAAGCTTTCATTTGAAATGATTTATTCAGCTGTTATGTTGCTGTAGAATTGCAAGAAATGACTCATATTCTGTGGTAAGTTGATATGCTTCCATATATAAGCCGTATCGTATTTCTATTCTTATTTCAGAACTTAAGATCTCTATAATCTTAAATGCAATATTTGACAGAAATTTCAAATTTGAGCAAATGAGGTACAGCCAATTTGGTGGCTGACTACCCTATCAGATTATATCCTGGTTTTTGGTGGTACATTTGCTGATTGAAATTATCTATTGGTTAAATGCATTTGATGGTCGTATCTAAGGGTGTTATATTTGTTTCCTTTTTTTACGAATTCGAGTTCCAATGATATGAAAAAATCTTTTTTCAGGTTTAGTTCTGAATCCGATACATCTATGGGGCTGGTGCAACGAGAAGGTGGACCTTGTGGTGTCCTTTCGGCAATTCAGGTTTGGTTTGTTTTTATATGTTTTTTCTCCTTATTTTGCTAGGCTAGTCATAATGATTCATGATTTTTTTTCAAGGGAAATATAAACTAGTATAAGTTGCAGGGATATAAATACTATATTGCACAGGCTATCCACTATGGGTGCAAAATTTTTTAGAAACCTTTTGATTTGGCATGGTAGGATACCACAATTTTCTTACAACAATATCTGTGCTTGGCAAATTGTCACCAATCACTCACTGTCTTTATTAATGCATGAGGAATTTGCCATCAAACTTAGATTACGATTGGCATAAGAAGCCACTCCTCAGGGGTTTGATAAAGCCAAAATTTTCCTAGAACTTGCATTCGTTCCCTGTGTGGCCCGGGTTATTGCTGTTACTTCAACACAGGGTGTATACCCAATAGGGCTTGACATGGCTTATCATCATGGCAATTGCCCTGCCTTACCCTGAATCATGGCTTGCTGGACATATGGCAACATTGCATTTTTATCAGCAACTTACTAATCCAGTGAGGAAGATTTTTATCTTTGATTATACCTCCATTTTAATGTATGGTAATATATTGACCATCTGCTTACAATCTGATTCTACCACAAAATATGGATCTAAAAATGGTATATAACTTTTTTGAATTTTTCTTTTGTTTTGGTGCATGACTTCGTTTTATGGAATTTGTAAAGCAGGTCTTCGAAATGTATGTGGCCACAAATAGAATCATACTTGAAAAGTTTTATAATTTACATCTCCAGTTTTCAAATACACAGGACAGATGTTGTTCTCTTGTATTCGTTTGAGCAGAATCCTCAAGTAATATCATTCGGCAGTTTTGGAATTTCGCCCCTCATATTGAAGACTCAAATTGCTTATAGTAAACACTGGATCAGTGCCAATTTCTCTGGATTCTTATCTCTTTAGTAGATCACTATGCAGGGTCTGAACAAGTAGAACTAGTAATATTAGAATGATTATAGGTTGTCTGGTGTGCAGGTGCAGGGGTACACAAGGTGTGGGTACGCAGCAGCCAGTGCGTATGAAATCAAGGGAAACACACTTGGTGCGCTAGGGTGCATTAGTTTTCCTCGGGTACGGATTTGGGTGCCAGTGGGTATCTAGAGCGGATGTGAATCTGGTGCAGCCCAAATTTGGTGCTGGGAATTTTTTTGTCATTTGCAATTTCCAATCTACAAATTGCACGGGACAAATGTTATTGACTTGGATTTGATGGAGCAAATTCCCGTGTCTATATCATTCTATAATTTTGGATTTTTTTTTATAGCAAAGATTTGATTTGTTTTTAAGAAACAATGGATTCATTGCCAATTTCTGATCCAGCAGGATCTATAATTCTGATCATGGTGTGTCAACTCATTACTTCAGTTAATCATGCACACCAATTACGGCTGGCTTTATCATGTCCTCAGCTACCAAAAAGCCACACAGGCTGTAAGGAGCCTTCCAAAAAACCCTGGTCACAAAAGCGTCTGTAGCTCACTGGTAGAACACCCCAACATGCAATGGGATGTTGTAAGTTCAAGTCCTAGCTGGACCATGAAAAATAACATGGTATTAGAGCCAGACTAGCAGCCCCTTGAGCCTCCCGGACAGTAAGAAAGAGCCTTCCAAAAAGCCACAGCCACAAAAGGGTTGGTAGCTCAGTGGTAGAGCATCTTGTAATGTCCCCTCTTTCCGAATGAGCTTGGACGAAGGCCTTTGGCCCTTTTTGTCTACCCGACGGCCAAAGGAGGTTTCTAGGGTGACTAAGTTTTTATTATTTTATTATATTGTGCTAACGTTTTTAAAATAACATTATAAGTTGCACATATAATAAATAATAAAGCTTATTAATAAATTAAAATGTCAATATCAAAATACAATTAAAATTAATTGTATTAGAGGAGGAAAAGTGCGACTTGCTTATGGGAGTCATAAATAGGGAAATGTGTCATTAAGCCCATAGGGAAAAATGCGACCGGCATAGGGGAAATAAAGAATGCGATTGGTTGGTTTAGAGGTGGTTGTTGGGTTGTTTTCCCTTTATAGGGGCAAGTCGACTTGCTTAGATAGATCCAAATTTTTATTATCAGATTTTGCATTGTTAAGAGCTCTTGCTTTTATCAAAAATTCCAAGGACGAAAACCCTTGTGGATTTCATCTCTTGTGGACGAAAACCCCAAGGGATTGAGAGGGGATTTCACTCAGAAATTTCCAGCATTTTTAATCAGATTTCCAGGTTAATTTCAGCAGTGTTTGTGAAGTGTTTTGTGAAGATATTGGCAGTTGTTTGTGGCAGCAGTTGGGTCGATTTATTGTGGATGGTTTTGGCAGCATTTCAAGAGGTATTTCCTTAAAAATTAATCATCAAATATTCTCCATGATATTGTAAACCAAATTGCTGTAATTTCATAATTTCTGAAGTGATATTTCAAGGGTTTCAGGCAGATTATTAATCAGATTTCAGATCTGATTTCAGGGTTATTTTGGCCACAATAAATTATGATTTTTGCATGATTTGGATTCTAAAAGTACCAGTAATCATTTGAGATTGACAATATAAATTTTGAGTGTTATTTGCATTGAGATCCAAGTCAAACCCTAGTCGCATTTTCTTAATTAAATTCAAATCTGCATTAAGGTAATTGCCATAACATCCATAAATCTGTGTTTGCTTTTTTTATTTGATTGAAAATTCATTGGAGTGTAAGGGAGACCCATTGGGGATCTTTCAGTGGTATCAAAGCAACGATCCTCCCACCTGGAGGGTTGTTTGATGTAGCCTAGAGAAGTTGGGCCACACAGGTTTCATACAAGGAGGCAGGCTCGCATTTTAGCTGATTTGGATACAGAGAATAGTACTGAAATCATGGCAGGAGAGAGGGATCACACTCCACGACAAGAGCGAGTCGACCTAGATCTTCTTTTCAGAGGTATGATCGACTCCCATCAGGAAATGATACAGACCATGAGACAGATGATGGAGAGTATGACTATGGATAGGACAAGAAATAGGCATGACAGAAGGGAAAGATCTGCATCTGTAGCCAACAGCTACGGAAAGCACAACAGGGCACCTATAGAGGTGGGCAGTGTAAGAGGTTCCCCTCCACGTGATGGGAGACATACAGAGGAGAGGAGATCCACGAGGATTGCGGATAAACCTATGCAGCCTAGATTCCTACAGAGGGAGGAGCCCCCATTAATTGAGGACCCACTTGAGGACACAGGCTTTCAGGATAATGTGATGGTAGCTCATGATGAGTGGAGAGCATTACCGGAGGTACGGAATGCCTTTCCCCTTCACCAGTATTGTATTCAGAAGAGAGAAAGCTTGAGAGCTAGGCAAGCGTAGAGACCTAGGGCCCAACAGAACAAAGAATTGAAGTAGGTTACCAGCAAGGTGACCCTTTCCTCTTTTGATGGCAATGTAAAGATTAGTGCTAGGGCATGGATTCACAAGCTTGATACATACCTCACTCTCAAACCTATGTAGGAACAGGAGGCTATTCAGTTTGCTACTCTACACTTGGAGGGAGTGGCATATGATTGGTGGCACCATGGGCTTATCACCCAGAGACATGACCTACTATGGTCATATAGGGAGTTTAGTGAGAAGTTGATTGCTAGATTTGATCGCAAAGATGTGGAACTTTATTACAGGGATTTGGCACAACTACGATAGAGTGGACACGTTGATTCTTACATCAACGAGTTTCAATGGATTGCAGTGATGGTACCAGAGATGCTCGAGAGACGTGTGGTGATGCTTTTCATTGAGGGTCTGCATGACAGGTTAAGAGGATTGGTCAAGGCCCTTAGGCCTAGGACATTACATGATGCTATTCACACAACATTAGATTTGGAGACATCTCCCACTTCTTACCAACCTAGTAAGAAGCCTTTCACGAGCTCCAAACCATTTCAACGTTCCACTAATCAGCAGAAGAGTGTTCCCCCTCCTTGGATGGATCAGGAGACTGGGAATGAGTTAAGAAGGAAGAAACTTTGTTTTCATTGCAAGGACCACTGGGAGCCTGGACACAATTGCCTTGGAAAAGGTAAGGTGCATCTTATTGAGGTAATTTCAGATGTAGAGGCAGAGTCTCAATCAGATACAAATACAGAGGACAGCGATGATGATCACGGTGCACATAAGGAGCAGCCCCAGGTAGAGCTTGGAGAGGGAGAGACATCAGGCTCAGGTACTATTGCTTCACTTTCTGGAGTCCCTAGGTACCACCCCTTTCGTTTGAAAGGAGTACTTAAGGGCCAACGAGTTGTCTACCTGATTGTTAGTGGCGCTACACACAATTTCCTTGATGAAGGATTTTTGTGAAGCGGGGTTTACAGGTTGAGGAGTTTGAAGGGTTCAGTGTACGAGTGGCAGATGGCTTTGCTTTGAGCTGCACTAGACGGGTTTCACAGCTTAGTATCCAGCTAGGAGACTACACATTGACAGACGACTTCTACATAGTTGGACTTGGCGAGATAGATGCAGTTTTAAGTATTCAGTGGCTTCAGTCTCTTGGGAGATATGTGCAAGATTTCAGATGGATGGAGTTGGAATTTATGATAGATGGAAAGAAGATTGTGCTACAAGGCCTTTCAGATGGTGGTCCTAGAGTTGTTTCAGCACATCGGATGGAGTCTATCATCAGACATGGAGAGGTTGCATGGGCAGCCCAATGTTTCATTTCATCCACATCTTCTTTAGATGATGGACAACAGTGGCATACAGATATTCAGACCATAGTGGATAAACATGGGCAGGTTTTTGGTGACAGTCCTCCAGGTAGACCGCCAGACAGAGGGTTTGAGCATGTTATAGAGTTGGAGGAGGGTGCCAAGCCAGTGATCACTACACCCTATCGTCATCCTAAGAAATTGAAGGATGAGATAGAGAGGACCATCAAGGAGCTCCTTGATATGGGGCATATCCGTCCTAGTTCTAGCCCATTTGCTTCTTCGGTGGTGTTGGTGAAGAAGGACGGGATGATGAGGATGTGTATTGACTATTGGGCCCTCAACAAGAAGACAATCAAGAACAGGTATCCCATCCCTCGTATTGATGAGCTTTTGGATGAATTGCATGGGGCCATTTACTTTTCAAAGATTGATCTTCGATCAGGGTACCATCAGATTCGTGTTCGAGAGGAGGACATCCTCAAGACAACATTCAGATGTCACTACGGGCATTATGAGTTCTTAGTGATGCCATTTGGTCTCACTAATGCACCTGCCACTTTCCAGTCATGCATGAAGCGTCTCTTCAACAAGCAGTTGAGGAAGTTCGTGCTAGTTTTCTTTGATGATATCTTGATCTATAGCAGGACATGGGAGGATCACTTGAGGCATTTAGATGAGGTACTTGGCATTATGGAGGTTCAGTCTCTATTTGCTAAGATGTCCAAATGTGAGTTTGGACTTACTGAGATACTGTATCTTGGGCATACCATTCGGGCCAATGGGGTCAAGGTCCATCAGGAAAAGATACATGCTATGCAGGATTGGCCTTCACCTAGGAACATATCAGAGTTGTGGGGATTCTTAGGGCTATGCGGATATTACCGGAGATTTGTGAGAGGTTATTCATATATTGCAGCGCCATTGAAAAATATCACACGGAAGGGGGCATTCAGATGGACAGATGAGGCACATATGATATTTGATAAACTCAAGGGTGGTGATGAGCACATGTCCAGTCCTTGCTCTTCCGGATTTCTCTAAGCTGTTCATTTTGGAGTGTGATGCTTCGGGCCAAGGTGTTGGTGCAGTTTTGATGCAGGACCGTCATCCCATTGTCTACGAGAGTAGGAAGTTGAGGGAGAACAAGAGGTTGTATTCCACCTATGACAAGGAGTTGCTCGCCATCATGCATGCATTGGCGAAGTTCAGGCAGTACTTGGTGTGAGGGAAGTTCGTAGTGAGAACTGACCATAATAGCTTGAGGTACTTCTTGGAACAGAAGGAACTCAATGAGAGGCAGCAGAAGTGGGTCAACAGGATCTAGGCCTATGATTTTGACATCGAGTATGTCAAAGGGAAGAAGAATGTTGTGGTTGATGCACTTTCGAGGAGGCCCCATATTGTTGTCCTATATTCAGTGAGTGAGATTTCCGCAGATTGGAAGTCTCAATTGATGGTCGAGTATTCAAAGAACACCTTGGCATGTGAGATCATGGATGGCAAAATTCAGGATGAGCGCTACCAGGTAATTTCTGATTTGATTTATTATAAGGGTAGAGTTTATTTGGTACCTGAATCTAAGCTTAAGAGAAAGATTCTACATGCACTCTATGATGCACCATTAGTAGGACATCCAGGTTATTTCAAGACATACAGGCAGGTTAGAGAGAGATTCTCTTGGAAGGGTCTCAAGGAGGATGTTCTACAGTATATTCGAGAGTGTGTGACTTATCAGCAAAACAAGTCCGAGCATACTTTCCCTGTAGGTTTATTACAACCCTTACCTATTCCAGAGCAGAGGTGGGAGAGTATATCTATGGATTTCATTACAGGACTACCAGTTGTGCAGGGCTATGATCGCATTTATGCGATAGTTGATAGGTTGACTAAGTATGGGCATTTCTTTGCCATTCCCACGAGTTTTAAGGCACCGCAGGTGGCTGATTTATTTTTTAGAGAGATATTCAGGTTGTATGGGCTCCCGAAGAATATTGTTAGCGATCGGCACAACAGGTTTATGCGTACATTTTGGCAGGAACTCTTTAGATTGACATGCACTGAGTTGACTCCGAGCACTAGCTATCATCCGTACACTGATGGGTAGACAGAGATTGTGAATAAGTGGATTGAGGGGTACCTATGCAACTATGTTTCAGGACAGCAGAGGACATGGGTTAAGCAACTTTATTTGTGCGAGTATTGTTACAATACTACGTACCATATGTCCATCGATATGACCCCTTTCCGAGCTTTGTATGGTTATGACGCGAGATCCTTTGTGGATATGGCGTTTGGAGATAGTAGAGCTCCTAAGGCTCGAGAGTGCTTACAGAACAGCCAGGATATCCTTAAAACCCTTAAGGATAATATGCAGCATGCCCAAAATCAGCAGAAGGTGTATGCAGACAGGCACAAAACTGAGCGATCATTTGACGTGGGCGATATGGTCTTTTTACGACGCCAGCCTTATAGATAGAGTACTCTTAAGAAGAGTGGAGCAGAAAAGCTTAAGCCTCGTTTTTACGGTCCATACAGGGTAGTGAGAAGAGTTGGACAGGTGGCCTATGAGTTGGAGTTACCTTCTGAAAGTAAGATACACATTGTTTTTGATGTGTCTTGCTTAAAGAAGGCATTGGGGCAGCATGCGACTTCTTCAGTAGAGTTACCACCCTTGGATGATGAGGGAAGATTGGATTTGGTTCCTGAGGAGCTTCTGGATTGGAGGGAGAGAAGGTTGCAGAACAAGGTGATTCAAGAGTATCTGGCTCGTTGGAAAGACTTACCTTTGGAGGATGCCACTTGGGAGGGTGCCACTTGGGAGGGTGAGTCTATTCTTTAGCACCCAACGTTACTGTAGTTGCTTGTGGGCAAGCAACTCCGGGGAGGGAGGACTGTAATGCCCCCTCTTTCCGAATGAGCTTGGACGAAGGCCTTTGGCCCTTTTTGTCTACCCGACGGCCAAAGGAGGTTTCTAGGGTGACTAAGTTTTTATTATTTTATTATATTGTGCTAACGTTTTTAAAATAACATTATAAGTTGCACATATAATAAATAATAAAGCTTATTAATAAATTAAAATGTCAATATCAAAATACAATTAAAACTAATTGTATTAGAGGAAAAGTGCGACTTGCTTATGGGAGTCATAAATAGGGAATGTGTCATTAAGCCCATAGGGAAAAATGCGACCAGCATAGGGGAAAGAAAGAATGCGATTGGCTGGTTTAGAGGTGGTTGTTGGGTTGTTTTCCCTTTATATGGGCAAGTCAACTTGCTTAGACAGATCCAGATTTTTATTATCAGATTTTGCATTGTTAAGAGCTCTTGCTTTTATCAAAAATTCCAAGGACGAAAACCCTTGTGGATTTCATCTCTTGTGGACGAAAACCCCAAGGGATTGAGAGGGGATTTCACTCAGAAATTTCCAGCGTTCTTAATCAGATTTCCAGGTTAATTTCAGCAGTGTCTGTGAAGATATTGGCAGTTGTTTGTGGCAGCAGTTGGGTCGATTTTTGTGGATGGTTTTGGCAGCATTTCAAGAGGTATTTCCTTAAAAATTAATCATCAAATACTCTCCATGATATTGTAAACCAAATTGCTGTAATTTCATAATTTCTGAAGTGATATTTCAAGGGTTTCAGGCAGATTATTAATCAGATTTCAGATCTGATTTCAGGGTTATTTTGGCCACAATAAATTATGATTTTTGCATGATTTGGATTCTAAAAATACCAGTAATCATTTGGGATTGACAGTATAAATTTTGAGTGTTATTTGCATTGAGATCCAGCTCAAACCCTAGTCGCATTTTCTTAATTAAATTCAGATCTGCATTAGGTTAATTGCCATAACATCCATAAATCTGTGTTTGTTGTTTTTATTTGATATAAAATTCATTGGAGTGTAAGGGAGACCCATTGGGGATCTTTCATCAGCTACCAAAAAGCCACATGGGCTGTAAGGAGCCTTCCAAACCCCGGTCACAAAAGCGTCTGTAGCTCACTGGTAGAACACCCCAACATGCAATGGGATGTTGTAAGTTCAAGTCCTAGCTGGACCATGAAAAATAACATGGTATTAGAGCCAGACTAGCAGCCCCTTGAGCCTCCCGGACAGTAAGAAAGAGCCTTCCAAAAAGCCACAGCCACAAAAGGGTTGGTAGCTCAGTGGTAGAGCACCCCATTATGCAAATGGGAAACAACATACCGTTGTTCAATACTAAACAATTAACTCTTATTCCTGTTTGAGTGTCAAGAGTCCCAATAGAGGCCTAGGCACGTATCTGGCATTGCTGCTAGAAAATGACAATCTGATCATACAATTTGTTTGTCATTTTGTAACTGTCCAGGATTGCAGTTTTCTTCCACACTTGTATGAATATGTAATATAGTTATTCATTGAGTGCAGGCTTCTAGCTTTATAGTTACTTTTCATTTTGTTGAGTTGTACATCCAACAATTAAGGTAAGACGAAGGCTCACAAATCTCAAATCCCATTAGCCAGTACAGGTATGGGTGCAGATATGGTATAGGACCCGGTATGCTAGTACAATGATTTTTATGGGGCTCGGGTATGGCTTCGGGTATGATCGTACAAAAAATATATAAAATATAACCTCATAAATAAAATTAACCATATAATTTGCATAGAATAAATAAAATAAGCTAATAACCACAAAGCATGCCGCTAATTCAATGCCAAATGTCATGATAATTATTGGTTGAACTTAGAACAAGTACATTGTGCAAATGTTACAACTTATACACAAAAATCAAGACAAATTAGCTTACTCATTATATTCGTAATCATAATGCTCTCTAGTGTATTCGTCGAGTGCATTAAAATCATCACGTGGTTCATTAGAACCATAAGGGGTAATAGTGTTACTCTCGCTATCTCCATCATGCGAAGTAACCTCTAGCTACGGGTTTACCAATGAAAGGTGAGCATTGGATGCTTTCAAGTTCAGAATCTTTGGGTTTACATCCAAACACATTGTTTCACCTTGTTTGTACCCATCTTGCTTGTGTTAGAAGGCATAGGCTAGAATGCACGGAGACAAAATCCTCCATCTTTTTTCACTTGAAGTTTGTTGTGATTAACTAAGTGGACAAAGGAGTATGTACCCTACCTCCACTTAGTTGAAGAATAACTCACAACCTATTGAGGCAAGCTGCAAAGTCGATGCAAAATATAAAATTAAAATTTATAAAAGCAAAAAGTTAAAATGAAACATAAAAAGAAAGAGTAAAAAAAATTAAAAATATTAAAATCTTGTTTGTGCTAGAAGTTCTATTGCAAGTGTCTGGGGGTGGGCGTATGCTTTCCCATTGAGGTACTACCACGAATAGACATCCATCTTGTACTTGTCACAAAGAGTGCTATTAGATTGATCTCTTAAGGACATGAAATTCATGAACTCCTTAATTATGTCATGTACTTGTGGATCATGGAAGATTATAGTCAAGGTTACCTTATACCCCTCACTAACCTCCATATCCCTGTATGGTGCGACCCTTTTGGGCAAAGAAAGGATCTTCGTGTTGTAGTATTTTGGAGTCCATGAAAAAGAAGGAAGATGCAATGGGGTAGTTATTTTGTTCCACCCATCAGTGAGATGCAATTACACTTCCTTGAAGAAAACTCTCTATAGGATCCTTCTCTGTCATTTATGACGGACTTATTGACTCAATCATTGAGTCGCTTCCATCATAAATCTCACCTAAATATTGATGATCCGTTTCAGCAAATTTGAGCATCCTCACGATCGGCTCTGTAAAACAGAGCAAGTACTCAACAGAATCCTACCACCTATCATCGAGGATCAACACTTTCACCTTTGTGTCCTTATTAGTGTTTGTATGCCTCCATAGATCCCAATTAACACTGATAACCATGCTGCTCATTTGTGGCCCTTTCATTGTTTGCATGCCTCCATACACCTTAGTTGACATTGATAACCATACCGCTCAATAAGTTCTCTCAAGATGAACGTGTGTGAGGCAAATCAAGTCTCAACAATGTCATACAAAATTAAAACAAATACAATTTAAAACAAGTAAAAATGTTAAAAAAAATTGAATTGTACAAATTACAAACAAAATTGATTTAATGATTAAAAATTAAGAAAAATAAAAAATAAAGTGACCTTTAACAACTGCAATTTCGAGAAGCTCTTGAAGATGGCTTGGTAAATGTGGTGGTTGTTGATGAACATTTGGATATCAATTACCTCCTCATAGACTTGTTTGATCCAAGCAGTTTTGGTCCCCAATTTTTGTAACATTAGGTTGAGTGAATGAATGGCACAAGGTGTCCAAAATATGTGTTTGCTTTCCTCAACCAACATCCCTGTAGCTCTGCAATTTTTTGTGGTCCGTTATAATATGGACAACATTTTGAGGCCTCACTGCCTCAATGGACTCTATGAGGATGTTGGCAATGAATTAGACATCCGTCACCTGCTCCTCACCATCACAACCTAAAAAAAATTGCTCTTTTAAGGACACTCCAAGTACATTGATTAATGGCCTTTTTTTGTATCTTTCCATCCATTAGAAATGATGGACACCACAATTTCAACCTAATTTTTTTGATGGGATGCAATAAATCTTCAAAATGTTTTCTTTCTTTGGTCAATAAGGTGGTGCACACATTTTCATACCTTGGGCTAGTATACCTTTGGGCTTTCGCTGCTCCCGCCAATATGGTGATTTAACAACATTAAAAGGTATGCCACATGTATAAATAGATTGCCCAATTTGCTGGTCGGCTATGTACCTATTTTCATTCTAAAATGCCCTTACCAATGGGCCTACAACGTTTGTTCTCTTGTGGCTAAGAGGTGAATCATCTACCTCTGTGGCTATGGGGGTTGGCAAAAACAAGTGTGATGGGTCATAACATTAACAAGAAATTTACCACCTTTAGATTTTTCCTTTGCCAAAGGGAACTTTCATTTTAGGGCGGTTGCCACAGTCACATCTTCTTGTTCATTGATGTATGTGAGGTTCTTGGCATGTGGCAACCCCTTTCCATCCACCCTGTCACAAACTCTGGTTCCTTGGCTAGCAACCCCGCATATATGAAATTTCACTTGACCTTACAGGCTCTTAAATTGTATTTTAGGGGGTTGGCAAAAACAAGTGTGATGGGGTCATAACATTAACAAGAAGTTTACCACCTTTAGATTTTTTCTTTGCCAAAGGGAACTTTCATTTTAGGGCGGTTGCCATAGTCACATCTTCTTGTTCATTGATGTATGCGAGGTTCTAGGCATGCGGCGACCCCTTTCCATCCACCCCGTCACAAACTCTGGTTCCTTGGCTAGCAACCCCGCATAAATGAAATTTCACTTGATCTTACAGGCTCGTAAATTGTATTTTACAAATTGAGAAAACCCAAACATATCCCTCTTCACTTGGCAACTGTTGTATTGGTGTGACATGCTTCCAAAAGGGCAAGCATGGATCGTATTTGATAGTTATCCCTTGGCGAACTTGCAACAATTCTAACAAATCCTATAGGTTAACATCTTAATTAAAAAAAATATATTACAATTTAAGGCCCAAAGGGAAAAGAAATTAAGTATTGAAAGAATGTTTAAAACAATAACATTTTATTTTTGACTAGTCACAAAATACAAATTAAAAAGCTTGAACCACAAAAAAATTACCATAACAATTAACATGGCACTTGTAGTGGTGTAGGATCAACCCTAATCAAATGGAAATTTGAAGGTGAGAGAGCATATGTGGAATAAGAGATAAATATACAATGTGAGGTAAATGTGGTGTTGTTTTTGTTTAAAAAGAAGTTTGGGGATGTCTTTTAGAGTTGGGGAGTTTTTCACACGAGAGGTTATCCACGGGTTGATAGGGGGAGATAGAATTATCCATCTAGTATTTCTAAAGTTATTTTGACTTTTTAAAACCAAAAAATGTTTTTCACTGTGGGATCACATTGGATACATCAAAATGTAACAACACATACCTAGGTACATTTTGATGTACCCTGGGCGTATCCCTTGCAAACTTGCAATGGAACCTATACTGGTTATGTCTTATACCCCTACTAATAGTTGGTACAGGGGTACCCAATAACATAGCTCAAAACAAAGCTACTTATACCCAAATCTCTATGAGTCGACATACAAAGATAGTGTAGCAAGGAAGAATGAGATGAAAAAGATTCTTGCTTTGATGCCAAATAAATCGTTAAAATCAACATGGGTGATGAGGTTTGCCTCAAAAGATTCCTATTACCATGTTTGCAAGTTTGAGATTTAATTTATTAAATTTACAAAAATCAGTGTCCAAGAGTGCCGATATTTTTCAACACATTAATTGACAAGCTAAATTTTCAAGCTATTCAGAAAGTATAGGTCAAGCTTGAGACCATATATCCAAATTGAGATGGATCCCTTCACATCACCTCTTTAGGGTATGCTTACAGGTATGCATGTAAAATTGAAGCAAAACTTAAGAACAAGATCAAGAATCATAGCTCCAATTCATTTGTGAAAACTTGAGATACGTCCTAAGAAACCAAGGTAAAGGACTATTGTGTCAATTCTAGGAGAAAAAAACAACACTTGAGGAGCAAAATAAGCATAACATATGCAATTCCAACACTCATTCCTAATGAAGAATGTCGTGCCTTGAAAACATTGCTTGCACAAGTACAACCGTATAGTTCTACTGCACCAACATTGAACAAAGACAAACATACCATGAGTTTTGAGCTTGGTGCCATAGTAACAGCCATTTGAACAACATCCTCTTCTATTTCAGATCTAGAAGAAGCAAAAAGATGTGGATCAATGGACAACTTGCACCCTTAGTTGTAAAAATTGGTAGTTAAACGAACTTGAGTTCACCTAGAGCTGTTTGAAGACTGAACTTGCCTTTGACTTGTCATTGTTAGCAAGACATTTCATTGTTGATTGGAGTTGACTAGTGTTGACCCATTAACAAGAGTGATGTGACCTAGCAGGTAGTCTACAAAGCTGTTATAGGTTGACAATGGTTAGAGAGCTATGCCTACACTTGAAGAGTTGTAATGAAATGGCGGCATGACGTAATATAGAGTTGTTTCAGTATGTAGCAACAATTTAGTATATTATAATACCAAAAATGCAATTGAGAATAGAGAATCTATGATCGAATGATATGATAAAATGTAATAATTTTTATATATACGAGAAGAATGCTATAGTAATATCATAGTGATGCATTGAATTATTGCGTTGAAAATATAAAGATAACTCGCAGAAGTATACATTATTTCATTCGTTACATTATGTTAACATTCAGTTTCCATCACAAAATCTCATAATTGCTATAATTTTAGATTTGCTCTTGGTTCTCCTTTGATTGGAGATTGAACCTTTTGTGTTGTTTGTATAGAATTCTCTTGCATTTAGTTTTATGCCAACAGTCATTGTCAACCATACAACAGTGGATGGTTAAGTTTGGGCTTTGAGAAGTGGATCACACCATTTGGTGTACAAAATCAAGCCTTTTCAAGACGGAACAAAAACTTTGTACTCTTGATGGCTGGACCTAAAAGGAAGAAGAAAGACATCCTTGTGGTACAAGATAAGACACTCCTTTAATAGAGGAAGCATTTCATGTATGAACAGATACAAGGATCTTTCCCAGTCCTCAACTGGTGTTCCAATGCATTGTTCGGTGGCACACATCTTTGATAATATTCTATGGCTACGTCTGCCTAATGCTTTGTCTAAATCCATTCATTCCTAGAAAATGAAGAAATCAAGAGATGAATAGAAGAGCTGGTTAATAAAGGGCACATCAAGGTCAGTTTATCACCTTGTGGCAGATTCATTATGCTTGTGCCAAAGAAGGATTTCACGTGTAGGTTATGCATTGACTACAAAGCATTTTACAAGATTGCAGTGAAGAATTGCTATCTACTACCAAGGATGGAAGACCTAGTGGACCAACTTTGCAGTGCCATGTTCATTACTTAGATAGATTTAAAGTAAGACCATTAGATACCTTGTGAGGCTTTAAATGTACGGAAAACAACATTCAAAGCAAAAGATTTGTTTGAATAGTGTTTTATCTCCTTTGTCTTGATCAACACTCTAGATGTATTCATGAGGATGATGAATGGCATTGTACACACATCCAAAGTTTTGTTTATTGTCTATTTGGATTGCATACTCACTTCAGAAAAAACATGGAAAGAAAATCTAAACCATCTTTGTCAAGTCATCTACAATGCTATGATACAAGTTGTATGCCAACCTAGTGAAGTGTTTATTTGTGACAAAGTAAATACAATTCTTGGGGTACGTAGTTGATGAATATGGAGTACTTGTGTATGTTGCTTAGATCCGCATCATTCAAGAATGGCCTAAACTAAAGATACCCACAAAAATTCGTGGTTTTTTGGGGCTTGAAAATTTCTATAGGAAATTTGTACTTGGTTTCCATTACATCTCATGGCCAATTGCAAGAAGTTGTGCGATTGCAATATTTAGCTTGTTAGCCCCACAATAGAAAGAATTTGAGGAGTTGAAATGCAGCTTCTGTTTCACACCCATCTTTGTCAAGTCATCTACACTCTCCTATGGTACAAGTTGTATGCCAACCTTGTGAAGTGTTTATTTGCGGCAAAGTAAATGCAATTCTTGGTGTACATAGTTGAGGAACATAGAGTACTTTTATAGTATATGTCGCTTAGATCTGCATCATTCAAGAATGGTCTAAACCAAAGATACCCACAAAAATTCGTGATTTCTTGGAGTTGGAAAATTTCTACAGGAAATTTGTACTTGGTTTCTCTACACCTCGTGGCCTGTTATAATAGATTGTGCAAGTGCAATATTTAGCTTGTTAGCCACATGATAGAATGTATTTGAGGAGTTGAAATGCAGATTATGTTTTGCATTTCCGAGCATGCACTTAGAGCAGTCATCACTCAATTTGGGCATTTAGTTTCCTACCATAATGATGTTATTTTCCAATTGACCAGCTAGGACTCGAACCAATGACCTCTCAATTTGCATGCTAGGGTGCTCTACCACTTAATTATTGACCCATTTGTGACCCGGGCTTTCTAATAGTCTCCTTATTATGGTTTGGGTACAATATAGTTTCTTGAACACCCCTCCCCCCCGTTTAGACACACTTCGGTGCTCGGGGTTCCTAGTTTGGCTCTGTAGTGCCTTGCTTCATCACACTTGGTCGAAAGCCAATTAAAAGGGGTCACCAGTTTTGTTAACGGTCACATTTTTGACATTTTGTGTAATCTAACCGATCAAATCATTGATGAGTCGTGTTGTGAACACCAGTTCAGTGTGTTGACGTGGATTTACCTTTACAAGTTAATTGACCCGAGATCAAACTCCTCTAAGGAAAATGACATGTCTATGCTTTGACTTGAATCCCACTTGTGTATAAATGCAATACGTCAAATGATTGTAAGCTCCTTGATTTCCATCCCCGACCATTGTCTTTAGCGAGAGAGCTTAAGCCCCACTACAAAGGTTATTTAAGTCAAAATTGTAGGTGCCTTGCCAAGCACCATGAATTTGTGTTTTTGTATGAGCTTTTGTTTATTGATCATAGAACCCATGACTTGTCTTTAGCTTTAGTAATATAAATATAAAATAAAATAAAATAATGGTAGGAAAAAATAAAATTTATGAATTATATAGTATAAAATATATATATATAATATATATATATATAATATTATATAATATAAAAACAATATGGAAAAAGGGAAAAGTGGCGGTGGATGAAATTGATTGGAGTAGGTGGAAGGGACAAATGGAAGGAGGAGAAGTGTGGAAGGAGTTCTGGTAGGGTATGGGCATCAAACCAAGCACAATGATTCAGATTATTGGTCATGGGTTTTGCAACTACCAAAGTAGACATGAATGCAAAATCGAAACATGTGTTAGACATGTGGGTGTTTGACAAATGCCATGAAATGTGTGCTCATAGAATGCGTCGGGAGAACTCAAGCAAATGCAAATGGCAAATTTTTCAAGCCATACTCCACTACCTCACCTATGTGCCCAGCTGGAGTATTAGGGAGATTAACTTGGTTGTCAGTGGATTTCTGCCTATTGTTTAGTCGCCTCTTCTAGGAGGAAGGCAGTCTCATGGGTTGTCAGGATTGCAAGTATGGACAGTCATCTAAGTGCAATGGAAAGCTGTATCTCCTCCATGACGCCAAGAACAATGCTTTGAACATCAAATAGATGTCCACTATAGCACATGGAGGGTCGTTTTTGATGGAAAATGTAAATTTAAGTGTCTCAATTTGGCCGCCCCCTCACATTTCGTGCCGAATCAGGAACTTTGAACGAGGTATGGACATCCAAGGAGAGCTTGAAAAGGAGATTTATTTTTTTCCTTGTCTATTGTGGACGTGGTTAGGTAAAAGTATGGAAGTATACACAAGGCTGAACTGTTTTAAAAGCCTCATCGAATGTGGTCTATAATTCTATAACATTTGTTGGACATGCACAAGTGAAGACATGGGGAGATTTTTTAGTGCACATCCCTAGCGCTTCTATTGTTTCATTCAATGCCATGCTATCCTCTACCAATCTCAATCTCACAGTTTTGTAGATCAGGCCATTTGAAGGAGTCACCACACCTTTTGCTCCTACAGACAACCTCCTGTAGATGTCTACATATCTTCAACATTGCAAGCCTGTTTTTAATGTGAGTGTCAAGGTATTTTGTGTACAAAAAATGTGGACTGTTAACAAAAAACGCCACAAAGCAGTGTAGTCTTATGGGTAGCTGGAAAAATGCCTTGGAGTTTTGACTCTGTCCTTTGCTAGCATGTGGGAATCTAAGTTGACCGTACAAACTCTTGCAAATACCTGATCCACATATGTGAAAGCGCAGAGATGTAGTGGAAGATGGCAAAGTGTTTGACCAAATGATTGAATAAGACACCTTCTCATGGAATGCAAGTGGAGCCACTTGAGCACCCTTGTGCACTGCCTTGTTGTTCATAGGTATGGACTCTCTTACCTCTCTACACTTGCTTTAGAATCTTACATTTTTTAGTAAGTAGAGAAAGAAAACGTTAAATACAATTTTAAAATGTCCAATCTTCGTGTTATTTATTAAACTAGATTTGCGAAACAACTCCCTTTGAAATAAACCATTGTCAAATAATTGTCATGGGCAATGCGAAAATGTATTGGATCATGACATTGCTTTAAAAAAACGTGTTAAAATAATGCAAACTTGCAATGGTAAAACAAACCCTCCAAATGTGTCGAATTCCTCTCAAAACCGATGTGCAATAAGCGTCTCCAAATCTTTTCTCCGCATCTTAACTGTCGTAACTCATTCCTTGATATATGACAATCTTCTCTCAGTCCATAGACTTTGTTGATACATTTGTTTGACGTGTTTACAAAGCGGGCTTCGGGAGCACTTTGGAGAATTGGTTGCTGGAGGAAGCCACTTGACACGACGAAACCCCTTTGGAATTGCACTATTTAATTGTCTACGAATCCAAAAAAAAGAAATATAGTATTGTAAACCTCCTCCTTGTAGTATAGGGAATTGTGCACCACTGTTGGTTTGATGTTCATCCAGTGAAAAACACTTTTTCCGCAGTAGTTTCCGAACACCTTGGCTGCTGAAGTGCAACAACAAAATTCCACCAATTGGCTCTGGAGAGATGCTTCTAGTTTGAGATTCAATTGTCAGTTTCAGGTTCCGCTAGTCTCGATGGATTCTTCGTATAATAGAGAATAGCTTAGCAGTAAGAAACATTCCATCCAGGTGTTTGGTGACCTTTTCACAGGGCCATTCCGTAGCCACTTGGGCTAGTTTGTACAACATAGCAATTGAGCTCTATGGACCTTGTTGACCCTCCAAGACACATTCAGTGGGTAAAACAAGTGTGATGTTTGGAAACATATTTTATAACTGTAAATAAGTTGTTTGGGACACCTAAACAAAATGGTTAATGAAATGTTGAGTTGCATGATATGACACACCTCCTAACTAAACTTCTATAGTGGCAGCGAAAATGAGAAACATGTTAGTAGTAGTAAAAATTTGTATCTCGTTGAAATCTGTTTAGATTTTGAATGTTGTGTATAAAACTTGATTGTGCCATTTCTCATCTCATTTGCTTATGTAAATATAGTCCAGTGTTATGCGGGGACGCGTCCCCCCCAAATCCTAGGGATCCTGGATGTCCGGGACATTCTGGGGCCGCTGAAACATGGAGGAATCGTTTCCTCGATTCCTCCATGTTTCCTATGTTTGACAAATGTAGGAAATGTCCCGGGGACGTTTGACAAATGTGGGAAACGTCTTGGGAATGTTTGGGATGGGAGGGAGACGTCGGGGACATCTGTACGTCCCCTAGACGGTTTAGAAACGACCTGGGGACATCCAAACGTCCCTGATGTCAACAACACTTTTTTCTTTAAAAAAATTATTTTCATTTTAATTTATTTTTAACTAATTTCTTTGTTGTTTTCTCTTTAAAATCATTTACTGGTGGACTGTGATATATGAATACAAAAATTTGCAAGCACAAATGCACATGGTGAATTGTCACAACATACTATGAAGACCAACATCATATATATTAATATTAAAAATTATATGAACACATCATATTAGTACAACTGTATGTATGTTATTGAGTTTCAACTTTTTAATATGGATGTCTTGACGTGGACTGTATGCACATGGTGGATTGATATATAAAAAATGAACTACTATTCATAAAATTTCTAAAATTTATCTGTATATTTTTAATATTTGTAATTTTATATATTATTTTAATAGCCACTTTTTAATATGGATGTCTTGACGTGGACTCTATGCACATGGTGGATTGATATATAAAAAATGAACTGGTAATCATTAAATTTCTAAAATTTATCTGTATATTTTTAACATTTGTAATTTTATATATTATTTTAATAGCCATCCCCCTGCTGTTCCCTCGCAGTCTTGAAATTTTGGAAATTTTTTGTCATCCTGAAAACTCTGTCCCCACGTCCCGCTGTTTCATTGTCCAGGAGTCTTAGGTAACTATGAAATATGCTGATTTGCTTGCGTAAAAGAAAAATAATGTTTTTCTCTCTACCTCTCTCTAAATTCTGAAAAACAGTTATGGCTTGAAAAAAATATGTGAAATAGTTATTTCGTTCTCTCTCTCTCTCTAAATTGATGTTTTAAGTTTTGCTAGCATATTAGATAGGAGGGGTGGGTCTATGCCAACTTGTTTGCTGACCCATGATTACATGATTTTATAGGTTGCAAATAGCGCGGTAGAATAGAAATGAATGATTCAAATTGAGATAAAATTGTATATAACTTGTAATATGTTATTTTGCTAGAATAATGACATGTAGTGCTTTTATGAATAATCGTGCCTTCGGTACACTTTGTCGTTTCAAAAAGTTAGTTTATATCTTGTATGCATTGTAATTGATATGAAATTGCATTTTTATGTGGTGCTTTTATGATTTAGATGCATTAGAGGAATTGTATACATTGATTAACTTTGTATTTCCCTTACAACATTGTCAAATATGTGGCCATAGAGTAGAGCACCTAAAATATGGAATATAAACGAGTTCTCTAAACCATTCCGTTATTTGTTCCTCCTCTCATTTGGGCCATGACTAGATCACTAAACTCCTATCATCATATGAGGAGACTTTAGAATTGTCGCAAGTTGTTACCCGACCTTACACATATGGGGAATCTACTTTGAGACTATTACCTTATCCTGAGTGACTATGTACGAGGCATGATTACATTTTGTATACTCTACTATGCCTCAAGTGAGTAAACCCCCGTATTTCTAGGTGTCATATTTTTAAAAATTTATCATTGAATAAGTTTGAATTCGATGTGCTTTGTAATGGCACTTTGAACCTATTGGATAACCAAGTCCTCATAAACTAGTAGGGTGTTAGCACCAATGAATGATCTCATGTGAGATCTAAATGCATGCAAATGGATCTAGTGTACCTAGTTCCTCTACGCACTAGACTTTTGCGAGAACCCCATTATGACATTATTAAGCCCTTGTAGATAGAAGTGTCACCTTGACAAGTAGCAAGGGAACACATTTGGTTGTATAAGGATTTTGCGAGATAAGGATGTCTTAACAACCCTGGTATTAACCCCATGGTGGAACATAAACATTGCAAATCGGAATACATTAATCCTAATACCCCCTTAAGATGTTAGTTATAAACAAAGCATTGAAATATATACGAACAATTGGAATAGTGCCTAAGAAGACATTTTGAATGCATAAAGTGGATTTGAGTTCTTGCTTATAACATGTGGTTTAAACTTGGGTTACCTAATAACAATAAAATGAATTGTTTCTTATGGAACCACGTTCCTTGGAAACAAGAATCCCTAATTGGGAAACGAGTGCTATATGACTCATATGTGCTTTAAAACGATGTCAACAAAGATTAAAATACACAATGTAATTGTGATAAAGAATAAAAGAAAATGAGTTGTATTTTCGGTGATTAAATGTTATGATGAAATGAGAGACTTGTAAATTCGAAATGAGAATGTATGCTCCTAGTACACGTTAAACATTGTGTAAATAAATGATTTAAAACAAGGACAATTAAATATGATGAAGAGGCAAATCAATGCTTTAACAAAAGGAATTTAATTGTAACAAGATGTAAACCATGAAATCTATGTACATGGTGGATTAAGCTTTTATTTTATCTCTCACTCTCTCTCTTGTGGATTATATTATTATTGAGTTTTGCTCTTTTGGAGCCAATGTGGCATTTGTTTTTGTCACGATTGTATGGATGTGTGCATGTGTGGGGGTGGATTCATCATTGTTGATGGAGGGAAAAGGTTGTGTTAGTGAAGGGAGGAATAATGAGTTGTATGTTTTATATGGAGGAATCAAGGGGATTTGTGGCTAGTTGTAGTGGAGGGATAAGTGTATATTAATATATCATATATCATATTTGTTTTAGAGGAACCAAAGGCTTGCTAGGATTCCCTAGCGGAGTGATAAGTGGTAACTTACAATGACGATTTCTCCCTTTGCAAGTCTCATAAGTAGGCTTGATAGTGTTGTTAGGAAATCTATTTAGTGCTCCATTAGATTGAATAATAATTACGAATGTAATTATTAGTATGATGTAACTGTTAGTGCAAAATCACAGCACCCCTGGATGCTGATCAGATTTCTAGGTTGATCACTCTTGCATCCAGTGTGATTGCATAACATTGAATCCTTTCTTTGAGTGTGGGACTCGTGAAAATGAGAAAGGAATCTCCAGAGAAGGCTGGTTCCTGCTCCTAAACTACCTGCCACAAGCTATTCCAGTGCAGGCAAGCTAATCTAAACCTAATCTAACCATGCCAAGGAGACAGAGAGAGAGAGAAAAGGGAAAAACAGCAAAAGCCTACACTAAAACGGTGATACACCAGAGAAGGAGAATGTTGAACATCTATCAAAACTGCCATGGAACAAGAAGAGGTGAGCAATGGGAAGGATGGACAGATGCATCACAGGCCCAGGGGTAGATTTCACACAGAAAATGTCCCAAAACTCCATGAACACAGCTCCAAACCTGCAATGAACATTCAAACGTGCACAAATACCTGCAATGAAGAGAGGCAAGAAGAAAACAAGCAAGAAACGAGCAAGAATGGACAGATGCATCACAAAACACGTTTTTGTGGCTTCAGAAGCTTGCACAAAACATCATTTCAATAGTAAAAGGCAAAAAACGCCATTACAGAGCAAGGGAGGAGGTTCGAACTCCATTTTCAACCCTAGAGAAGAAAAAGAAGGGAGGGCAGAGCAGAAAAGATGAACTTGTAATAATCCCTCCAAAATGAGCCAAATCTGGCTTTTACATTGCATGGGTCGAGCCCATGAGAGAGAAAACGTACAAAAACATGGGAGCCCATTCCTCATTGACTGCAAATGCATTAAATCAGCATGGAGGACCTTACAAACCCATACCCTGTCATTTTGACCAAATGGGAGGAGGGTGTGACCCATTCTGTATTAAATTTGGTCGCTGAAATGTCACTTCTGGCCATGAACACGTACCAGAAATGTTTTTGAATTTTCTCTCTCCAAACTGAACCAAAATTAGAGGTTGACCATGGAATCCTGTAGAGAATTTCACAAGCTTTCCAATGATATAAAGAACGTGCAAATCCGAGCTCTGGATCAAAAGTTATGGGGATCTGAAGTTTTAGGGCAAAAACGGCCCAAAAAACGGATCAGCGGGCAAAAATTTGAATTTTTCCGCGCTCCGCTGGTCGGACGCCACGTGGCAAGCGCTGATTGGACGAGCAATTCTCTCTCCTCTGCCTCCCGCGGGTTTCCCTTTGAAAATTTTGACTTTTCTTACACTTTGGAAAAAATTTCATTTTCCCCCTGCGCCCCGCCACTTGGGACACGTGGCATCATTTGGTTCGTCGACAGGGGCGTGGGGAAAACCTTTACCTTTTAGTTTTCGGCCAAAACTTTTGCTAAATTTTTTAAGTCCTCCCCGAGCTCCGCACTTCCCCCGCCTTAGGATGCGTGTCCTGTGTCTATTGGCTCGGGCCGACCCTTCAAACCTCGCCCTTTGAACTTTTGGGCCCAAAAACACTTAGTTGAAATTTTTATTGCGCCTCCCCTTGTGACACGCGTCACATTCTGATTCGTTGGTGGCTTTTCCGGGTCTTCGCGTCCCTCGCGTATTTTTGGCCCGGATGTCCCAAACCGTCTGGGACAAATTTCTCCGATCCGCCTGATTCGGGCTTCCCTGTTCCTCTTTGAGGCGAAGACACGTGGCACATTTCCATTGGCTCTCGGCTCCTTCGGCTTTTCGCGTCCCACGCGTCCCTTTGTCCCAACTGTCCCGGACTAAAGTTCCCTGTTTTGGCCGATCCGGGCGGTTCGCGTACATTTGTTCCAACTGTCCCGGACTGTCTGGGACAAATTCTTCCAAACCGCCCGAAATGGGCTTCCTTTGCTCTCGGCCGCTTCGCCTTTTCGCGTCCTTCGCGTCCTCACGGCCCAGATGTCCCAGCCTTATCTGCACAACAGTTAGTCAATTTTTTCACCTTCGGCCGGTTCGCCCTTTCGCGTCCTGCGCGTCCCCACGGCTCGGATGTCCCTTTGCTGCGCGGACCGCCTGGCGGCTTTTCGGCCGGTTCGCGCCCTGACGTCCCAACTTTCCCAAGGACTGCCTGGACTAGGACTTGGCCGATTTTCATGATTTTTTCTGCCCCAAGCTTAGTTTTCTGCATTTCTTCCATTTTCTCGACCTATTGGGATTCCTTCTTGGATGGGAGAGTTAGAGAGAAGCAGAGGGACCCTAAAAAACATGATTTTGGGCCTTGAATCGATCTACTTGCTCGGGACTTGAATATTCTGATGCATGTTATCAAAATTACCCTGGGGGGTGAATTTTTGACAACAGTAACCAAGTGGGTGAGTTGTTAATAACCTACGTAAATAGGACTAAGTTATAACAAGTCACAAATATAACTATTTGTTTATGGGTTGTTTTCGAGGTAGTTTGATCTCCTATTTTATAGGAAAACTATTTCCTATATATTGACATGTATAAGAGTGAAATATATGAACGAAGATTATTATTCCGTGAATAATATTTTGTTTTCCTGAGTAATTCTGTCGAAATCTTTTCATCTGGTATCAGAGCAAGATAGTTTTTCTGGTGTATATGATGGATTTTTGAATATTGTGAGGGGTAGTCTTATTTCTATTTTCCTTTAAAAATGAAAATTTTGAAATGTGCAGATCTATCATATCCTTATCCTTAGATCTCCTTATATGTAGTCTCATACACACTCAGTCATTGTGTTCCAAGAGTAGTCTCAATCAACACAGATTGAGATCATTGAAAGAATCCACCAAGGAACGACTCAGATACGAGTTTGAGTATTACAAGGTAGATATATCTCAAAACGTTTTCTCAGGGTTCGAGGATTAAAGGTGTGAGACGTTATTTTTGTGCCTGGTGTAGCTTAGAAAAAGGCATTGCGGATAAGTTTTAAGGCGTGTTAGAGTATTGCAGTATGTGTTAAAGTGCAACTACCATCAGTCAAATTTTTGTTTATAGTGAATAGACCATTTAAAATCCAATTCGATATGACTGTTTGCTTTATCATTCCAATGCTCCTTTGATATGTTCTTATTGGTCCATGCAACTTTTTCCTTTGCTGTTCATTTGTGCCATGCTCAAATCTGTGCACCCATATTTCATATGCAGTCCCTGAGTTCTAGGAAATATTGGTCTTGGTTTCCCTGCATATCTGCAAATTTGCAAATCTTTGTACATTTGTCACCATTATTCGCTTGAACAAACTGTAGATCTTATCTTTAGATTTGGCTTCAATCAATGTCCCGTCCATTTGAGTCATTTGAGGGATATTAATTCTCGATTAAGTCAACAGTTGCGGATACTGGCTCTCACTTGACGCCATGCAGAGGGTTTAAGACTATATTTTGTGCACACTTTAGCATGTGGAGAAATAATTGTCCATCGTCATATCTACATGCAGTTCAAAGCTCCTCGTGGAATATAGCTTCATCTCATCTTCCTATCCCCTAGGCGGTGCAACAAAATTATCTTTCTTGCCATGTGTTTTCCAAAGGAAATTCTTGTCGCTGTGGTTACAACTGTGGAAGTGTACTCATTAGCAACTTGTGATTGTTATGCGCGGATTTGGTTCTATCCACATCTACCTCCATTAGTGTTCCATTTGCCTTGAAGGTCGTGAGGGTGCAGTTCATCAAAGATCAATAGTTTTGGTATTTAAGATTTGTTTAGTTTTTATGTTTCTCATATGTAAGATTTATTTAGTGTCTCTCATAATTTGTGAAAATATATAGTCTTTAAAAATAACTTCGACCCATTTGTTAAGTTGATTTATTATGTTCAATAGTGTATTGTCTAGGTCCCAATTTATTATAATAAGTTTATACCGAGGAGTATAAACTACAGTAATTATTAGAAATAGTCCTAATGTTAGTGAAAGAAGGTTTTTTTATAACATTTTAAGTTTTAATCTTGTTGTCATTGTCATTAGTAGGTCTTATGTCCAAAAATCATTATCATTGTGTCAACTATTGTTATTGAGTTAAATCAATGTGTATTGTAAGTTGGAAATCCAAGGTCACATAGTTGATTTAAGGTTTTTGTTATTGTGGTGTCAAGAGTCGTCAAATGTCAGAAAATTAAAAAAGTTGGAAAATAAAAAAAATTACCTTACGGACGTATTTCCAGTGTTACCCAACGTCCAGAAAATAAATGGTTTCACATTGTGGGGGGGGAAGAATAAACACTGTGGCAATCATTGAGCTTCATATCCAAATCCAATTGAGTTAGCAACACATGTACTGGAGGGTGGAGGCACATGAGGTTGTAGGTCAATCAACAACCTCTCGTCAATCACCAACAATGGGGCTTCACGAAGCTATGGTGACAGTGTGTGTGCAAGTTTGCTTTTATTTCAGAGTTGCAGTTTGTTGTGTGCAGTATGATTTCAGAGTTCATGTTGTGTTGAATAAGTGAAATGTTCACATTGAGGGGGGGAACATGGTCTCAATGTTCCATTTTCATTTTCCCCTCTTTTCAGTTTGTATTCAGTGAGCAGTGTTTCCTACATAATTCCCTGCAGGAAAAACATAGTGGACAGACGAAAGCACAAGGAAAATTAGCATCATGATATTTGGTTGTCCGGTAAAACCATCCTTTGTTGAGGTTGTTGGTTGTCCTATAAAACTATCCTTGTTGAGGTTGTTGGCTGTCCTGTAAAACCATCCTTGTTGAGGTTGTTGGCTGTCTTGAAGAACCATGAAGATCATGAGCACGCACGGGCGACATGCTGCGAAAGGAAGTGCAATTGTTTTTCTCCCATGTTCGCACTAAGGGGGGAATGTTAGGAAATCTATTTAGTGCTCCATTTGATTGAATAATAATTACGAATGTAATTATTAGTATGATGTAACCAAGTGGGTGAGTTGTTAATAACCCACATAAATAGGACTGAGTGAGTTATAACAACTCACGAATATAACTGTTTGTTTATGGGTTTTTTTGGAGGTAGTTTGATCTCCTATTTTATAGGAAAGCTATTTCCTATATATTGACATGTATATGAGTGAAACATATGAACGAAGTTTATTATTCCGTGAATAATATTGTATTTTGTTGAGTAACTCTGTCCAAATCTTTTCAAGTGTGACTCATATTTATTGATGAAATGTCCTCACTCTCTTCTTATCATTAATCTTTTGTTGCATTTGATTGCTCATTGGAGCACATATTTATTTATTGGATGGGTATTGTTATTGCATGTATTAGTATGTTTGTGTATGTATGAATGTTGGGGATTTGCATTTGCCATAGGTGGAAGGGTAAGTGTGATTATGGTACATATGGGTTTTGCTTATTTTATGTGGAGGAAACAAATTTTGGAGAGGCTAGCCTTAGTAGAGGGATAAGTGCGGAAGGATAAGGGTGTTTTCATGCACGGTTGCATGACTATCTTGGAGGAACCAATGGCTAGTCTTCCTTTCTTAGTGGAGGGATAAGTGGAAGTAATGACATCCTCTTTCTCTTGACACACCATTGGATAGTTTGGTTGTGTTATACATAGTGTATGTTGACATCACCTTCTCCCTTGTCCCGGTTGTGCAAGAGGTGATGCATGTACTCTATGACTCAGGTGTTGTTGTGTTGTTATGTGGGCCCAAATGATGTTGTTTAAAAGAAAAAAAATTATCCTGGTTTTTGGCCTAAGATTTGTGGGTGTTACAGGCTCCTATACCATGCTATTTTCCATGGACCAGCAAGGACTCAAACTTAGGAACTCCCATTTACATACTGGGGTGCTCTACCACTGAGCTACCCACGCATTTGTGATCAAGGCTTTCTAGTAGGCTCCTTTTTATGGTTCGGGCGTGGTTAAGTTTCTCCAACAAATGAAAAATTTACTGCTGTTAGAAAGTATCCCTCATATGACCAAGAACTTTATGCCATTGTCTAGGTATGCAAGCATTGGAAACAAATACATATTAGGAAAAGAATCTATGTTCATACAAACCATGAATTATTGTAATTTTTGCAGACACACAAGCTGCAGCAAGAGAGCTAATTACCTTGAGCAATTACACATGAATATCGTATATAAGAAATAGACTGCCAATCCAATAGAAGATTTTTTGAGCAGACATCAGGTCATTGCTCTCCTCATCTTGCTTGGCACATGTGGGCATAAAAGAAACACTTGGCCAGGACTGTATTAAGTGGGTTCAGACTTTGCAAAACTCTATCAATCTTTAAATTTTAGCAAAGTCAATTCCAGATTACTACTTGAAAAGTGGAATATTGTATCACTTAGGACACCTAAGCATATCAACCAAAGCTGAGTGTCATAAGTTGATATGGGAGGCTCATTTTAGTAAGGTGTAACACTTTGGGGATATTGCAAAGTACATAAAATCTTGTATTGCATGTGCTATAGCGATGCTATCCAACAAGGAACAAATATGTTCTCCTCTGCTCAAGAAGAAGCAGGCCTTATGAATCATTGTCCATAAATTTCCTCTTAGGTTTTCCCTTTCAAACCATGGCGTTGTTCGACTTTTTTGTGGTAGTAGATAGATTTTCAGAGCTGGCAAATCTTGAGCCAGGTTGGACAGCTATCTTAACTCAGAATACAGCCATCTTAACTCAGAATACAGCCAAATTCATTTTAAATTTATGGGTTCATTTTGGAATACCATCTACCATCATATCTTTACAAAGATTCTGGAAGGAGTTTTGGTCAGGGATGAACACCAAATCGATCATGTCTATAGCATTCTATTCTCAACTTAATGGACAAACCTGAAGTGGTGAATGGGATGGTTGTAGACCTTCTTACAATGCATGATTTCCAACAAGCATTGCAGTTGGGACAAAAGCTTTCGTTTTATTCCACATAGCTGCAGTGGAGTTTTTCAGAACTCTACGGAACACGACCCTTTTCAGGTATGTTTGGGTTCTCAACCCGCAGCACCCATAGATGTAACTTATGCCATGCTGCCTACAACAAGAACTTCTGTCTTAGAAAAAAGTTGAAAAAGCAGCTAAATTCATAGAACAAATTCAGCTGATTCAATTGCAAATAGAAACAATCCTACAAAAAACCAACGGCAAGTATAAGCATTGAAATGGTTAACATGAATTCCCTCACCAATTCAAGGTTGGGTATCAAGGATGGCTTCAGTAGCAAAAGGAAAGACTCGAATGACTTTAACGCAGGACGATGAAATCTTTTTGGTGCAGCACACATACTATCACAATGAAAATTGGAGATAACATCATAATGCATTTGAATTAATCTTCCAACTTATCTTGATCTACATTAGTATTTAATGCAGAACTCTGGCATCCTTACTTTCCACCTTCGTTGGAAACACCAGATTTAAAAGAAGAGTTCTAACTAGCAAAAGTATGCACGGGTCAATCATCTAATGGACTAAGCAATCACACATTTCACAAGGTTGTTAAACTTGGCGTGATCCCTCACCAAGTGAAATGGTATGTTAGAGTGCAAGTTGCAGAAACATTTCCACACTTTCTCAACTAGGTGCAATGGGGTTGGTTACTTCTGAATGAGGGTTGATGTATCCAGGAGGATCTAGAAGTTAAATTGTGGTTTGTCAACTCATGGATTCTCCAAATTATGCGCACTAACATCTGTTGACTTCATTATGCCCTCATGCCTTCAGTACTAATAGAGACTTAAAACACTTGCCCCATGTTGCCACTGAAAAATGACAGAGCCTGAAATACCAAATGGCAGAAGATGAACAGTTGCTCATGTTTTAACCGTCCATCCTCACCTTTCTCTTCCACATGCATATAGTTCTGTGATATAGTTATTCCGTGAGGATAGACCTCTGTTATGGAGTTAATTTTCAGTTTGTTGTGTCATGTATCCAACCTCTTAGATTTTGTACAGAACTTACAGAATTAATATAGCTTGTCATTACAACTCTCTTATGTTGTTTCATGGTTTGCTTAATGAGTGCATGTGTTTTTCTCTTTTTCATAATACACTAATTATTATTCATTAGCAGTAACGTAAACTGTTTCCACTAATAACACATTGAAACCCTCGTTTTGGTGTTGTCCCCTTGTTCCTTGGATCACCCCTGAGCTCTATATAAATTTCAGTTAATTCACAGAAGTATACTATATTTGTGCAATGTCTTCTATAATGTCAGACTAGTAATATTAAAACTGAAATTTCTTTTCAAGAAGCTCAAAACTGAAGTTTGGCATGCATTCTTACTCATCTGGCCCATTTGTCATTGCAACTCAACATATGATCCCGATGGGAAATTCTTTAGTGTTTGCATTTGTTAAGACCTACAGCAAAATTTTAACTAGCATCATTTGGTAATTTCAATGTGAAACTGAAGTTATAATGAAAATCTCACGCAATTTGCAGCTGCAACGAAGTCAAAGGAAGATTTTTAATGCAGAGGTTACCAGCATATGATAGCACACGAAACAAGAAAACACAATAATCAAGGAACGCTCAACTCATAGCTATAACCTCACGACACAGCACTGCACTACAGGAAGTTGGATTAGAACTGTTATTACTGCTCGTTAGACACCTCCTTTTTGTGCAGAGGTCTTAAACAATACCACAGCCTTCAGTCACAAGAGAGTCCAGAATAGGAAGCACAGAGGGGCTCTTAGTTCATTTCATACACGGGTATCCACACCTATTGACAATCCAATTTTTTTGGATGAGGGTAAACTTTGAGGGTGTTGAAAGTACCCACATCCTTGTACAATTGAAGATTTTTGAGAGGGTCCACAACCTTGGTTACAATGAAGGGGACCACCATTAGGAACCCAATTGAAGCAACCATGAAACCATAATGAAGATGCAGTGACCAACGACAACGACCGCAATGAGTGGAGCAGCAACCAGCGACAACAGCGAGTGAAGCAGCAACCAGCGACAACAGTGAGTGAAGCAGCAACCAGACGACAGCGAGAGAAGCTGCAACCAGCGAGTGAAGCAGCAACCAGCGACAACAGCGAGAGAAGCAGTGACCAACGACAGCACAACGAGCAGAGATGCCGCAACTAGCACCACTCCCACCCCATCGGCTATTGACAATCCAGATTGATAACCTAAACAAAGGAATAATAAAAATATTCTCTGTCCTAGATGCATTATTGCTTTAGCTTCTTGTGTACAACTAAGTTATGTGCTTTATAAACAAAATATTTTGCATGATATTTGTTGTCTTGACTGATTTGAAGTCCCAAACTAAAGGTGTGCAATTCTTGATGATTTTTAATTCATCAAACTGTTTAGCATTTGTGTTTTCATTTCTCATGCTTATGAATCTCACCATTGATCCCCAAATAATATTTCCTAGTTACTTGTGCTCTGCCCTCTGTGGTTATAAAGTTTCTCATAATTATATTTCAACAATTTGCTTCGTAAAATGGATTTTCTATGTAAGACCTTGAATGAACAAGAATATTGTCTGTTTTGATATGCTGTGTGTTCAATGTTATGCTATTACTCATGATGTAAGTCAATGATACAGAGGCTGCTAGAGTTTTAGATTATCAAGATACAGAAGGCATCACATATTATTTTAGGGCCACTGAATTTAATTTAATTTTTGCAGGCATTGGTCCTTAAATATCTTTTGTTTGTGCGGGAAGAAGGAGGTGGCCCTTCCTTCAATGTCCTGCAACATAAACTAGGGTCTCAAGATGCAATAATTGCAGATACATTTTATTTTTTTGCAGAACATCAAAAGACAAGGTATATTGCTTATTCCTTTTGTTATTTCAAAAATGTAATTATTCACTCCCATAAACATAAAGCAAAAATTGTGTTGGGAAGCAATTCACATGCGTCTCGAATTGGAATTTCATGGGTTTATTCAAGTGAGTTATTGTAAGGGATAGGCTATCTTCTTGAAGTGGCATGTTGACTTAGGTTCTGTATATTCTTAACAACTCATACATAGGTTGAATAGTCAGTACAGTTCAAAATTGATTCTTGGGAAATCTGCTATAGTTATGTTCATTAGTAACTACAGAATGAGAATTCATAACAAAGTAACATTGGCTTGATTTTCTGTGATCGCTTATCTCTAAAATGTTAATCCTCAGTTCTTAACCTTGTTAGTCGAAGTCTATTAAGGAATATGGTTGGAAACATGCATGTTCTAGCTACAAAAATTGTGATGTATTGGAGTCAGATAAAGATACTCTTTGGTTTATATTTGAACAATTTTCTAGTTGTAATTTCTGCCATATTCTGAAGGTTGAATTAGATCCTGTTAGATGAAATAGTGATACGAGTTCTTAGTGAAGTCTCATGACCTTTCTTAAGGAGTGTTGATATCAGACACAAAAGTCAGAATTACATTTAGGATGGCCTTGTATTCTATTCCCAAAGCAGAAAAGTGCTATAATTACATCATTGGGGATATTTATATAAAATTGTTTATTCCTATTGCTTCTTTATTCTTTGTTGGCAACACCTATTGAGAAGTTCTCGACAGGACTCTCGCCAACCATCCGAGTACTTGAAAATTTGGCTTGTCATTTTTGGAAAACATTCATGATGAACTTGCTTGGCTCAAACTCAGTCAAGCTTGGAATTTTTTTTGATAAATCGACAGCGTTACTATGGTCTTTCTTAAAGCGTGTTGATATCATACACAAAAGACAGAATTACATTCAGGATGGCTGTCTCCTATTGCCAAAGCAGATGAGTGCTATTATTACATCATCGTGGATGTTTGTGTAACATTGCTTATTCTGTTGCTTCTTTATTCTTTGTAAGCAACACATATTGAGAAGCTCAAGATAAGACTCTCGACATCGGGCTGAGTCCTTGCAAATTTGACTCACCTTTTTTGAAATACATTCATAGTCAACTTGCTGGGCTCAAACTCAGTAAAGCTTGGAAAGTTTTGGTAACTTGATACTGTTTCTATTTGAAAATTTCTTGAGTCCAATAGTATGACCCAATTGTAAAAAGAACTTATCAAGTATTGAAATTGGATTTCCGAGCAGAATAAGTCTAGGCTGTTTCGGTACGGGTACGGGTATAGGTACAGTATGCTGAAACGGAATTTTTAAAAAACCTCGGGTATGGTACGCTGCAGGTACGTTCGTACAATATATTTTTAAAAAGTAGAAAATATAAATATATATAAAAATTTAAAGAAAACAACAAGCTTATAGTCTCAGCAACCTATAAAATATTAGAAGCCAACAACAAGCTTATTATGAATCAGAAGCCATCTAAAGCAAGATTTTTTTAACTGAATACAAGAAGACCATAAAACATTAAATCTATGAGTCCATCTACTAATGGGCTCACAGACATTCCACTTATTGTTAAGGCCCAGGGAAAGGTTTGGGGAGAGGGAAATCTTTTCATAGATTTGTTTGGAGGTAGCCTCTTGAAGAAAGGGCCCTTTGAGCCACCTCATAGTATCCCAAAAGTCATTCTCATCCTCCATAATTAGTCCAGTAGAGGGAGCTGTGAAAGCATTTATGAGCATTGTATAATTCTGAACTGAGATTGAGGAAGCTTATAAAAAGCTTTAAGGTCTGTCCATTCCATCCACTTCCCAAATCAGTACAAGTCATGAAATATTTTAATTCCTTTCTCAATCCAAAGGAGGGCAAAGCAGTCTCTTTTCAAGGCAAGGATCTTGTCATTATATTTCAGATTCGACAAAATCGATTTGAAGGCTTGGCACCTAGTGTCAAAGGAAGAGAAGATAAGCTGCCGAACCACCAAGTGCTTCACTTGTTCCCATGCCTTCCAAATTGACTGAAGAATAAAGGACCCATGAGGAGCAACAAGAAAGCACCCAAATAGTAAGTCAACCAAATGAAGTCCTTTTCATCTCTCTTGACCCTTCGGAGCCTATTGGCAATATTGAATCTCAGACAAACTTTCCAAGGTTTAATTCCAGTCAAAGTCCTCAAGTTTTATTTATTTTTTGGCACTTAAAAAAAAACCACTTGGGTACGTACCCACAGGCCCTGGGTACATCCCGGGTATAGAAATTCGTATCCGGGATGTATCCAGGGCCTGTGGATACATACCCACAACTTACCCGTACCTGTACCCGGTACGTATCAAGCCTGGTGCGGGGGGGGGGTACTTGGCGTTTCTGGGCAGTCTAGGAATAAATTATTAAATAGGAGAACTGCTATAGGAGGTCCACTGGACATTCAACACATCAATTTTTTGCAGATTTGGTGAAGAACATTGAAATTTGCAAGATCATCCCGGTTCAACTTTTTAGTTGCGATTCATTTGGGCTATATGGTCTTTTACAAAGTTTCAGTTGGGGGGCAGCCTAGCACAGTGAATATATTTTTGCAGATCTTGAATAGAAGTCTTCGAAGGATATAAGGATATATGCGATATTTTGGCAATATGTTATTTTCCTTCTTCGCAAAACCCTAAGTTATTGGTTCGTTTGGTGTACGGGTATGGAGAATCGGGTTCGCTAGTATGGAAATTGTTTTTGCACCTTGGGCGCCTTGGATATGGCCTTAAAAAAATATGAAACATAAATATTCTAGCCTAATAATCAAGAATTAACGTAGTTATAATTGATAATGCTAACTAAATGCCAAATGTCATGAGAAGTATTAATTGTTAGATCAAGATTAATATTCATCGTTATATTGTTCTTCATTGAGAACGTCAACATCACTATCATTATAATTGAAAAAAGCCAAAATTTGAGGGTTTGCCACGGGAATGCCGGGGATCTCCAACAAAAGAGCCCAAATGTGCTTGGGTGATCCGGTATTTACCCAGGATGAACTCACAAGCGTATATGCCATGTATCGAGTATAGTCAGGTGTTAAGATTTTTTTTGGGGGGTGCCGAATAGGTATCCTAGGTAAAAGTTTAAAACCAAATCAAAAGAAAGAAAGAATTTATGTTAATTTCCACGAATGGCCAAAGTTGGTCAATGGGACTGCAAATTGCAAGGGGGTGCTAAAAATCGCCCAAAGAGAATATGGAGGGAGACTACATAGTGTTTTTGCAAAGATCTTGGTTGAGGGAGGGTACAATGCAATTTTGTAGAAATTTAAAGGATGGGGGAGTGGTGGATTGACTAAAACACTTCCTTGCAAAAAGACTTGGTGGTAATGTAACCACAAGTAAACTATCAAACAGACAAATATTTGGAACTATCAAATGTTGAGACTTGTTGGAGAAAAGGTCGTGGACCTTCATTGCTTCTCCATCCCACTAACAAATGCTTATAGTGCTTGTGTGATAAGTGAGTTCCTTTGCCTTGTGATTATTACAAAAATTAAATGAGGATAAAGGTTATTGACTACTCATGGAGGTCATCTTAAACAAACACGACTAAAATTCCACAAAAAACAATAATCTAAATAAACTTATTGCTTAATTTGTTTTTTAAGAATCTAAGACGCCAAAAATTATATAAATTTTTAAATTCTAATAATCTAAAAGATAGATCGAGGCCACTTTGACCTTGATATGTCCTTGCTAATTCCTATATACGAATGGAGTTCAACAAAAGATTTAAATTGCTTCATTTTATGAAACCTTTAATCATTTTCTAAAAGAATGCTGCTGGTTAAGCTTACATTATATGCATACTCTCACCTCTTTCAAAAGCTGTTATAGCCTTGTCATCACCTTGCCATATGTCCAACAACTTGTGCAACTATGTTTACCTTGTTCTTTTGGTTCTTATGGCCTTAGAGATGCCCTCTACAATCACGACCCTTGAATGATTTGTGCACGATTCATGATGTGCTCAACACAACTTGCCTAAAATAAGTTCGTTGGTACTCAACTTCAAATATGTACGCTCTTTACATACCTCTTGACTCTACTCGTTGTACTCTCTACAAGGGGTTTCCATTGAGGTGATAAACTACTTCCTACGTAAATGTTGATGCTCTTGGGAGTTCAATGACCTGCAGGTCTCACATAGCATGCTGACCGTGCTCAGACTACTGATGTGGCATAGTTGCAAACATAAGAGGCATGACTACACGAAATATAAAAGTCTAGGGGCACCTACACACCCAAACAAGTGGATTGCAACTGTAAACCCAAAGCCATAATGGAGGAATACTTTTCCAAAAAGAAATGTGATAAACGCATACGATTGTATTGATATAAAAATGAATTGATTACATAAGGAGGGGAAACCCCTTATTTATAATTAAATGAGTAACTATTAAGATCTGTGTTGATGGATACTCCACCCCTAGTTCTAGGGCACATGTAACAACATGCTAGATATAGATACGGCTCGGCGCATCTTGGATACTTGGACACTGCACCCATCTGTATCTCAATACGAACCTGTAATTGTGCCATATCAGATACACCTGAATGTGGTAAGCAGGGCAGCTATAGTCATATTTGATTTAACAGTTAAAAAAATGAACAAAAAAAACCCTTAAAAAGGCTAAAAAGATGCTAAAGACCGCAAATGATATTTTATAATGCATTTTAGTAGCAACATTTGAGGACATGGAGGTAAGAGTTGATTTTCTCTTTTACTTCAAACTTTCACATTGGCTCTGATCAACATGTAATTCTTTTGATCTATTTCTTTTGGCCAGCTCTTCTTTTCTTTCATTTCTTCTATTTTCTGCTGGTCTACACAACCTACAATTGTTTTTAATCCATTGAATACTGAATTTCCTACTTTCCCGTGGACTGGAAGTGTGTAATTTTAATCTAATGTATAAGTTCGTTTATAATTTAAAACTGATAAATATTATTAATATATTCTTCATTTTATAATCTAGATTATTATAGTATTTTAAATATTATATATTATGCCTTATTCAATCGTATTCATATTAGGGGGTTTTAAAACTAGTCGTATCCGTATCAGATAGTGTATCCGTATCCATATTTGTATCTGTATCCATGCAACTCTGCTTAAGACCCCAAAACACAGTGGTATTCCACCTATAGTTTCACAAAGCAGTTTCCACCTACTACCACTAACTAAAACATTCTAAGAGTTAGTTTGTGGAGCAAAATACTAGGTAGAACCTAATATGTCTAGATACATCGAACTTAGATAGCTTGTTGAGCAAGCTACTTATTCAAAGTGACCCTCTGTTACCAGGAAATGCCTAGGGCCCCCCCGTTTCCGTTTCTGAAACGTTTCGGAAACGGAAACTCCTTCGAAACGTCCTAGTCTCCTAGAGATAAGTATACATGATAATAATGTATAATTTCAATGAATACAAAATATTTTGAGTGTTTTATCAGTTATTCTTATCAATTATGGTGTATGGAGTACAATTTTAAAATGAGTACTATGTGCACACACACACACACATATTTTAATAATATATTGTACAGAGGTTTCCCGTAACGTTTCGTATCCAAGGTTTTTTGAAAATTGCCGTTTCCGCATTTCATACCCGTTTCCGTTTCCATTTCCATTTCCGTTTCCTGGCAACATAGATTCAAACCCAACAATACATAGAATATGAGTTTTATGACAAAATAGCTTATCTACTTTCTAAACCATACTGAAAAAAGGCACACAACATGCCCTCCTCTTTGGGAAGCTTTGTTCCCAAAGCTTGAGGACCACATCAAAGCTCGCACATGCATCTTCTTCTTCTTCCGCTTCTTTAAGATGAGAACATGAGAGTCGAGACTACATAATTGGATAAAAACTTTAACAACAGCCTATCTTGATGAAATCATTCACATCATGCTTATGTAGATACTCAAAGGTCTCATGTTAATCAATATTGTGTTCAATTAAAGAAATATCAACCATTACAAACATGTGATCAATACTATCACCACTATACATTCCCAATTGTAGTTGTGTCTATGAAAATCACATTTGTGGGAAATCGTGCATAAGCAATGGAAGACCAAAGAAACAATTATTTGTTGAACCACAATCCCCATCTTGTAAAGAATAAGTTTTGACATGAAGAGCATCTTTTTATATATTCTTGTGACCACTCACAATGATCGCTTCTTCTGTAACTTTTTTTTTTTCCAATGCATTACCCTTATTAGCAGATTCTCTTTGGAGAAGAGGTGATCTGCTAGAGAGAAATTGGCGGATTTTGTTCACCTCATCTGCATCATACTCGTAAGTACAATCATCATACAAAAGAGGAGAATCATAGAACATAGGCTGAAAATTATTTTCTTAAGCATATATAGCAGATTCTTCAAACAAAATCCAAAACCATTTACCCTCATCCAAATAAAGGAAATCCTCATACCACTCTATGCAACTACCCTTCAAATTTAGCCATGCATCTATTTCTTTCTCATATTTTGATGTACATCTAAATGAATTATACATGTATCAACTGCATTTTCCTTGTAGAACTGAATGCCTAACCTTGCTTGAAATATATCTGTTATCTTTTTTCATCATTTTCTCTTGACTAGATTTTGAGGATAAAAACTGTTAAATTTCATAGCTTCTCTTCGAGTAATTTTAGAAATAATCACGAGAAAACATTCATTTGAAATCTTAGTCTACTTTCAGACAAAAAGACGACACCTCAATCAGATGTTGGAATTGAAAGTTATGCTTTGTTGCAATCAGGTAACCAAAATTGTTGTTTTATCTGGATGATTCCAGAACAGCAGCTTGCAATTGATATATCTCACTTGATACTACTTCAAATTTGACAAATTCATACTTATTGGAAACACCTTCAATTCTACTTTCCAACCTTAGAAGTTTCGTCTCATACTGACTCTTGAGTGAAGAAGTTATGGCCTTAGCAATAGATGACATTTTTTCTGCCATGTAAATATGATATTGACTCGGATACTGTCTGTAGCATACCTGCAAATGCAAGAGGCACAATTACATGAACTACAAAAGTATGGGGGCAGCTGCACACACAAATAAGTGGATTGCACCTGCAAATCTAAAACAGTAATGGAGGATTACTTATACAAATTAAAATGTGATGAACACATAAGACTGTATTGATATGAAAATAGATTGATTACATCGAGAGGGTAAACCTTCTATTTATAATTAAACGAGTTACTCTTAAAACCGTAAGCCGTATTGGTATTCCACTCTTTACAAAAAGAGTGGTTTCCACCCACTACCACTAACTCAAATATATTAAGAGGTAGCTTGTGGAGCAAGCTACTAGAAAGAACCTAACGTGTCTAGAATCTAGATACATTAAACTTAGGTATCTTGTTGAGAAAACTACTTGCATAGAATATGAGCTGTATAACAAAATAGCTCATGTACCTCATAAAACATAATGACAAAAAATGGGTTATATTTTGGCACACAAGTGGCCCATGCAACAATAGTTACTGCCCTTAATGAGTTTCACCATGATGGCATAATTGATCTTTATCAGCTCACTTCCCTTTTGCTATGCAATGAACCTTTCCTACCTTGAACTATACTTCACTCAACCTTTCTCTTCCCATTGTGGTTAAATGGATTTACAGCAATAGCGTCTAAAACTACATCACTTGCCTTTATGGCGTTTTAATAACTCAAATTGTTTGTAGCAGTAAAATCTTTTGTTCATGCATTCAAATTTTGGTTTCAAATTTCTTATTGTGATGCCATTGATGGAAACATCCTTACATACACCCTCTGATAGATCGAATCATTTGTGGTAAGAGAAGAAAAAATCAAATTTCATATGGAAAAATAATTTTCAGTTTCCTTCCACAATACGATTGACAGAAACATCTATATGTCATGATCAGCATATGCTCTAGGACATTAAGTTGCAGATTACATTATGGTTATAAGGATCTCACATGTTCAAACACTAAGAGTTTAAAAGAATGCACTTTGGGTGTATCAAAAGGAAAGTATTCTAGATGTTGCATACAACCTATTGTTAAATTCCTGAGAAGAGTCTTTGCATGTTATGTTGTCAACTGTACATCCTACCAATGCTATGATCTCCAGTATGCAGTTGTTTTTTTTGAAAAAGGTCAAAATGTATTAATAGCAAGATAAAAATTACAACAGATCAGGGCCAGCCATTAAGAAGACTGGAGTTCAAGAATACAAGATCAAGTGGATATAACATTGGGTCCAGAAACATCTGTAACTTTCAACCTATCATTGAGCATAGTAAATAATGCATCAAACACGAATCTACATGATAAGATGACAATAACCCAAAAAGTAAGGTAATGAGGACTGTTTTTAACCCTAGTAGTTTCCATACCAGTGGTCATGATACTGATAGTATTATATATTACAAATTGTTATTGAAAATTACCAAGTCTAATGATCACAAGGTCAAACTAGAGGAGAAATAAAATATCAAAATTAAAAAGCTTTGTATTCCGAATTCCTAGTCTTTTCTCTAAGATAAGCCAACAGAACCAAAAGATGAACATCCATGATTCAGAATGAGGGCTACCACCCTCATGAGCCTTGGCAGACTGAGGAATCCCCATTCTGTCTTTAATCCTATTAAGGGAGAAAAAAAGGACAAAAATGGGGTCCTCCCTAGCCGAAGGTATCATCACAATACCACCAGCTTGAGGATTATAATGAATATGAGGCTGAAAATCTGGCTCACGTGCTTGCAATCGTTCCGCAATCCTTATTCACATATCCATATGTAGAAGCAACTCAAGTAATAACCCACATAAATTGTTATTGCATGTCCATAAGTTTGGTTTGCTTGTCTTTGTACTCCATCAAATGCAAATAGTCTCTTTGCAATCGTAGATCAGTAAAATCCTTTTTTTCAATTTGCTTAGTGGATACTTCTGTCCATGGCCAGGTTGAAGCTAATAAGCCCAGTATCCAGAAGGTTTGCATCTAGGTGCAGATCCACCAGCTATTGTCTTGCGGTGTTTGTGGGATTGTGGGGACATTTTGGGGGATACTTGCTCTATCACTGCCCAACAAATTATTAGGAGTGACTTAAACAGAATGAGGTGCACCAATACCCACCTGCACTTGGCCAACCCCATGGAAATGAATAGGGTTGTCATCATTGTCCTCATTTTAATGGGCACAGGCTGGTGCTCTTCATTCATCAGGTGAGGAGTCTTCAAAGGGATCATGATTCTCAACTTCTTTCTCCATTGATAAACCCTAGAATTGTTTGCTTCTCTTTCCGCTTACTTGGCTTACTAGCTCTCACACCCTTTTGATGTTTTTGAACTTTTGCCCCTTCCAAAACTTTACAATTTCAAAAAGAGATAATCCTTTTTATAGCACTGGTAATCAAACTAGGGATTCTTCTTGGAGTCATGACTGCATGGTTTTTACCTGATGGGAATTGATTATGAGCAAGTGGAGTAAATCTATCAAAATTTCCACAAAGATTGCTAACTTGTGTTAAATGTTGACGATTGTCTAGACTGTTTCGGTACGGGTACGGGTACGGTATGCTGAAACGGCAAATTTTTAAAAACCTCGGGTATGGTACGCTGTACAATATATTTTTAAAAATTAAAAAATATAAATACATATAAAAATTTAAAGAAAACAACAAGCTTATAGTCTCAAGTCTCAACAACCTATAAAATAATAGAAGCCAACAACAAGCTTGTTATGAATCAGAAGCTCTAAAGCAAGATTTCTTTGACTGAATACAGAAGACCACAAAACATTAAATCTATGACTCCATCTACTAATGGGCTCACAAACATTACACTTATTGTTAAGGCCCAGGGAAAGGTTTGGGGAGAAAGCAATCTTTTCACAGAGTTGTTTGGAGGTAGCCTCTTCGAGAAGGGGCCCTTTGAGCCAACATTCTTATCCTCCATAATTAGTCTAATAGAGGGAGCTGTGAAAGCATATCTGAGCATTGTATACATTCTGAACTGAGATTGAGGCAGCTTATAGAAAGCTTTAAGGTCTGTCCATTTCATCCAGTTCCCAAATCTGTACAAGTCATGAAATGTTTTAATTCCTTTCTCAAACCAAAGGAGGGCAGAGCAGCCTCTTGTCAAGGCAAGGATCTTGTGATTATATTTAAGATTCGACAAAATCTATTTGTAGGCTTGGCATCTAGTGTCAAAGGAAGAGAAGATAGGCTGCCGAACCACCAAGTGCTTCACTTGTTCCCATGCCTTCCAAATTGACTGAAGAATAAAGGACCAATGAGGAGCAACAAGAAAGCCCCCAAATAGTATGTCGACCAAATGAAGTCTTTTTCATCTCTCTTGACCCTTTGGAGCCTATTGGCAATATTGAATCTCACACAAATTTTCCAAGGTTCAATTCCAGTCAGAGCTCCCAAGTTTTTTTTTTTTTTGCACTTATAAAAAACAAACCATGCGGATACGCTGTGGGTACGTACCCACAGTGTACCCAAAGTGTACCAGTACCAGTACCCGGTACGTATCAGGCCTGTTACGTGGGGGTACTTGGCGTTTCCGGGCAGTCCAAATGATTGTTATTGAAAAATTGAAAATCCCCATAGAATGGTACTTGATCATGGTTATCCCGCTTAACTGTGGCCGGGTGCTTTTCAATGTGAAACAGAACCACATAGATTGGAAGTTCTCTTTTTGCTGATCATTGCTGGTTAACGACCTAGCCCAAAAAGGTGACCATGGCTTGTCATCCTCGCTGTGTTCCACACACTGACAAAAAAAATCAAATCTTTGCCATTAATTTTAGTACCCTCAACCCCTTTTCCAGCTAGCCATATCTTTGTGAGAACATTTGCAATGAAAAGTTTGTTCAGAGGATTGGGAAAAAAACCACAATGCAGAAATGGGAAGAGTGAAAGGAAAAATCACTCATAAGTCTATAGCACGGGAAGGGCACATGCTCACACAGGTTGGTGAAAAAAAATGAATTGGCATGTTTAAGCTGAGAGGTATCCTACATGGCGGCTGTGGGTGATGGTGGATTGTAATGTCCTTGAGATGTTAGCAATTAATGGCCGAACTTAATTTTGATGTCTGTTTGACTATTGGAGTTTTGTGTTCAGGTTGATATTAACGGTTTATTATCTATCCAGCCTAGTTTTTTGTTACTTCACACTACAACTAGAGTTAAACTTAATTTAGGGAGGAGTTATTATTTTGCTGGAGTGACAGCTATTTGTGTCTGTACATATTGAGTGCATATGTTTATTTTATCCTCCCATTTTCTATGTTTCTCACGACAACCAAGTGGTTGGGGTGAAACAACCTCTCCAAGCTATTCAAACATGGATACTCCCTTTGTAAAATCAAGCAGATTGTAAATACATTGAGAGAGACTTTGATCCAAGTTATGTTGTGTGCTGCACAATGGCTTAATAACTATGGTAATTGATTACAGATGAGATCTTGGCTGGGAGTATTGCATACTCCGATATTGTATCAGAGCTTCCTTCAGGCAACCATTACCCAGTTTTGATTTTTTTTTCGCTTTTCCATTTTGGCCATACGACTGCCTAACATTGGATATCATTGTAAATGGACCATTTGAAATTATTTGAAGTGTGGTTTTTAAGCCAATCTGCTCATTGTCACATTGCTGCCTCTTTTCTATTGGGTGGCCTTCTGCATGAGACAGGCCAACTCTTGCTTCCACACCACCCAACCTTCTGTGCACCTGTTCCTTTTTCAATATCATATATTGGCATTGAGTATTATTGAAGCATTGGCGTCTGAAAGGGTTGTTATTCAATATATTCAGTAGCGCCTCAGATCACTCTGTCTCTGTAGGGCTGTTACATTCATCATTGATTGATTGAAAATCTGCACACAGTCCAAACTGGCATGATAGAATACCCAAGTGCTGTTAGCAGATGCAAAGAGAAGAAAGAACGCAGAGAAGGAGAGAGAGCAAACTGCACTGTTGGAATGACACAGGCAGAGGTTTATTTATATGTGAAGAGGTGGTTGAACAGTTACAAACCGAACAACTACATAACTGTCTTTACATGCTATATAAAGTGTTATATTTTAACACCCCCTCTTAATGACTAAACCGGAAACAAGACAGTTTGTCCCGAAATTTTACAAATTTCCTAAAACCCATATGTTTAGTCATTACATCTACAGACTGTGCCATAGGTTGTACTTCAAAATCATCAGTCCATGACTGTGTTGCGGTTGTCGAATGAAGAAGAACCGCAAAACAAAAATCTGGTCCCATGAACAAAAGATATGACAAGTGGTCCATTGGTTCTCTATTACGTGATTCATTGACCAGTGATGAATCACCAATGGCTGAGAGTGTCAGCCCCATCTCCAGAGTGCTGAAATCAGAACCTCGGAGAAGTGGATTGAAAACTCTGTTCCAGGCTTGTGTAGCCTGCTGGAGTCTGTACAAAGACTCAATTATCCTGCAATCGAAGTCACCTCGATCACGTCCTTGCACCACCATGTAGTGCTCATCCAACTTTTTCAAGAAGAGAAATGTGACCATCTGTGCAGTAGGAGTTAGAACCAACTCCGCAATAGTAGGAGAAATAACCATCTCTCCATCTCAATAGTGGTCTCCGTCTCAACAGTGGTAGGAGTGAGAATCAACTCCTCATCTATTTGCTCATCTATCCCCCTCTGTTGGGAAAGATCCTTCACAACACAATGAGCAAACTGTTCATGCTCTACTGTCCTTCGAGCAAGGACCTCTGAGTGAGTGGTTGGGCATGCCATCTCACCATGCACCGTTAGTGCATTTGGAATAGTGGAGTCTCCGTCCACAACAAATTGTTCTTCAGAATGAGGAAATCCATCCTCCCAAGGCATGTCCGCCTCCCGTACACCTAGTATAGTGGATACTCCCTCCACAATAGGTGCATGTAGGTTGACTGTATTCAAGTCAACAGATTTGTGAGGAATGGCTTCCTCCCAAGGCATTGCAGCCTCCTGCACATCTTGAATGGTGGAGCTGTCCTCCACACATGCATTCATGTTGATCGCAGCCGGATCAACAAGCCGATACTGACCACCTTCCCCAATACCAAGGGCAATTATCCGTCTCTGTTTCACATCAGAGACAACACACTTCTTTCCACAGAAATCCACAGAAATATTGGGATTTTCAGTCAATTGACGAATAGATAGAAGATTCTTTTGTAAAGAAGGTACATATCTAACATTCCGTACCAACAATTTATGAGCATTATTCAATACAATGCATATATCTCCTATCCCTTCTACTGCAAGTGATTCTCCATCAGCTAGTACTACTGATTCAAAACAAATATTTGCAGTAAATGAAACATACCAGTCCCTACGACATGAAAAGTGTGTAGACGCACCAGAGTCAATGATCCAGCAACTGGTACCACTGTCATTCGAGCATGATGTCGTAAGACAATAAAGAGCATGCCTGTCATCCGAATCCCGTTCTTCTGCAACTGCTGCCACATGTTCCTCATTACATGGCTTTTTGTTCTGCTTCGAAAGATCATACATCCGCTTCCGACAATCCTTCTTGAGGTGCCCAACCTTGTGACAGTAATAGCATGTGACCTGATACCGAGTGGAAGACTCACCAGATTGACGTTTCCACTTTCCCTTTGACTGAGTGACAAGAGCACTCTCTGAATGGTCACAATTAGATTCTGCCTGAAGTTGTCTCCGCTCCTTTTGCAACAGGTAGGAACTCACCTTGTCAAACGTGAGTGTTTGACTTTCAACCATTAAATGGAGTGCCTCCACAAATGACTCATACGAAGAAGGTAAGCTGTTCAAAACTAGAGCCACCATATCATCGTCGTCCACCTTTTTATTGATGGAAGATAACTGGTCTCGGAGATCTTTCATCCGAAGTAGGTGCTCAGACAACGATCCACCTTCTTGTAACTTTACGGAAAAGAGCATATTTTTCAGGTATAAAACCCGACTCTTCTCTGACGTCTGATATTTATCCCTCAAACTGGCCCACAATGTGCTTGCCACAGTGGCATTCCGCACTTCCGGTATCAAATCATCTAACACCGATAACTTGAGAAGCAATAATGCTTCCTTATGACGTTTGTCATAATCCTCGAAGTTAGTCGCTGGTCGACTTTCATCACCCTTGATGATTTTATCACAATCATGAAACTCTGCAACCGTTAAAATCTTATGACTTCAAACATTGAAATTAGTGTCCGTTAATTTTTGTGTCTCCGGCAAAGTTAAGTGTGATATGTTTGCCATTTTATTATTCCAAAGTAATGGAAAATAATAAAATAATAATTTGCCCACACTCAATAAAGTATCCTTTTCCAACAAATAATATTAAATGAATTACTCCACAATTTGATGGTGAAAGAAACAACAATATAAATATTATTAAGTGGAAATGTTTGCAAATTGTGGGATAAGTTAAACCTTTTCAAATATGCCCTCGAACTTGTCACGAACTTAACTCCACGATTTTCACCGATTTGCTTCAACATTTTTCACGATTTTGCCCTAAGACTCCACGTTTTTCACGATTCTGCCACCAGCCACGTTTTTAGACAATCCTGCCCTGAATGCGACCACGATTTTTTCACACTTCTTGCCCTCACGTATTTTTGTGCTGTTGTTGCCAACGAATCATATTTTCTTTTCCCTGGGTTTTTCCTAGCCACGACTCTCGTCTAGCACTCTTCCTCAAACCAATGGGACCACGATTCTGCATGATTTTCTTGCATCCACGAATTTCCTTCGATTCTGTTGTTTGCTCCACGATTTTGCTTTGCAAAACGACTCACGTTTTGTGCAAAAAACCGAACTCCTCTAATGTTTCTTCTTCCCTGACTCTGCCCAATCGTATCTTTCCTCCTTCTCATTTGTGAATCTTCTTTGCACTAGATGGAATAACATCTTCAGTTTGTGCCCTACCAGGGCTTCCCCAAACTTCCAGTTCATGCCTGTTGACAAGGCTTCCTCGAACTGTGAACCGACCTTGCTCTGATACCAATGTTAGCATATGCAAAGGGAAGAAAGAACTCAAAGAAGGAGAGAGAGCAAACTGCACTGTTGGAATGACACATGCAGAGGTTTATTTATATGTGAAGAGGTGATTGAACAGTTACAAACCGAACAACTACATAACTATCTTTACATGCTATATAAAGTGTTATATTTTAACAAGTGCTGGCTCATTGATGTATTACAAGTTGCACGTAAGCGCCTAAAATTTAAATTGATATTGCTATTCATTTTTCGTGTTGATATTGTGGTGAAAATTTGATTCGTCTTTCCAACTATAATGGAACTCGAGTGCTAAATAATGCTCCATTTTATCCATGCCACCTACAATGGCAACCATCAGAGGAGTAGCCTCTCTAAGAATATTCCTTCTAAATGGTTTGGATCCCCTCCCATGTGGGAGCCTACCACCACTTGCCACCTAGGTCCAAGAGCATGGACTCATCATAGTCATGAAAACCATGTTTAATGCATTCGATGGCGAATCCTTATGGCTTGGATCTTAACATTGGTATTGATATTGATATTGATTTAGTACTAGTGTTTGATTTTAAATTGCTGGAGATTGGCATTGGTTTAGGCCTAGGATACCGATACGGCACCCTCTGACCCCTGGGAGCGGGTACAGAGTGTACGTGATATGGGGACGACACTTCCCCTGTGGAAATGTAGTACCCAGACGTTTCCACAAGGGCGTCGCCGTACCTTGGGCGCTCCCTTGTCGTATCCATGACTTTATACATTTTTTTGTTGTTTTTTTATTTTTCATGTTTTAAAAGGAACTAAACATTAAAAAATATAATAATCTTCTAATCTAAACCCTAAAAGCTAACTCTAAATAATAAAACAAAAGAACAACACAAAAATAAAACATAAAGCAAAGAAACTTACCTTTGGCTCTCCAAAATTGCATTGGGCTTGTCTAGGGTTTGAGGAGCTATTGCTAAGTTTGTAGGGGTGTGAGGAGCTGCAAAGGAGAAAAATTTGTGAAGGATTTGTGGTTTACTAATTGAAGGTAAATTTTTTTTTTAATTTCTAAGTTTGTTTCTCTCCCTGTTATTTTTTTTAATTTAATCTTTCACACATTTCATTTTTTTGCTTATGTTCATCATGTTTTTGCTCTTTCTATTTAATTTTTTAATTTTCATTTCAATCACAATGCAATTGCATGCCATTGTTTTCTTTGCTTATTTTTTTTTTAACCTTGTAGGTATTTCTACAATGGCAACAAGTTCCGCTTCTTCTTGGCAATCTTTGGCCAAAGATTGTGACCCAAATTCACCGTTATGGAGGCATGTAACAATAGTTCAACAAATTCCAGGTGGTGGTTGTTTTGAATGGAAATGCAATGATTGTGATGGAGTATTCAAAGGCTCTTACAGTAGGGTGAAAAGCCACTTGTGTGCCATAACGGGTAATGGTATAAGAGTATGCAAGGGGAGGAATAATGTTGGGGTGCCAAAAGCAAAAGTTTTGGCATATATCAAAGAGCAGGAAGATGCAGAGGCAAATGTGGCTATGAGAGCGGGTCATCCATTGGCCAAAAGAGGAGGTTCATCTCGTTCAACAAGGCCTCCTATTGCCCCATCACCTAGTGGATCCCCAGTTGTGGCCATGCGACATCCATTTATGGCTCCTACCTCCACAGATGATGAGGGTGCTTCCCTTGCACAAGAAAAGCTAGACAAAAGGGCCATTGAAAAAGGCCTTTCAGAATGAGAGTAGGGAGATTTCAAATGAGCACATTGCAAGGTGTGTATATGCTAATGGGCTTTCTTTTAATGTTGTGAGGTCACCTTATTGGCATGAAATGGTGAAAGCCATCAATGAGGCACCAAAAGGGTACAAATCACCAAGCTATGAGAAGATCCGCACCACTCTATTGGATAAACAAAAAAAATTTGTGGAAACCTCCTTGCAACCAATTAGGGACTCATGGGCCAAAACAGGTGTGCCCATTGTTTCTGATGGATGGAAAGATGCAAGAAACCGCCCTTTAATCAATGTGGTTACAGTATGCCCTAAAGGGGCAATGTTTTTGAAAGCAGTTGATTGTGAGGGGCAAGTGAAGGATGCCCAATTCATTGCCAACATCCTCTTTGAATCCATTGAGGCAGTGGGGCCTCAAAATGTTGTCCAAGTCATAACGGACAACGCCAAAAATTGCAAAGCTGCGGGGATGTTAGTTGAGGCAAGGTATGGGCATATTTTTTGGACACCATGTGCCGTGCATTCACTAAATTTAATGCTAAAGAAGATGGCAAACAAAATAGAGTGGATCCAACAAGTGTATGCAAGAAGCTGAAGAGATCCAAATGTTTGTCACCAACCATCACATGTCACAGGGCATTTTTAGATCATTCTCAAGTTGGAGCTACTGAAGGTAAGGAAAGCTACCTTTCTTTCTTCTTTAATTTAAAATTTAAATATAAGTTTTTTTATTTTTAAAATATAGTTTTTAGTATTCAAAAGTTTTCAATTTTCTTTTTAATTTTTGTTCCTCATTATTATATTAGGTTGTTGAGACTCGGTTTGCATCACACACGATCGTCTTGAGACGACTTGTGAAGGTGCGACAGGCACTCATGAGGATGGTAACCTCCAATCTTTGTCTGTATGGGGGCAATCGAATACTGAACGGGCTCAAAAAGTGAAGAGCATGATCTTAGAGGACCCTTGGTGGGATCGAGTGGAATATCTGTTGAGTTTTACAGAGCCCATTATGAGCATGATCAACTTTATTGACATGGATCAGCCATGTCTAGGAGAGATATATGATGGTATCGACTCAATGATTGAGAAGATAAAAGCCGTCATAAATGCAAAAGAACAAGATCCGAGGAAATATTTTTCAAACAAGTGAAGTCAATCCTCATTGAGCAGTGGAACAAAATGACCACCCCATTACATCTACTTGCTTTTGCATTGACTCCTAGATTCTATAGCACGGAGATCCTTTCCTTGCCAGGGAGGGTAGCACCATACAGGGATGTGGAAGTCAGTGAGGGATATATGGCGGCATTGGCTAGGCTCTTCCCTGATCCTGAGGCCCAAGACATTGTTATGGTAGAGTTTGGCAATTTCATAGCAGAAACGGGTCATAGCCTTCTCGCTCTTCGGAGCAAATACAAGATGGATGCTCATATGTGGTGGTACCTCCATGGTACATTCATCGGTTTACTTGCAACCTCTTGCAATCAAGGTCTTGGCACAGGTAAGTTTTTTTAATTCTTTTTTTTATTTTCTTTTAACTTTTAGTTTTTTAAAATTTAAGTTTGAGTGTTTTTTGAAGTTGAACTTTGCATTGACTTTGTTTGGGTTGCCTTAATAGGTTGCAAGTTCATCTTCCTCTGAGCGCAACTGGAGTACATATAGCTTTATCCACTCACGTAAGCGCAACAAGTTGGGGGCTAAAAAGGCTGAAGATTTGGTATACATACATTCCAACTTGCGCCTTTTATCCCACAAGCAGCCGGAGTACAAGGAAGGGTCAACAAAGCATTGGGACATTGATCCAGAGATAGTTGACTTGGATGCTTCCATTTCCCACCATGGAGCATATGATGATGAGGAGAGTTTTGTGGCACCACGAGACCTACATGCACAAGGGGGTGCAACTGGCAGTGGCCCTAGTGCGAGTGGTTCGAGCCCATGTGGTTCTAATGAACCACGTAATGATGATGATATAGCTGGTTTTGATCCTCTTGATGAAGAGGAATATGATGAATATTGACAATGAAAGATAGTTTGAACTTTGAATATTGATCTATGATTGAATTTAATATATCATGAGATTCATGACATTCACATTGTGTTCGATTTAAGTATTTTAAATTTTAATTTAACTTTTAAGCTTTTAAGTTTCTAAGATTTATCGGTATCCTAACTTGTTTGTTGTGGTTATTCACTTATTTAGCTTATAACTTGTCTTTTATCATGTCTTTCATATGCATAATGTGGTTAATAATTAAATTCCTATTTAGAAGGCTGAAATTTATATATTTTTTAATTTTATATATTTTTTGTACTGTCGTATCCTACTCCGTATCCGGGCCCAATTTTTTTTTGCCGTTTCCGCATATCGGATACTCCGTACCCGCTCTCGTATCCAAAACGTATCGGCTACTTAGGACTTTAGGCATTGAAAAATTGATGCTGGCAGCATTGTTGAAGTGCTGGAGACAAGCATTGTTATCTTGGCCTACTCAGCATCCTTGATTGGCATTGGGGTTGGTATCAATGCTGAATTATTGGATTCTCATTGAAAATTACTTTCCATGTGTACAAAGTGTTGGGAAGAAATTGGCATCATAGTTCTAAGCTTGCCACCCAGGATTCCTTTGCAGTTATCAAATTACTGCTACATGGCCTCATCCACTGGCTGCCCCTACTCTACTTGGAGACCCATTACCATTTGGACCGGTCATGGCGCCCCCTATTGGGTATCAATCTAAATCGCACCAGCCATTCATTTTCTTGCAACAAACTTTTGGCCACATGCCACCTTTCTCCTATCAGTGAAGCATCCATCGTCCGGTCACTTCACCACCCAACTACCTCTCTTCGCTGACCACTAGTATCAAATCAAGCCTTTGTAATTAACTAAGTGTTGTTATAAACTTTAAATATAAATAGTGTCAATAGTAATGTAGCTTGGTCGAGTGGTTTAGCTAAGTTTTATCAACACTCTATTATATCAGACGTCAAACAGTCGAGCCCCATTAGCAAAGGGATTGATAATTTATAAAGAGAAGAAAATTATTAAAAAGTGGGGTGTGATTTATTTTTTAAGGTGGCATCATTTAAAGAGGGGGCATAGTTATTTTTAAGAGGGGTTATATATATTTGTAAAGAGGCAATTTTATTTGTAAGGGAGTATTATTATTATTAAAGTGTTTTTATGTAAAAAAAGGGGGGATTTTTTTCTTGTAAAAGGAGGCCTTTTTTAAGTAAGCCCAATTGCTTTGCGCTATGGCTATTTCAAAGGTCGTGTATAATGAAAATTGAGTACTACCCCCAAACTCCGAGAGGGGCGTTGCCCCCTCAAACCAGTTGGGGGTTGTTGCCCCCAGACCTCCACTCTTCGACTTCTTATTCAGTTCTTTAAAGGGCCTTACTATTTGCAGAATGTACTTCCTCTACTTTTAGGCATTTTGTGTTGAATGGAGGGTGAGGTCCGGTTTGAAAGGTGGTCAAACCCCTCACAAATAAAACTCTCTCTTGCTTCCTTTTTGCCTTTTGCAATGGATTCCTGCCCCAACCTCCATGCAATTTTTTAGAGGATATCGACAAATTTGTAGAATAAAACAGGAAGAGCAAGAAGCAAAACTCTCTTTTGTGTTCTCTCATTTCCAGCAAGGATGCCCTAATTCATTTCTTACAAATAATTGCTAGTCTGCAACATCCAATCAATGCTATGGACCTACTTTCTCTTGTTCCTAGTCCATCTACAAACATTCTTCTTGCACCCATTGATCCTAATTTGTCAGTCTTTGAGCCTGTACCAATATTTAATGCTCCTATTGGTTGATGTAACTTCTGCTTCTATACCTGCTGCTCTTGTTGCAACACATTTTGCTCGTCCCACTCCTGCCTCGCCTACTTATTTTCTTGGATCTTTTGAGAAGCATACTATTGCCTTTGGTTCTTGCATGCTACGTTCCATGGGTTATCGAGGTGTAGGTATTGCTAGACATTCATAGGGTATTGCTTCCCCTATTCAGCTTGTTCATTGGTATTCTCACCATGGCATTGGTTTTGAAGCAGACATTTCATTGGAATCACTTGATGACAAAGCTCTAGTTTGTGTTAGCTCCACTCTTCGCGAGGATTTTGTGCAACACATGAGCTTTACTGCACCTACACCTAGGCTTGAGCACTCTGAGATTACTTCTATCAAGCATGATCAACTCAACAAACATTCAAATGTATCCTTGCATGCATCGGTTGTGCAATTCAAACCCAATCATATGTAGAGATCTTCTTAGCCATCCGTACTCATTTGGGATGTATTTATAATCACTTGTGGTGGCATCGTAAGTATTCTTGGCGAGGGCACTACATGCATGACACCTCCACTATTCAACTTTTTAGTCCGCTCACAACTCCTACCTTTTGATGCTCCTTTGTTGAGATTTTCTTTTGGCAGTTTTTTTTAGGAGCAACTCTCTTGTTAGTGATGGCGTCTTTTTGAGATTGACAACATTCAGGAGTTTCTAGCGCTACGAGTTTGTTTGTGAGATCATTATGTAGTTGCACTAAGTTTACAAAGCCATAAAGGGTTTTGTTGTTTAACCGCAGTTTACCCTCATGCATTTGTGCTTCATTTTGAGCTTTTTTTTCTCTACTTCAGTTGCATGACTCTCCCATCACCACTAGGGCCATCTTCTTGAGAGATCTTTTATCCGTATCTGTTTCACTCCTTTGACAAATTGATAGTCTTCTTTTCATAAGGAGATATTCTTGTGCATATAGTGTCAACTTGTCTATGTTCGAGTAGTAGGCTTCGTCCACTCATAGAGATTTGTGGCGTCACTCCACCCAATTAGCAATATGGGGGATGCAGTGTTGATCCAACTTCTTTGGGTGTTGTGTTTTTTGCTAACCCTTGGGACTCATCTATTTAGGTAGTTGATTGAATTAAGTTTGGTGAACTCTTGCACTATTGACACTGCTGATGGTCTACTTGAATGGAGCTATTCTAGTGAAATACAAAGTTGTTTTTTTAGCGATCGAGCAGTGGATCCAGACCACTAATGCAAATTGAGTTTAAGTGACTTTTGTCTACCAGACATCTACTTCAACATTGTGTTTGGGTTGTAAGTCGTGTTTCGTGGGACACCTTGCAACACATGTTAGCTCTGTCCACTTTTGTTGTTAGTGGTTTTTGGGTAACCTCGTAATGACACATTTCATCGATGGTGAGTCATTTTAGTAAATGGGTATTTGATTTGGCGTAGTTACTCGGACCCATATTTGAGTATATGTCTCCTAGTTTTTCTCTTTTCTCACTTCCCAATTTTATGCTTAAGGGAGGGTGTTGGAGTTGTGTTCACACTAGGCTTAGATTGACTAGTTATTGTCTATCTAGCCTAGTTTTGTGTTAGTTCACACTACAACCAGAATTAAGCTAAATTTGGGGAGTAGATATTATATTGTTGGAGTGACAACTATTTGTGCATGTACAAATTATTCTGTGCATATATTTAGTTGATCCTCCTATTTTCTAGGTTGTTCGTGACAACTAAGTGGCTGGAGTGGAACAAACTCTCTAGGCTATCTAAACTTGGAACTCCCTTTGCAAAATCAAGTGGATTGTAAATACATTGAGAGAGACCTTGATCCAATTTCTGTTGTGTGCTGTGCAATGGCTTATTAATTGTGGTAATTGATTGCGGATGAGATGTTGGCTGAGAGTATTGCATACTCTGATATTGACCATCATAGGGCAGTTTCAACCATAAATTTGATGTCCGTTTGACTGTCATACAAAATTTTTCTTCTTGCTTGAAGATATCGATTGAAAAATAAAATATCTTGAGCATATTGTGCAGTTTGGAGCCCCTTCTTTAGAAAGACATTTTTGAGCCTGACATAGTGGTAGTGTTATGTGGGGATGTGTCCCCTAGATTATGATGATGTCCTAGATGTTCCGAATATTTCGGGGACTTGGGGAATTGGATGGGATGTCACCAATTTTATTTTAATTTTTTGATAGTTTTCTTATGCTTTTACTTTAAAAAAGCTGTTATTTTTACACAACCAGTGAATGCTGATCTAAGTATCCTAATAATCATTAAATATAGTTTAAACCCTTTAATTTCATTGAATAAGGTTAAAATAAATAATATAACAGCCGTCCCCTTGCCATCCCCAAAATCTTGGAAAGTTTTTGCTGTCCTAGAAACCCCGTCCCTCCATCCCCCCATCCTTGAAACTTAGGTAACTATGCATAATAATGTAGCTAGATTGAGAAAATTTGTCACTTGTGATTGGGAAATGCACGGAGAATGTAACAAAGTCGTTGATCAATGTGCTATGTGACAATTCCAAGATAGGTGCCTCAACATTGATATCTCACAGTTTTTTTCACATAGATGTATTTTAGATATCTGTAGTAGCTGTAGTACCCACTTTTTGGTGAGAAGTGTCATAAAAGGCTGGGAATGAACAGACTGAAGAAAAAATAGGAAACTAAGGGTGAAAGGAGCCCAAGGGCCAAAATGTTGTATTAATATAAATAGAGGAGGGACAAGCAGAACGATAAATGACGATAGGAATGTTGGAACAGAATAAACTGCTGAAAATTGAATAAGACCAAAACATGTGAGTGACATAAGGAAAACCTCATGGGAAAAGGAAAAACAAAGAAATGACAAAAAATTGAAGAATGCAGAGAAAAAGGGATAATAGAGAAAGTTGGAGGTGATCCATGTTATGAGATGCAGGGACAATGCTTTTAAGTTTTACCCAACATGAATAATGAGAGAAAACCATGATATGTTGTGAAGGGGACAAGTTTGGGGGGTTGGGTGCAGAGCGAGGAGCAGGGAGAGGTTTGTAAAATGTTGCTGCTAGAGAGCTTGAATTGCTGATCGAATATATACAATAACACATAATGTTAACAAGAAAGAATAATAATAAATTACTTAGTCTGTTTAAAGTCCGGAGTGGAGAGAGGTTTGAAAAGTTGCTGCTAGGGAGTTTTAATTGGCTCAATCAAATATTTACGTTAACACATAATTTCAACAAGAATGAATAATACATTATAAGTTATAACATAGTCTGGTAAAAGTCTGCTGATAGGAGGATTAGAAGGAATAACATGAATGAATATTCCATAGTTCGATCAAAAGGATAAAAGATTTAATTTTAAAGCCTTGGTAATGAAAGAGGAAAAATGAGAAAAAGTGGTATAATAGCTTGTGAGGCTTGAAAGTCCAATTTGACTGCTGCAAATGATTTCCCACTTAACCTTGACCCAAATCCCTGTATTATGTTTGCTGAGAATACTAATCATTAACATAGTTGGAAGTGGTGACATACAGGTCTATGTTCGCCTACACTTTGACTGCCTTGGGTAGTTCACCCATAGTAGAATTCCATTTTCATGGCATTGACATGGCAAGCGAGAAGGGTAAATGGAATTCAATTACCTGGGATTGAATTGGGAAAAGTTCGGCAAACTAAGTGTAAAATTGAAAATAAAAATAAAAATTTAGAACGACTTTTAAAGAAACATTAGTTATTCCTGATTTTTTCAAAAAATCATGAGCTATTGACTGATGACTTCGATTCTAGAAATTACTCAACATGGCGAGTTCGTTACATGACACGCATGACATTCTAGGCGGTGATTACTTGCAAAGTTGCAAGTAATTGTAAATTTTTAGTGATATCTTCTTCTATGTGTTTACCCCTCCCATCCTATTTGCAGAGGTCTCCGGTAGTCCCTGGTTTGAGAGCACAATTAGCCAGGCAATCAGCCACAAAGTTGCACTTTCTTTTCAAATGTTGCATTTAACTTCCTCTAAATTGTGTATTATTACTAGTTTGGAAGATGACATTTTCATTTTCCAGTTCTGAGAGTTCTGTTTTAGACTGTCCTCATAGGTAATGTGATGGAATTTGTGCGCCCTAATTATATTGATAATAATTTTCAAATCTCCTATGTTTCCCTTTATGAGGAGCAAGCAGTTGCGCATAGTCCTTAGTTAGAGTCCCAAGTCCTTGTGTGAAGAAGACAAGAGGGTTTCCTTGATGATTGCTGATGACCACCCTGATCCAGGTATTTTTGGGGTTTCTATTGGCGATTCTATCAACATTGAGTTATTAGAATCCTTAAGGCGAAGGGGTCCAGGATTGATGATATTCGACAGTAAATCAAACTTTTGTATTGGAATGGGATATTCCACTTGTGACATGTGGAGATCTATCATGTTGATTGAGTCAAATTTTCTGTTGGAATCGAAGGGGTTGTAGCCAAATTCGTGAGGTACAACTCCCCATAGATACCTGATATGGTGAGGGCCAGGGTAAATCCCTGGGTGACTTTGATGGGATGGATCCCCCAAGTTGTGGCAGCTTAGCTGAAAGAGACTCTGATATGGCTGTACGGTTACTCAGCATGTTGTAATCCACTTCTCAAGGGCAGAGATACTGATATCTATGCAACTCAGTTCAAGTTGTATCCATCAAAAAGGTAGCTGTCGGAGGAAGCCAAATAGACGATGGCAGTATTTCTGATCCGAGCTATAATATTGCTGCACACCGTTTTAAGCATTTCTAGTAGTCTGGTCAAAGACATGGTTGGTTGTCTCTCCAAAGGTTCCACAGAACGAATCCTGGTGTGAGTGTGTCAAGCCTTTGATTAGCAGGCATATCAGTTGTGATTATAGCCCATTGAGTGATGAGCTGATGGATAAGAAGTATACTACTGGGGTATAGCTGAATATTTGAGCCAACTCCCTCCAGATTGATTGGGCAAAAGAGCATGTGTGGAAAAGACTATGGATTATTTCACCATTTGTTTGATAAATTGAGCGCCAGGAAGGGCCAACCCATCCTTTCCTTTGCAGACTGTCTATTGTTAAATCCCTGCCTTTAACAAGAGTCATTATAATGCTTTAATTTTGGGCCAAGTTGGTTGAGACTGAGCATTGTAATAATGGGCAAGCTTAGCTTTACCTTAGGTTTCTGTATGTGCTGAAGGGCATGAAGTGGCAACTCACTTAGAGGAGACCTAGCATCCCAACCATCCTCCCAAAAGAGGATAGAGAGCCCATTACCCACTTGCCATGTAGTGTAGATGTTTGGCAGTCCCTGAGAGATGGTTTCCAATTAGTGTGAAGGATAATTTTGTAAGTTGGGGTGAGATATTTACCATGTATTATTATAAGACTCTAGCAGACAGAGCAGGTCAGAGCCTCCAATATTGTGGTATTAAGTTTTAACTAGAGAAAGGATGAATAGCATCCATGCCGAGGCTTGATATGTTTACTTGATAACAACATTCATAATTGAAATGATAATAATTATATAGGTTGCCAGGAAATGGAATCAGGTCGAAAACTTGGAAACACCTATTTTCACAAAACCTTTGGGTAAAAAACAGCATGGAAATGTCCATACAGTATATTAATTTAAAAAAAAAGATGTCTAATACTCATCTTTCATCCATTTAAGATAAAACACTTAAAAAATATGGTATTCATGAAAGTTCAGAACATTCACATGCTTAAATATATTATATTTATAACACTGCTGAAAGTTTGTGAAAACTGAATCAGCAATGGAATGAGAGTGCGTTTTGTAATAGGTCAAAGGTGTGTTTATCTAGCTTTTGGGAAGTGGGTTTAGAAAGTTTAGGGTATGTAAATTATTTGACTGTTTTTTTTGACATTTTCGGGTGACCTGTGCCACCAGAAATGGAATGGAAACGGCTCGTATCTTTTCCGGTATGAACCCGGGAACCTGCAGCGTGTCAGAGCCAGTTCTATTCCATACATGTTTCTGTTTTGGGTATGTTTGGACGTGGGTACAGGATCTCCTTAGTTGTTTACCTGCAACGCAGATAATTATCATTATTGTGGTAACAAAATTATAACGTATTGAGAACGAGTATGACTGTAGACTCTACATATAAAATTGAAACTTATGTGCTTCGAGAACACTCTCTTCCATGTCATGCCTTGGATCTCTCTGATAAAAAAGTTTAAAATGGATCAATTCGGTTCAGAAAACACATGATTTAATCAATTTGGACAAATGCAAAACACTCTCAAACCGACAAAACCCCATTTAAAACCAATGAAGAAAAGGAAATGTGATTTGATGATAGTTGTATGCAGATAGAAGTTTTGATGTAGCCGAATGAGCTGGTGGTAGTCTGGACCCCCAAGAAGATTTGGGAACTAGAGGCAGGTTGGCAGGGCCAAATTGGACGAATTAGGAACCTCCCGAATTCGTCACCCTGATTTTTGACAGATTTGGCAGGGTGTTGAATATACCCCCCAACACTTGGATGTATATAGCACCTGCCAAACTCACCACATTACGACGGGCAGGCAACCAAGATGGAAGGCAAACCAGTTTAGGAAGCTGTTCCTCGAGTTAAATTTGCCCAGCTGAAGGTTTTGATGATCTTTTAGGTTTTATAGGCATAAATATGTGCAATGGGGATGTGTAAAACCCATCTAGACTTGCAGTTACCTATTCTAGGAGGTGTGTAGCATTAATACAGTACGAGTAGGTTTGTTTGTGCAGAGCAAGAGCAACAAAGTTTCTGTAGGAATATTGTTGATGGTCCACAGTGATTCTATGAAGCTCCATAATTGAGCAATTCTTGTATTTTTCATTGTTGATTTTAGAAGAGACATATCCACTATCTTTGCTGGATTTCGTACCCATACTGTGTTGCTCATTATTATCCCATCACTATGGTGTCATGGTGAAGCATATTTGCTGTAGTCTCTCTTTTTCCACTTCAAAGTTTGCTATTTCAGTTTCCAATAAAATGGCAAGTGTGGACAGCTCTATGTTTGCTGATTTTCTTAAGCATAGCTCTTGGAGCAGCAGATTAATTACTTGTTTTCGGCCATAAGTAAGCTGTATCCATCTTTAAGGTCTTCATATTGGAATCTCTAAGTCAGTTACATGTCATCCTCCATCTAAAATTGGGGATTGAGTGAACAAGGCTCATACTGGTTTAGCTTCCTTTAGCTTTGTGTCCTGTTCTTTTACATGTTCGCTAAAGACTAAATAGGTGAATTGGATAACACAAGCAGGTAATGATGGTGAAAGGAGCGCCTAAGCAACTTATACCTAGAACAGAAGCAATATAAAGAAATGAAATATAAGGGGCATCCAAAGAGTAAACGATTGATATTTACTTCTCTTAGCAAAGTAATTGGCAAAAGAATCAACGGACAGGCTATGCAGCTGTCAAAATGCAGATGCAATGGAAAGACAATTTTGACCTGATTGCTTGTGGATTCTTTTTATAGGATTTAGTCTGTACATTTTACAGTTGTTTTCGTTGCAGTTGAGTTGATTGCAGATTTTATCCTGAGATAATTTTTTCTATCTGCAGGGCATTGGTAATGGCAATGGCAGAGACTTTATGGTTAGCTGGAAGGAAAAACAGAGCCGTTATTGCTACATTGAATATACACTATCCTCAGCCTGGTTATCATGTGCAAGATGGCCGTCATGATGAGGTATATCATGCTTTCTAACTATATATCACAGAAATAATTGCTTCTGCCCAATACCTCTCTTTTGTTTGATTCTCAAGTTTTTGCAGTTGAATTGTTGTAACACATAAGAGATACAACATTTCCACCATCCATAGGAATATTTCAATGGTCCTGCAGTTTTATTCTCATCCTGATGATGGATCACGGAGTGTGATCTGAAACGTTGACCCAAAAAATTCACTGTTTGTTCCAAAATCATTTCTTTATGTCTTAACACAATTTTTAGGTCCTGTTCTATTTTGTCTAAATTAGTTGGTAAATGACTTTTGAATTGCAAACTGTTGGGATGTCACTCTACCTTTTTGCAAGTAATGCATGTTGATTTTACTGGATTAAAAATCTTTCTTGATATAAATTCAGAATATTGTCATGCTTTATTTTTGTATCATTCCAATTGATAAGACTCCTTTTCTCCAGATGATTGCCAGAGCATTGGAGGGCCTTTCCATAAATTCTGCTTCAGAATTGCAGAGTGTCCTGAGAATAAATACGTTTACGTCTTCAAGTGCTCTTGAACAGCAACTTAAGGCAATGCTTCCCATGTTTCAAAGCCGTATGGGAGCATTGCTATTCCTTTTCTCAGCACTGCTTTCAAGAGAATTGGTATGTGTGCCTAGTTTTTGGATAATAAAATTAACTGATTTTCCCGCACTAGTGGTCATGTTACTTGTGGATTAGATTAGCAACTTCATAATTTGTAGCCCATTCTGTTTAAGATATTTTCTTTTCTTTTTTCCTATATCAATGTTGGAGTAGAATAGTGTTTTGTACACAGCCACTCGTCTAGGGATTGCTGGAATCTGTTTCGCTGGGAACATGAGTGGTATGTGGAATAAGGATCAGAGGCATTAGTCAACTCTACATTTAAGGTCTGTGGGCTTGGCAATAACTAAATGTCAAAATATATATATGTACGTACTAGTAAAGAAAGAAATTAGATTAATGTCTGCAAATGACCAATTTAGGTGCTTGGAACTTGAAACTTTATCCTTTTACAGCAGTACAAGGAAGTAAGAAAGGAGCTCCAATATCTAAAGACAAGAGGCTAAATGCCAAGAACACAACTAAAGCTAAGAAAACAGGTAAACCGTAAACATTTCCAAAAAGTGTCATGTATTACAAATACAATAAATAACCATGTGAAAGGAAAACTGTCACCAATAAAAGTGATTTACACCACAATCAGAGGCAAAAGCTGGTGCAAGTCTTCATCAGATTGCAAAGTAGGAGGATCGGCATGCATAACAACCACCTTGAAAGAATTATTATCAAGATCTGATGATGACCATAGGATAATTGCTTGGATTGTGTGTCTCTTGGGCGGACAACCCAGAAACTCATGCACCATCCATGAATGACGATCCTCTAGAACTAGAAGTATACAGGCAGTCAATGATTTGTCTGTCTAGACCACCTAGACTGCAAAAAGGAGAGTTAGCTGACCTTTTATGAAGAATTGCAGATTCATCTTGTCTAGTGTGAGAAAATAGGAGGATGGGTGTAATTCAGAAGCTGCTCCTGTTCTTGTTGAAATCTCTCTACAGGGATTATTTTCTCTATGAAGTGGTTATGGTGTATTTCTCTCAAAGAAATTGGAAAGTCTGAAAAATAAGTCCAGTGTCCTGTCATGCCATATAATTGCATTATCTTGTCAGTGACTTGAATTATACTAAATTTTAATTCCTTAAACTACTAAGTTTTATAGTGAAGGGGTTACATTTTTAGTCTTAAAGGGGTCATTATTATTGAGTCATTTGGTCAAAGAAATTGTTCAAGTCGTAAAATATAATGGGCTTTTCCGTCCTTGGTATTGAAGGTAATACCGTGGTTGAATAAATAAGTCTTGGCAAGTTTTGTCACAATTATCAATAGGTTGTTTTGACACTACTTAAGGATCCATTGTTTGAGGAATGTTTAGATTGGACTAGCTGACTTAAATGGTTTGTAATAAATTGCATGTGATATGTCTTTTTACTCGTAAATTGTGGTTATGCATCTTCAACTTTTTGAAGAGTGAAAAACCTGAGTGGAAGGGAAAATACATAAGCCTTACCCCAAGGGTAAAAGTGTAATGGATGGCAAATGCATCTCAAGCAAAAATGCCAAGGAAGGCAGATTAAATAGGGCTGGAAAAGGAGGCATGCTTGCAGGTAGGGAACAAGTTATGCAGGAATTCAAGTAAAGGGAGCCTCTGTAAGGTTTAAGGGACAATAATTTGACTTCAGTAACAAATGAGAATGGAGACAGACAAAACTGACTTAACAGAAATAATTAAGAACAGATAAGAATTGAATGGTAGCTTCCCCAAAGGACCTTTTAACAAAATGTCATGAATTACCAGCGTACTGCTTGAACAGAAATTTAGCAGCTAGTTAGTGCTGTCTAATCAAACTACAATAACCTGAAAAGATATATGAAGAATCTCATGTTTTATGTTATTTTACTATTACAGGAGGCAGTTCAAGCTGATAGGGATGATCCGGGACCGCCGTTAGTCACTGCTCCATTCGGACATGCATCACAGGTGCTTTTTCATTTTGATTTATTGGAGTATATATTCACAAATGTATTGACATCTAGTGCTGACTATAATTGTTCAGCAGAAATGTGTACAAAGTATGTTATGTTTTTTACATGCAAATATATTTCAACTAGTCAGTCTATCCCCTTTTTCTCAATAATATTGTTAGACATGAAGCTGTTTAAGTAAGATGCACCTGTGGACAATGAAGATTTTAGTGCTAGAACTTCATTAACAAAGATCACTACCACAACTTGTTCAAGTCTAAGTTAAAAAAATAAAAATCTAATTGAAAATTTACTCATTCTGTATCTAGAATTCTCTAATAAATTACTGGTACAAGCATTACTGGAATTTATCCTTTAAAAACCTTGGTGTTAATCATGTTTCAGGTGAAGTGGGACTAAAGAGGGTAGCCTAATGGGAAATCCTAGGGTTGCAACTCCTCAGCTTCACCATATAAACTGCATCCAGATCTGTGCATCCTTTAGGATCCAAATCCCAAAGTTGGCATGTTGTAGATATGTAATGGTAGCATTGGTAACCTTCCGGGAAATCATAGGATTGTAACTTTTTAGCTCCTCTTATAATTATTCATGATTTGAATCCTAGAGTTGGTATCCTGTCCACGAACTGCCGCTTGAATCTGTAATGCTTGTGCATGCCTAGTTATAAAGATTCTTTTTAAATAGGCATTGTCAAGATATCTTTGGCAAGGAGCAGGCATTCACTTCTCATCTGAGCTTTGCATGTGATTTGTATCAATTTGCCATGACTTTGATGTGGCGAATTTAACTTGCATGGGATTTATATTTTATATGAATAGAGGCAGAACCCACTTCTAATTGACTACGAAATCCATCCTAAATCACATTGATTAAGTTCTATAAAGGCTTTCCTTTTTCTTCTTTGTCTAAGCTTGAATGCTCATTAAATGTTTTCTCCCTGTGTATCTTATATCTTGTCTACCTATTGGATTTCAAGATCGGGCAATATTTGCTCTGTACCAGGATTTTCTTATTAAATCATGAGGTATATTTATGCATAGTACAAGTTTGTTTACTTTGTTAATCCCTCTCTTAATCTTAAATAATATTATTCTATGTATATCCACTTAACGACATTCTAACTATTTATAACATGTTTATAATGCAGAGGTGAGTAAAGTCAAACTTCAGTGGTGTGCTCCACATCATTTATTTCACACTATCACCTTACTAAGATGTAAGATTCCTTACATTCTTCCCCTTATTACATCATAATTCAAATACTAGGAGAGAAGCGACTTCGTATGTGAATTGGAACATACTTGCGGTCAAACATACATATAGTAGTGGGAATGGCCTCATTACACCTCCTCAGTGAGAGACAACATCATTAATCAATACAAATGAATGGGGACATGCTCTACCATTGACCAAATATAGTTGTGGGATTTGGCGTCATAGAACTTATATAAACACACTCGAATGTTCATAGCAACACAATATGTGAATATGGACACTCTCAGAGTCTCAAGTGTTCACCACGGAACAATAGTGATATTGGGCTTCACTATGTTTTTCTTTTTTTTGTGGGATTTGGCCTCACTGGACATCAATAACAAAAGTAGTGGGAACTGACCACACTGCATTCCCAGGTTGGACTGGACCTCACTCGAACATCATTGTTCTCATCTCCTGTGTGGTTGGAGTACAGTCTATGTTGTAACCTCCAATGGTGATCACTGTCGCAGGCTTTATTGTCTTTTTCACAGTGTTTGCTACTAAAGCAATAAATCAGTTTCTCTGTTTGTAGCGATCTCAAGACTGGAGGTTTTCCTCAATCCTCCTCTAGAACTTGGCTCGATTATCCAAGTCTATTTTGATGACCCTGTGGACCTTACATCACTACATAAAGTGCTCTGATGGTTTTGGCAGCATTTTTTGTTGTACTTTTCTCTTCCATGAGAATGGGCTTCTCTCCTCAGTCTGAAAGCTTGACAAAACATTATCTTTTAGATTCAAAGAGGCTTTTTAATGGACCTTTCTACATGAAAATAAATATCTCATGTTATCATTTTATAAATCCTGGTCAAATTTTGTCTAGAAAAATCTTCCGGTCCAAAAATTGTCCAATTAATATGACCTCTTTGCGAGAAATGAATAGAATTTTAATGTCCTAATGTTTAAACAATTCTAATGAAAATGTATTGTTAAAAAACTAATTTTTAAATTATTTTTTTAAACCTGAAGTTTTACAAACACACACTCTATATTGTATGAAACTTCTTGCTGCAAAAGTCTCACCTTGCCATGGTGCCTAGCTTCAACTTGCTTGCTCCTTTTCTGTATGGTACGTTCAGCTGTATTTTGTAATTTATGCTTATGCTGTAGCAGAGCGCTTCTCTTCTTCATTGTTGCCCATTCATTCATCATGGCTGTTGTCCAGCTAGTTACTGCCGCCTTTTCTTCATTGTTGTTAATCCATTCATGGCTGTTGTCCAGCTAGTTACTGCCTCCTCTTGTTCCTAAGCTCGTTCTCATTCTCAAGTCTCTTCAAATGCAGTGATGATAAACACTTTGGTTGCGTCACTCCTTAAGGATTCTGTATGCCCTATTCACACACCTTTCAATAAATCCACACACACACATAATCCACTTGTTATGTTTTGAAACATGTATTTTCTGCGTGAAACTGCTCTTTGAATTCAACAATTGATTTAAAACGTTTTTGGGTTTTAATCTGCTATGTTTTAGCTTTCTTGAACATTTTAAACATTTACCGAGTCTGGAAAATCCAGATCCGTTTGGGAGGGGAAAAATATAAAAAATCCGGAACTCTTGAAAAAGTTTAGAATTTTTTTTTTGCGGAACATATACATATTATATGAGCATAATTTATAAATATGCAAAGATTGACAAATTCAAAAAATATTAATAATGTAATATAAACTGTTATTATATTTTATATTAAAGGGTGTTGGATGTCTTCTTATTGCAAAAAAAATATTATTTTTGGGGAATAAAACAGGGCTGACCGAGACCAAATTTATCTTGGCCACCTGAAAAATCTGAATTCAGCCGGATTTTGTGCCAATCTGGCTGGATTTGGTAACTATGATTTTAAATCACTGAATTTTGTTAAAAAATGAAGATATTGAGTCAATATTAGCAATGCCGTCTCAAAATGCTATAAAAATGCACCAAACCACAGCTTTGCTTGACTTGAATCGCATAAGGCAATGACTCTCCCTTCACACGTTCAACAATAAATAATCACGCTTCTTCTAATCAGATCACTATTCTCCTTTTCATCTCTACAAATCAGCAGTTTTATTACATAGATTTTTCCACAAAACTCATTGATGCTACTACTCTAAAGCTGCGCTTCCAACCACGCTACTTCACATACAAATCACAAACTAAAAGCAAGATCAACTAACTCCCAAGTTCCATTTTTGACCAAAGCATGATATTCAAGTTTCATTGCTTTTCTCCATGCATCAAGCTTTTCAGCTTGTTTGAAGGAAGTTGGTTCGGAGTCTGAAGCAAAATTGACTTTTTTTATCGGATGGCCTTCTAAGGAAAACTTTTTGAGTTCTTGAATCTCTTCAAGGATCTTGTTTATATTTTGGTTGGCTTTATATGTGCTTCTTGTGCATGTATTTCTAACTTTATCAGGTCTGACATTTGTCAATGTCTGTGTGAACCCTTTTGGCATATTTTAATATCCCTTGCGGAACAACCGGTGCCTCATTTTCTTGATTCGAAGCTCCTAAATATTCTGATTTATGCTTCAGAAACACGTGTTCATCATCTAGTGAAGTTTGAATTTTTGCTGCAGGGGGGGTTCCATTTTCAATTATAGGAGACAATACAGAATTAGGTGATTCCCAATTACATGCCCCCCCTCACTATTAAGAATCGCTACGTCAATCACTTTGAAAACATCAAATTCAGCAAATTTCTTAGGCTGACTCAATTGTTGATATATGCTCGTTGAGTCCTTTGCGGTTTCACAAAAAAACATCTCTTGCAATGAGAAATTTATTTTCTTTTCATCATATGAGATTGAGGATTCTAAATATCCTAAAAGGATGCATTTCGCTCTTGTGGTTCAATGTATTTCTTTTCTCCTTTGGAGTCAATGCGTAGTGTGTGGATCTGAACACCCGAAGATTTCACATTGAAGGAAGATGACCACATCAAACTTCATACAAAGTCTTTATTTCAAGGGCTGCTGATGGTGACTTATTGAGGAGTTACGTTGTTGTTTGAATTGCTTTTGCCAAAAAAAAACAGATTGACCCCTTCTAAATATAAACTTTGCACAAACCATATTCATCATAGTTCTGTTCATCCTCTCAGCTACTTTATTTTGTTGAGTGCGAGGTATTGTGAGATGATTCTTGATCCCATTTTGCTTGTGATAGGCCTCAAACACGTTTAATGTGAATTCACCATCATTGTCAATCTTGAGTGTCCAATCGTGGGCTTGTGCTTCATTTTCAATCATTATTTGAAACTTTTGGAAAGTTCCATAGGCTTCTGATTTATGTTTCAGAAAATAGATCTATGTCATCCTGCTGTAATGATCAATGATCAACATGAAGCACTTATGACCACCAACAAAAAGAATTGGTAGAGAACACAAATCAGAGTGAACTAACTGCAATTTTTTTGTTAGTTTTTCATTCTGATTTTTAAAATGGTTCCTTTGAGTGTTTAGCTAGCTTCACATTTTTAATTTTCTTGGGCAGAGTTGGTAGACTCATAACACCATTCTTTTGTGCTGTGCAAATGTTGTTATAGTTAGTATGCCCAATCTAGTGTGCCACAAAAGACACGGTGACATTCCTTCTACGAAAATAACAATTTTGTTTGAAATTGAAGCCGCACACTTGAGTTTTAGCAACTTGCAATTTTCAAACCTAGTCATTACATCTGCTTTATCACATTTGCTTGAGATTTTTACTTCTCCATCAACCAACCGAATGGAGTGACATTATTGTCGGATTAGCACTAAGGGAAAGAAGTTTATCTTTAGTTGAGGAAGGTAGAGGATATTTTTGAGAATGAAATCTAGAAGATCTGGTCACTTGAGTTGAACTATCCCTTTTCCTTTTGGTTGCAAACTTGTTCTATCTGCAAAGTATACTGGATCACAACTTTCTTCATGATACTTATCAAAGAAGTCCTTTCGGAAAGTTGTGTTGCATGGCATTGGTGTGTTGGACCCAAGCACCAAACGCTGATGTGTTTACTGAGGCATTGTTTAATTCATTTGTGATAGAAAGCGGATGTTCACATGTGGATTAAGCCGAGTTTGGTTTTGAGGATTTCTTCTTTGCTTTTTTTGTTTCTTTTTATTTTTGATAGGCCTTAATTTTGTCCCACAATGTTTTGCATTTACGAGTCTCATGACTCCCTTTTCGACCACAATGTTTACTTGTTTTTTTTGTCATTTTACTTCTTCTGCTATTGACTATTATTCTTGCTTGTTTTTCCTCCTTGCCCTCTATTTCTACCCTTGCCTCTACCACTGTAAGTGGAAGCCTTATTGGATGAATTGCCCTTTTGATGAGCATAACTCATAATTTCGCTTGAGGTTTCATTTTTTCTTCCAAAGGCCTTTTCTCTTTCTGCCATCTTATCAACCAATTGATCACACATGGATGAATTCAATTGATTGCTTGCTTAGAAGGACTCCAAATATGTTGAATATATGGGACGCAGAGCTTTTATGAAAGTAGTCATAATACATCAATTTTGGCATCAACAGTCATATAACACAGATTTCTGGTGGCAGATTCATTATATCACCATTTTTCAACCCAAGATTAAACAATTTTAATTGTAATGTATGAACTTCAATTCTGAATGAGAATCATATAATTTCCTTTGTTTGTTAGTGCTTCCCAAGGTGTGTTGCACCCTGGTATGTGACGAAAACTTGGCCATTTATTGAGGCATTCATCAAGGCCAATGCCTTAGAATTCTTTTGCTTCCATATTTGTGATTTTCTTTTGCTATTGGTTCCACATGTTGTGTATTATCATCGCAAATGCCAAACCAAAAATCATTGAAGATGAAAGTATTGTCAACTTGTCACGACCAATCTAACCATGTGTCTTTTTTGGGTTGTTTTGTGCCAACAATGGAATTTATTGAATACATTTTGTATCAAGAGGAGATGGATTGGTTCCTCATCACTCCAATAGGTTCCCCTTTCTATATACCACCATATCGATATACCAAACCTCTCAATATGCTCACCTTTCATATATAATCGTCGATGCATGGATGACTTCAACTGATGGGCTCCAAATATGTACATGGGATGTAGAGCTTTTATGAAAGTAGTCATATATACATCAATTTTGGCACCAACAATCATATAACACAAATTTTTGACGGCAGATTCATTACAAACTCAGGATTGAACAATTTCAATTGTAATTGTATGAACTCCACTTAAGAATGAGAATCATACAAATCCCTTTGTTTGTTTAGTGATTCCCAAGGTGTGTTGCATCCTTGTCTGTGATGAAAAACTTTGCCACCTATTGGGGCTCTCATCAAGGTCGATGCCTTAGAATTCTTTTGCTTCCATATTTGTGATTCTGCTTTTGCTATTGGTTCCACAGGTTGTGTATTACCATCACAAATGCCAAACCACAAATCATTGAAGATGAGAGTATTGTCATCTTGTCACGACCAATCTAACCAGATGTCTTTTCTAGGTTGTTTTGTGCCAACAATGGAATTTATTGAATGCATTTTGTATCAAGGGGAGATGGATTGGTTCCTTATCACTCCAATAGGTTTGCTTTCTATATACCACTAGATCGATATACCAAACCTCTCAATATACCAAACCTCTCGATATGTTACCTTTCATATATAATCATCGATTCATGGAAAAACTTCTTCCTTTTGATATACCGATGGTATATGTGAAAGAGACGCTAAATTACTTAGGTAGTATGTGAAACATATTCATCCTATCAATGACACCTACTTAGTGAAAATCCTTTTACGTGGGTCAAAACTTTCCTATATACTAAGAATTTCCAACTGTTAGGATTTACTTCTAGTGATAATAGCGAATGTGTAATGGAGGGAAATAGAATTTCCAATTGTTAGGATTTACATCTAGTGATAGTAGCGAATGTGTAATGGAGGGAAATAGAAACATGAAAAGTTTTATCTCAATTCTCCCCGATGATTTATAGGGACAAAGCCACAAATGCCATTATTGCAGCTATGTTAGGCGTTGGATGCAGTAGTTTAAATGCTACGACATTACTTGTAAACGTGAACTCGAGGCACCGCTAATACCGAATGTTGCTATTTGGTTTGCAAATTTTTTAATTGAAATTTGCCATAAATTGACAATTTACAATAATGACTTTTTTTTGAAAGAATAAGTAAAGACATGAAATAAATATTTCTCAAGATAAAATTGCTTCCTCATCTTTTCCTTTCTTTTTCATCTTAAAAAAAACAAAGCTTTTTCAGAAATAGCTTAAAAAGACTTATAAGCTTCCGTTGTCATGCTAAATGTCTAACATGCAAAATTTAAAATTTTGGTCATGAAAACCTAACACCCTCTCGAAACCCCGTCTACTGGTCAGGGTGAACCCTTTTTCCAGCCAACCTAACAAATGTGTCATCCTCATTCTGGTTGGGAGGAACATGCTAACATGGTTTTTAAGTGTGTTTCATGTGTAGGGAAGTATATTTAAATGGATTCATGAAGCCATTCAGCTCTAGGGTGGAATAGTTGTTCCTTGAGGCATAGAAAGGGCTATTTTTAGCCATTTTGCAACAAAGGAATACCCTTCGGAGGATAATGGAAAGAGCTCAACCCATCTGGAGGTTGTGCAAATGAGTACTGAAGAGATCCAGGGCAGTTTCAAAGAATTCTATGAAGGCCTGTAGTGTCGGGAGCCATTCAAGCATATCTTGGTCATTGTGGGTGCAGGGAATGTGAGCCTCAACAGAGAAGAAAGTGAATTTGTTCTGGAGATTTTGGGAGTTCTGGGAAGAGTTAGAAGTCAAACAAATAATCAATGGAAAGCTCTTTGAATCCACTAAATGGTGGATACATCAATTTTGGTCCAAGTCGTCACCATCTTTCATGATAGTTTGGGTCACTGCCGTTGCCTCTCTGTGTTAAAAGAGTGACTAGGCCTGAAAATCAAATTGGAAGAAAAATCAGCTCTTGAAAATGGTTGGAATGAACTCAATAGGTGTTTTGGAGTCAAAATCATATAAGGTTTGGCCTCTGAACTCTAAACTTTTCTCACGGGGTGGAAAAAACAATCTCCATGTTCTATTCTCATGTTGGTAGGATGATATCAACATCCTTCATAAGCTTGAGCTCACTTTTTCACCTCAGCTATCCCTTGTCCTTTGTCCCATGGTGCAAGGGGACGGTGGGGACACAAAATCCCCCCCTTGTTGTTGGTTGAGTTTGCGTCGCTTAAAACATCACAATTTGTCTCCTAGGTTCATTTTACAACTTCAAATCATGACCCCTTCACCCTTGGTGCATTTTTTTATGCATGTTGTCCCTTGTCCCAATAGCCAAGGGGACACAAAAGTGCACCCAAGCTCATGGAGTTAGCCCCAATCATGTACGAAACTTCATCTCAACTCTCAGAAGTTTATTTTCAGCCCCTTCATCTCCCTCACACGCTCTAACATGGTGACACTTGTCACAACATGGTGCAAAGTGCAACTTAGTGTCTCCATTGTCCCCTCACCTCAAATGTCCCTTATTTTCATGGGTGCAACTTACCCTCTAACCCCCGACTGACCCTGGTTAAGCATTTATGGTTAAACGTGAGTTAAAATGCTAAAAGGGTGAAATGGTTAAAACAGTCAAGCACTAGGTCATTTTTGAAAACTAGTTTCCCCCCAAAAAGCACCTCAACATGAAAATAGATGAAGTATAACATGAAGCCTTTAAAACCAACTCTGTGCTCTGTGTTTCCAAAAATGGTCTTTTGCTCATTGTCGGTGATCCCATTGTCAAAAAACATTGAAACTCTGCCAAAATGCTCCTTTTGAAAACGCCTTTTAGATGCTCTATCACTTGGGGGATGTCATGGCATGATTTATTTTCTATTTGAGAAAGAATTTTCCAGCCAAGAACTCTATTTTTGCCTAGAACAAGTGGAAATATCTTTGCATTTTCCCAGTGAACTAAGAGGCCAAATTGCCTAAAATTCGGAGCAGATAATCCTCATAAAATTAGCTTTATTTGTGCCATTTCTTGCATGATGAAGTGGAGTATTTTTGGAGATATGGAGGACCGAGTTTTCTCTTAGTATTTTGCCTTCTTTGACGAAATTTGCATTTTTGCGGTGATCCAACGAGCCAAATTGCCTGAAATTTGGAGCAAATGTTCTTCATAAAATCAGTCTCCATTTGAGCTATTGCTTACATGATGAGGTGGAGTATTTTTGGAGGTATGGAGGATTGAGTTTTCTCTTAGTCAGTATTTTTCCCTCTTTGACGAAAATTTCACCTTCCCACTAATTCGGACGAGAGAATCATCTAAAATTTGGAGTAGAGCATCCCGGAGTGAAAACGAAACTTTTGAGACCACTGTCATCTTATTCTGATATCCAGAAGACCACTTTCTAAAAATAGACATCCGAGCTGTGACTTATTAAAAATAGTAAGTGTTGGGATTTTGATCAAATTGTTCACATCCATCCATCTCGTATCCAATCCACTAGGTTTCGTCATTATGAAGTTTAAATATTTTTGTTTTGAGCCGTTTTTTGCATTAAACACCTTGTATCCCAATGTGGGTAATAATGACATGAGAAACATGAATTTAAAGGACCTGAAAACAAGGATGTTGAAGGGCACCTCGTGAAGCTATAAAGGAAAAGACATTCTCAAGTGATCAAGAGAGTATATTGGGGTAGTGTTTCCTCCATTGATATTCAAGATGAGTTATCTTGATTGTCACTCCTTGGTGAGCAAGAGTATCCCGTACAAGAAAAGAAATTTGCACTCGCAGTGGATCAATTCAATAAATAGGTCAAGCGCAAAGGATTTCATCCCTGGAGCATTTCCACAAAGTCCATCAAGATCAAGCTCTTTACTATTAGAATCTCCTTCATCTTCTAGATTGACCACTCCTCTCTTCTTCTCTCTACATTCTAATCCTTCATTGGGAATGTATTTTTTGGCTATTTCATCTTATTCACTTAAGTGACCTTTGTATTTTGCATTGTAAAAGTTAATTTTCATAAATAAGAAAATAAATTATTTTTTTTCCTACATGAATATGAAAGGTCATTAGTGGTAAGAATATGATAAGTCACCTGTGAGAGGAGGAAGAAGGAGACACTTTGTAAGCTATATATTGGGATGCCTTCTCCATTCCAATGGGTTAATTGCTTTTGTTCTCATACTACTACAAGTAAGAAGCTATTTTCTTCTATCTCCTTGTCTATGTTCTTTTACTTCCTACTTTCCAACTATGCAAACTTTGTAATCTTGAACAACTAAGAAAGAACTTTGTGTCTTTGAGGAATAAATCAATAGAACTTTGTGTCTTTGATTTGTTAATCTTGTTATTGCTTACATAATTGTTTAAAAAAAAAATCTGGAAATACCTCTGGTTAATGTTATTGAAAATTTGTAAGTGCCTATTCACAACCTTAATCCTCTCCCTGTTCTTCTATCTCCCCTTTACCTCTCTCTAAGCAAATTCCTCCCTTGTATCCCATACAAACAATTTGCCGCATGTTTAGTGGAGTATTCCTGTGTGATTCCTGGCCTAATGGCTACCCACAAATTTTATTGTTTCCTGCATACAATAAATGGGAGCATCCCCATTCCCAAGAGGAGGGACCTAGTCCCGTGACCGTTGGTGAAATCCGCGACAAATTATTTCATAACTTCCAACATAATTAAAAAACTTACAGCCTATAGGAGATCGTATGGTCACACGGTTGGCTGGGAGAAAAAAATCAGATTGAGAGGGCACGTTGCAGGTTGAGTTGGCCAAGAAAATAATAGCACACAACTGATACAGATACACCAGCGCCGTATGGACTGAATTGAAGACCATAATTTTGAAGTTGAAAGGCCATATAACAAGTTTATTCCAGAACTCCAATTAAATTGCCAATGCAAAATTCAGACCTGCAAATTTAAGAAAAAACATTTTCCCAATGCTTTTATTGAATTTTCCCACTGCTTCAATAAAAACTTGTATGACTTTGCATAGCTGTACATAATGATAAAACTGATCTGTAAGATGCCTGAACTTTGATGTACAGCTGTTGTATGGCTGCACAAACAAAAGAAAATGGAATTTGTAGCTTGTTGGAGAGAATGGAGTAAGAATGCATTGAATGAGCCGCAGCTCTGATACCAATGTTAGGCCAGGAATGGACTGAGAATCAGCAATGAATTTGGTGCAAGCCAAATTTGTATTCCATCAAATAACCAGGAGAAAACACAATAAATAGCCACAAGTGTGACTGTTTAGTTCATCTTGAAGACAACTGTTCGGATTCCACATGAGGACAACCAACTACAACTAGGAAATTAAATACTACACCTAGGATTATGTACAATAATTTTAAGCAAACAACATTTCCAAAAACATGAACAAGCTTTCTCAATATTCCAGCACTCCACTCACACAGATGGGCAATATTTCCTTCGCAACAGGATGTTGCATATTAAATCATGAGGAATATCCATAAATTTACAAGTTTGTTTACTGTCCTCTTTTCTAGGATATACCTCTTCATTACATTCCGTTAATCTCTCCCAATCTTAACTAATTTTATCCTGTGTACATACACTCAACAGCATTCAAACTAATTATAACATGTACATAATGTGGAGGTGATCTAAGTCAAACGTACATGGCATGCTCCACAGTATTTATTTCACACTATTATTACCTTGCTATGATGGAACAGTCCTAACAAAGAACCTTGTGGCACTTAAACCATTGTATTATCTCCCAAGAGTAATGATTTCAGGCTGTCTGGCTATGCAAATCAAGTCAAGAAAAGTGAATGTGCCTTTTGATGTGTTTTGACATTATGGGCTTTGTTGAGTTTTCGTAGTCAGGACCCACCTTTTCTCTTGTGAGTATCACTATGATTATTTAAAGCCTGTATCACTATGATTATTTAAAGCCTTGATTATTTGTTGGGTGGTTTCTACACATTCTTTTGTTTTTCGATGTATGTACTTTCATAAATAGTAGACTATTTATGAATTTGAAAGCCTGTAATAGAATCTACTTTCATCCCTTTGGGGTAATCCATTTTTTTTGATATTATTTGATAGTTCATTCATATTTTTCAATAATTCTGCATTGATCTGTGAAATCCCATAAAAGTGAATGGATTTTAGCTGACTTCACGAAATTTAGTAAAAATGATATCAAGGTTATACTGACTCTCGTAAGATCCAAGTGTTGTCAAATATTTAAACAGTATGTTTGTTAATCTGAAAGCTCAAATGAGTTTAATGAGGCCGTAATGGTAAGGATATGATGCACATATTTTTCACTTTCTCGATTGCGTAGTGTGTGTGAACAGCAATTTTATTTTGAAGTCTTCTTTTAACAGTCTGGAATCTGCCAATCCTGCATTTTGGCAGCTATTTGTGAAAGGATCTTTTTGATATGAGTGATTTGTATAATTGGTCTCATCAATTGTATCTTCAAATTTGCTACCGTATGGCAATGAAATCTACATAGATGTCATCAGTAGAACTTTACTTGAGAGAAGTCTGTTCTGTGTATTTCTATATTTTCTTTAATCAGATCCTTTACTTGTTACTGAAGCATTTATTGCCAGTAGGAAAAATATTTCAAATGATAACTTAGGAAAAATATTTTGAATGCTATTGTAAGAAAAATGAACTTACAGTTAATGTGTCATTCATGTTGGCACTGCAGGAGATTGTAAATTTACTACTTTGTGGACATGCGGCCTCCAATGTTTTCGATGACCGTATGGATTTGGGTGATGGTTTATTTCTGAAAGGGATACCTACTAATGTGGAAGTAGGATTTCTTTCTTTGCTGGAGTCACTTAATTTTTGTAAGGTTGGCCAATATCTTAAACATCCGAGGTGGCCGATTTGGGTAGTTGGCAGTGAGTCACATTATACAGTATTGTTTGCTCTTGACACTAATGTGCAAAAGGAAAATGAATTGGAGGATCGGGAGTCGCAGATTAGGAAGGCTTTTGATGTGCATGATCAAAGTGGCGGAGGAGGTTTCATCAGTTCAGATGCCCTACATCAGTTGCTCAGAGACATGAATATTGACATGCCTCGTGATAAATTAGAAAGTCTTTGCAGTGCAGACTTTGTTGTCTGGAATGAATTTTGGCAAGTTCTGATGCAGCTTGACAATAGTTTGGGAGGGCTGAAGGATTCCAGTGGTCTTAATGGCAGGAAGCAGTTTGAATTATATCATTTTAATGGAATTGCAAAGGCTGTAATAAATAACACACAAAGTACTGGAGAAGCATTGGAACAGAGGCCCAGGCTAACCAAACTACGGGTTTCTGTGCCTCCAAAATGGACCCCAGAAGAATTTATGGCAGATGTATCATCATCACATGATAGTGGCCCAAGTGGTAAGGATGGTTCCAGCGAACTTCAAGGTCCTTCTCTGTTAAAGGATGAGCCTGCACAACATGCTCCACTTGTGGATTGTATCCGTACTCGTTGGCCTAGAGCTGTATGTAATTGGGTTGGAGACCCTCCCAGCATTGTTTGATTGTTGAATCTTGAAGAGGTTGCTGCAAGGCTTAGATAAGAATATTTTGTCTATTTTGTTGTTGCAAATGAGGTTCTATACTTGGTATTTTATAGAGAATGTTGATTACAAGTTTGCAGAAGTATAACAAAAAGAACTGCACAGCTCAACATATCAGCTACATGGCACATGCACAACCCCCTTTGTGGTCTGGAGCATGCATTGAAAGCAGGTCCTTGGTGTAGTCATAGGGTATTTTTTTAAAACACAGTCTTGGTATGTTTAAATAGCTTTCCCATCAGCCAAAAAATTGGGTTTCTTGTAAAATGAACCACAGTATGAGAGTTATTTTAGTTGTGCAGAGGGGTTGACCATATTTTTAATGGTCAGCAGTTAAATTTCTGCATGGCAGCATTAATTCCAACACGTCCCATAGTTCATATGCATTTGGGCAATTGCCCTTGAAAAGCCACACAAGGGCCTGCAGAACCCTGATGAGGGCAAAATGTTGTTTTCCCTTTTTCTGTTTGTGTCAGAATGTGCCATATTGAATGTAATTTTTAGTTTATGGCTATAATTTGTATTAGTAAAAGCAGTGAACCATGAATCAGATTCAGCTCATTAAATAGCCTGTACTAATGCAATTGCATTTTAGTTTAACACATTTCCCTCTCTCTGGAGTCAGTTATGTTATACTCTAAAATGATATCAAAGGCATGCTCAAGGAATGTTTTTCCCCCCCGCTCTCTAATGCATTAAGTAAAATAGGTGGTTTTATGCAGGTCATGGATCCCAAGGCTTTAATTCTATTGAATGTATAGACTGTCATGGACTATTTGGAAGTTCATGATTGCTTGGGAATAGACAATAATAGTAGCTTTTTGATGTTTGAATGGCGCTCATTTTTTTACCCACCCAGGATCAATGTATCGCGATCACATGAAAGTGCTGCAGCCTGAGTAATTGTGCATGATGGTAACTTGCGGATATTCTGTTAGAGTGAAGAAGCTAATAAATTAATCTATGCAGTAAATCCCAAACTAAATTAAACAGTGCTTGAATGGGCATGTTTTTTATGTTAAAATGCCCCACATGAGATCTCTCGAGGCCTGCTGGTTAAAGGGTGGCCATCTGTACTTTGAAGATTCCCTTTCGGAGATAACAGCAGAGAGTTATAGAAGAGTACTGCCATTATTTTTTTCGGAGTTTAAATTCATTCAAATGGGGTTGATTTTTTGTTATAGCGATGTTTTATCGAACTGTTCTAACCAGAAAAGGATAGGTGCCAATTTATTTGCTTGCAATATCAGAGTCCTTATACCGTGGCAATTCCCTCAACTTTTGATCAAAGTATTTGATGCGTGTAATAATAAAAGAATCACAGGGATGATTTATCCTTGTAGAGACCAAACTACTTCAATCTCAATAACAATGCAGGTATTTAAGTGTTTCATCTGACAAGATAGAACAAGAGTTACAGATCTAACAGATGTCATTGTGTAAGCAATTGGCCGCTTGTATTTATTGTCATTGAAATTGATAACAAAACCATTTTATCAATTTAATAATAGATGGTTTTCGTAGATGTTAAAAAATGTAAGTGATTATTGGCAATAAAATGGTTCAATCATACTGTCAAAAATGGTGGCGTTGGACACGGTTTTGATTTTAGACTAAAGTGGGTGTGGAAGCCCTTTAATGCTTTCCCCTTTCTCATAATATAAGCATAGATAACCTACATTATAAAAGACGCGAAATATCAATCAGTGTTTAGCGAGTGAACAAGGTTCACAAAACATCACGTCATCCATCAATAAATTAAGACAGTGTAGAAGACATGATAAACAGGCCAAAACCAAGGATGACAAAGAACAACCTGGAAAATTTGCTATGATGATTGTTATATTCTGTTGAATGAGTAATCGAGCAAAAGGAATTAGAAAATATGCTATTTTAAACATAAAATTACTTGACAAGAAAATGACATCATGAACCATGGCAGTTGTGAAGTCTGGTGCTTTTCCCGATTGGACTTTTGGGTGTGTGACAATTAGGTTTCTTTGGACCTTACAGTGTGAGAGAACTATTTTTCTTCCACAATCATGTTCATGCAATCAAAAGGTTGCTATTTAATAGAAAGTACATAGGTACACTTGTCTAATTGTCATATATAAATCAAATTAAAAGAAAGTATATGCTTATCTTTTTGTTTTCCACTTGATTTTGCCTCTTATGTGGTTTTATTGACAATGCTCATATTTAGTGTTGAATTTATTACTCTTTTCGTACTTAGCTTCTTTGTCCAAATGCTTAGTTGGGAATTTTCCCTCACATATCTTTTCATTTTTTGATTAATGCATGGAAGTTAATGAATACTGCTTACCTCACTAGCTCATCCACAAAGAATATTGTTTTATCCAAGTGCTCCTCCTCTTGCTTAACTTTTCTCCAAGCCACCTATTAGTATCTATTCCTTGTCTTTTCTTTAGATAGTTTACTATTCAAGTCATAGCCATTGCCTCGAAACGAAACCTACCTGTCTCAGCTAACAATATCTCACAAGGAACTGATGTTTTGATTGATGCTGTTCGTGATAATGTGCTTCTAAATTCTCTCTATTTGTTTCATCTTAGGTATGATGTATTGCTTCCAAGTTCCCCAAACCGCACATACATAATGTACTACATGTGAGACAATCCAAAAAAGGTTCATGTGGTTTCACAACCCCATTAACATTTTTGTATCTGTTCTGCAACACGTGTAGCACTTTCCAATCCTTTTGAATTTGTTTTGACTTGCATAATTTTTAACTAAGCTTCTTGTGGAATTTAAGGCCAAGGTATTTAAATTCTGTTACGATCTGCTATGGGTGCCCCTCAAAGAAGTTTATGTAGGATTTCTTTCTTTGAGGAGAAAAAATAGATTGCCAGTATTTATCTTCATCTGTACTTCTTTACAAAAGAGTTCTAAAGCTTGTAATTGTATTTTAAGGCTGTAAGCTATTTTTGACATCAACATGAGAATATTCGTGTAAAGAAGTTGTTTAATAACATTAGATGGCTAAATGTACCCTATCAACTTCAAGTTTGTTTATCCATTCTTCCAACTTGTCTATATATGGCCCAAACGGGGGTGACTATGGCCAACCTTGTTTGATGCCAATATCACTCCCAATGCACTCTTAAAGTCTTGTGTGCATGCTGATTTCGATTCACACTTGATCATAAACCATTTCCCTATACTCATTTGACACGACAAACTCTTCCATTTTAGTGCAAAGTTAACTTTTGGGCACAATAGAAAAGGCTTTCTTAAAGTCCACTAAGCAACAAAAAAATTCTTCACCTTGCTTATTCCAAACCTTTTCATTCAAATACCTAAGAGTAATGCAATGATCAACAACATATGATAGGCCTAAACCATGCCTAACCTTTTACCCTCTTCACTTGTATTTTAACCCAATTGTTGATTCTATGTCTTATTCATGCTTCTATATAATTTTGCTATGAAAGGGCGATTATAATTATTAGTAGTTTGATTGGTTACTAATATCACTGATTTTGAAGAGGGGTATATTGTGTGTGTGTGTGTTCAATTAGCAGCCATCTTGTAAAACACCATTAAACATATTTCTCATATGTGACATTAGCTACTCAAGTCTGCACTTAAGGTATTCCGCTTGCAACCAATTTATAGCATGAGCCTCACCCCTAGTAAGTCTCTTGATACCCTCTTTGGTGTCCTTGATTGTGAATAATTCTATCGCTCCATTGATTATGAAGATGTTCTTATTTTGCTCATACTCAGAGTTTTTTAATTTCAGTCACTAGGTTGCTGTAATATTGTTAGGAGTGTGTTTTGCTTTACAATGATAACCTTCAGAACCTTTTAGGGTTATGTTTATAAAGAAATCTACTCTTTGCACTCTTATTAGTTTGCCTTCAATAACTTGTTATACACCTTTCTAATTGCTTCTATCAATGTGTATCCCTTGGGTTATGAAGATGCTTTCTTGCATTGACGACTTTTCCTGTGGGGCTTGCTTTTTCTCTTGTATATTTCTTGGTAGACTAATCTTTATGCTCAACGGGTTATGATCAAACTTCACTTCCATTGGGGATGGGCCAATGCCAACCTCTAATATTCTTGGTATAAAATCTTGTTAGTAGATGACATACTTTTCCTATCATATGTATTCTATGTAAAGTGCCCCAATGTTTTACGCGTGCTCATGTCATTGTATATCTCAAATAATAAAAGATACACATCCCAACTACTCCTCATCATAGTGGATGGCATTTTCTTCCGCATTGGATGACACCCTTCCAAGGTTGGACTTCCTCTTCCTCTTAACCACAAAGGACTGTTTTGTATAACATCTTCGTTCTTCAACACAATGGTTTGTTTTCTTCCAGACCTTCCTTGTATTGAAGCTGCATATGAAAACAATCCCCCCTACACAAATACACACTATTTTCTTGTACATGATTTAGACCCATGTGGCACGACATAACATGTTGTGATGCTAACAATCATTCCATTTTTAGTTAGACTTGATCCATATATGTTGTTTGTTTGGATCTTTTTCCACTTTCTTTATTTTATTCCATGTTTCTTTTATTCATACCGTTGTCCCTCACGTCCTTTCCATTTTCAGCCACTCCATTCCAAACAAATGTTTTCTCGTAACCTTCAAAAATTAGGTTCTATAATCCTCGTGCTCATGGGTCTGAACAAACACGACATTATTTTGCTTCCACTATGGGCCCTATCAGGGGTCTCTACTCCAAGGGTAACCTCCATAGTTCAAACATACCATTTAAGTGTTCTATGGGGAAGGGGGACAAGGGGGAGTCAAGAGTGAGATGTAAGAGGCTCTAATCCCTATTTATCTTGTGTGGATTGATTAAGACATACCCATTTTCTTGGGTATCTTGTTACTTTTACTTTCTCCCACTCCCTTTTTTCGTCTTGATGCATAAATGATACATCTTTGTCTATGTAAACATTTGTTCCTCTTTAAGAAAAAAACCCCTCTATCCTTTACCAATGTTCTCTTTCCTCCAAATTCTTCATAGTAACCTTGGTATGTTTGCTCCCTCCCCCTTCACATGTATTTGTGACTTTGCTTTCTTGGTGATCGTGCCCTTTCCACTATAACTTGTTTTCAATGAACTCTATGGCTAGGTCATAGGTTTTTTTACCTTCATCATTACTCTCACTAGTAGATTATTCACGTTTAACATCAACATACGTGTCAACATTGAGCTAAAATTATAATTAGAAATTGGAAATACAATTGTTGAGATGTACTATTTTGTGTGACATTAAATTGATGAAAGATTATGTGTGACACATTTACATTAGATTGATTGATACTAATATATACATTTTCAGTAGTGTTCTAGCAAAAAAAATGGCGGAAACATCATTTTGTGCTGAAAATTCAAGTATATATTCCTTGTTAATTTTTTAAATTTTTTTTTTAGACAATTGGAAGTATTGCATCAAGGATGTTGCGTCGACACCCACAAATGCACCGCTTAAAGTGACACGCACTCACGCACGCACGCACACACACGCACACACGTGCGCGCGCGCGCACACACACACACACACATACACACGCGCATGCTCGCGCGTGCGCGCGCACACACACTAAAAGACAAAATTAAAATAAATTAAAGTTATATAAAAATGTGATCTATTAATGGTACTATTTGCAGTAATGCATTAATTATCTATTATATACAAATACACTTAAATTGAGCGATGTATTTTTTTTCAAACACTATATAATTAAAATTTATAAATATGATAAACTTTTTATCACAGTTAATTACAACATCAACAATTAACGTATTGTATAACACTTTAGAGAAATGAAAATATCTATTTAGATTACTTAACAATTTCAAATGTTCAACAATCATGAATATTAAGCAAGAGCATATTATATGCAAAATATTATAATAGTTTTAAGATATAATTGGTTGTTAGGAAATTTAGGGGGTAAATAATGTTACAAATTATAGATACACCACATTAAATTGCCAAGAATTATAGTTTATGAAATGTAGTAATTAAACCATAAATTATAATGTTTATATTGCAGAATACATATTGTAAACAACATGAAACATAAAGTAAATAAACACAATGACACAAGATATAAGTGGGAAAACCATGGAAGGTAAAAACCCATTGAAAATCACTTATTTTTATTGAGAATTCCATTTCACCCAACACTCCCACTATTTCCAAAAATCCACTCGCAGTTAGGTCTTCAAGAAGGGATTACAAACCGCCTCATACATTTGCTCATGTATTTTTCACTATTCACATCATGTATCTATAATCAACTCGCACATATAGCCCACATTCATACGTCACACTTGATATTTCACATGTGCATCCCCATATATCGATATCTATGAGATCACCTTGTTTTATATAAGGTCGGTGACCTGTTTTAGGTCACTATTATATTTTAAACACTACCGATAACAATAGTGGATCTGCCATGCTTATATTTTAAATATAAGTTATAAAACAAACACATACGGTTTTTGGTGGGTTTCTAAACAAGGAGTTTCTTACTTAATATTATAAACCCAACACTTCCCCTTAAGGCCAAATAGGGAAACATGCAAAGTTGCATTTCCATGTCAAAAACAAGGTTTGTCTCAAATAAGACATGTCAAATCACCTTTGGTACAAAATATAAAAGGAATTACATTTCATAAATCATCAAGTGATTTAGGCTAACATGCAACAAAATATTTGCTCTGCAGATTTTGTAACTCCGCGATATACTACATCAGTGCTGCGGTTCACTACTATAGTATTCCGTAGAATTAAACACGCTTCAAACCAAATGCAAGTGTTTCACGGGTTTTACAGTTCTGTGTTGCACTGCAAAAGTGTCTTGCAGGTTTTTCAAATCCATGGTGCACTGCCGTAGTATGCCGCAGATTTGAGCAAGTTGTGATCAACTGAAATTGTGCCACGGGTTTTAGAAAATCTGTGGTACACTGATTTAGTGTTTTGTGGGCTTCAGGAAGCCGCGACACAAAGCAAGTGTCATGCGGGTTTTATAAAAACCGCAATACACTGGAACAAACTAAATTCTCAAGATAAAGTGATTATGGATGAAGTCTTACATAAGATCATGGAGTTTTTATAAAACAAAAATCCTCTCATATCTAATGCTTCCCTGGAGATTGCAAGTAAACTTCACATAAAATGACAATCTACTTAAGCAACATGGAAATAATCTAGGGAGTATCCAATTTGACACAATTAAGATTTTAGGAGATGGCATTGCACAAGAAAAAACATGTAACATGCTCATTTCTTATTTCCCCCTTAAGGGTAGCTCTGAAAATCCAACACTCATATGATTCAGAGGTGAAGATCAGTGTCATTCACATGATCATAAGAGCTAACATCTAAAACGCCCAACATAGCACGAAATTTGCAAAACTTTGGAGCACACATGGGTTTGGTGAAAATTTCTGCAACCTGCTCTTCAGTGGAACAAAACTTGAGATCTACGTCATCATTGAGAACTTTCTCTTGGATGAAGTGCATATGGATCTCAATATGATTGGTTCTTTGATGATGGGTTGAATTGTTTGCAAGATCAATGCAACTTTGGCTGTCATATAGAAGAAGTGTGCATCATTTGATGCCCATGTGAAGTTATACCAATGGTCTTTTGAACTACATATTTTCCTTTGCTGTTTCCATATCACTTCTATACTCTACTTCAGTAGAAGAGATAGATACTATTAGTTGTTTCTTGCTTTTCCAAGTTATTACACTTGCACCCAACTTGAAAACATATCTAGAGGTAGATTTTCTATCTACAATATCACCAACATGGTCAGAATCACAATAACCAAATAAAACAACATTATCATAAGAATAATAACACGAACCATAATTGAATTTACCTTTAATATACCTAAATTTTTTTTTTCACCATTTTCCAATGGTCCTCATAAGTATCCCACATGAATCTAGAAATAATTCCAACTGCATAGAATATATTAGGCCTAGTGATAGTTAAGTAGATCAAACTACCAACAAGTTGGCTATATAAAGTAGGATTGAATTTATCACAAGAAGGTTTTGGATCTAATTTAACACCAACTTCCATAGGAATGGAGACATGCTTACAATCAATCATATCAAATCTTTTAAGAAGATTAATAACATATTGTGATTGAGATGCAATAATAGACTTGTGATTTTGGAAAATAACCATGCTTAAGAAATAATTTAGCAAACCTAACTCAGTCACTTCAAATCGTTGGATTAATTTCTATTTGATTTTAAGAATTAAATTCTTATAACTGTTAGTAATAAAGAGATTATCAACATACAAGATAATGATAATAACATGACTATTTTTAGTTTTAATGAATAAATCATTATCATCAAAACAATTATTGAAACCAAGTTCTTGAAAGAACCTAATTATCTTAGCATACCAAGCTCTAAGAGCTTATTTTAAGCCATACAAAGATTTCTTAAGTTTACAAACATATAATTCTTTGCCATGTCCTTCAACTCATTTAGGTTGATGCATATAAATTTCTTTTTTCAAGTCACCATTTTAAAAAACATTTTTTACATCCATTTGGTGAATCTCCAACCATGTTGAGTACCTAGAGCTAGAAGAATTCTAACAATGCTCATTTTTGCAACAGGGGCAAAAGTTTCAACATAATCCAAACTAGGTTTTTGAGTAAACCATCTAACAACTAATCTAGTCTTAAATTTGTCAATCTTACCAGCAAAGTTATATTTAATTTTTATATAACCATCTAGAACTTACAACGTTTCTTTCTAGGAGGAAGATGAGAATAATTCCCAAGTTTGATTCTTTATTAGATCATTGTACTCAGCTTTCATGGTTGTAATTCATCTTTCATATTGGAGCTAATTTCTTCGAAAGATTGAGGTTCAACCTCATAAATAGTTGACACGATGCATGATAAGAATTGTTGACTTTGCAAGTCATACTTCCTCAAACCATTAGGTTAGAGAATTTGAATCCCAATTTTTTAGCCCATATAGGAACTTTTGACTGAGACAAAGATTGAGAAGACTCTCCCTTCAAGCTCTACATCTATCATGTCAGAAGAAGGATGATCTATCTCTTACAAATCAATATCCATATTGTCTGAGGAAGGATTATTAAATTAAAGATTTTTCATATTCAAGAAACTGGATAGGATGGAAGAGAGGACAGCTTGACGCAATGGTTTCACTGGAACATGAACATTCTTATTCTCTATTATCAAATGTTTGACTAGATCATACACTCTTAATCCTTTTGTTTGCGACTGACTATACCCAACAAAAAATGCAAGAGTAGGAGGTAGGATCAAGTTTTTTTTCTTTTGACTTTAGGAATGAGAAGGGAAACAAAACTACCAAATATCTTAAAATGAGAGATATCAACTTTTTGTTTGGTCCATACTTCATGAGGTTTAGTTTGATGCAAATATTTGGTAGGAATTATATTTAAAATATGAACAATAGTGTTCATAGCTTCAAGCCATAAGAAACTTAGGCACATTAGAAGTATGAAACATGGTTCTAGCCATATTTATATGATTAGTCTGTATTATTCCTTTTCAGCTATGCCATTTTGCATGTGGGAAATAAGGATTTGTTATCTCTATTTAAATTCCACTAGGCACATAAAACTCATCAAAAAAATTATTAACATACTCACCTCCATTATCAGTTCTAACTCTTTTAATTTTCAGATTAGTCATGTTCTCAACCAAGGCTTTAATCTCTTGAAACTTAGATAAGACATCATAATTTTTATTAATGTAATAATACCAAGTCATTCTTGAGAAATCGTCAATAAAACTAACAACATAACATGACGCTCACTTCTATAGAAGGAACTTCTAAAGGATCCTCTTACATCACTATGATCGATCTCAAGCAAGAAAGAGGAATTAGACTCATGATGTTTGTGAAATCGTTGAACATGTTTCTTACCATGTAAGCAACTTTCATAAAATCCATAGTTTGATTTTACCTTAGGAATACCTACTAAAAGGTTAAGGCGAGACATATCATACAAAATCTTAAGGTTTACATGCCCAAGTTTGTCATGCCATAATTGAACAACATCACAAGAGGAAGAAGAAAGACAAGAGTCATTAACAAATCCACCAAAAAAGGACAAACTATTCTTTTGTAAACTAATAACAATAACTTTACCAAGCTCATTATTAACATGCCATTTATCTTGACAATAACACGACTTTATAGTTTAATTCGGTTAAATGATAACAAGATAAAAGGTTATTCTTTAAGTTAGGAGACAAATAAAACATTCCTAATTATGTCATTTGCTAACTTAACATTGTCATAACATTCAGACTTGATGATTGAATTGTTACCTAGATAGATATTCTCATGACATATTCGAACAACATCAGATATAATGCCATGCATGTATGTCATATGTATAGAGACACCACTATCTAGGATCCATTCACTGTCATTAGAGGATGAAAGGGTAGTATAAAGAGTAATAGTTTGCTCAACATTATTAGCTTGATTGTTAGCATGATTATGATTTTTATTGTTTTTCTTATTTTTATTGTTGAATTTATTATTTTTAACATTGATATTAGACTTTTTAGAATGACAATAACTACTTATGACCAAATTTACCACAATTGGTACAATTGCCATCAAACTTTAAACTTTCAATTATTCCTATTGTGTTTAGGTTTGAAGTTAGATTGTTGTTATTCTGATTTTTAAAAGACTTTTGATTTTGGGAGAACACTGCCTGAGAGGCATTTTATTTAGAGTCAACGTTCTCCATAACATCGTCTTCTTGAATGAGGAGAGAAGACAAGGTGTCTAAATCAGGTAATTCTGCTTCATTTTGGTATGTAAAATTCAAAATAGAAATATAGTTCTTGAATTTCTCATGAATGTTAATATGATTAATGAAGTAAAACAACTTATCTTGAAATAATTCACAACTACATCCATCCAATTGAGCTTTAGCGTTTTTCAATTTAGCTAAGTAACTAACAATTTTCTCATCAAATTTCATAGGAGTTGTGAACAATTCCATGATCAACTTGATTATTGCTACCTTCGTGTAGAGTTTGCAATTGTGTCTATGCATTAGCATGAGAATCCATGTGACCTATATGCAACCAAAACGCATCCTTGATGCTTTGTAATAGGATTGACATGACCTCTTGTAATTTTTGAGAGAAAACACTCAAGCTCTCAGGTATAGCTTGTCTCCCTGTGGGTTTCTTCTCGACATCACTAACTAAATCCCATAGTTTTCTAGCCATAAGGATAACCTTAATCCTAATTCTCTAAATACTGTAATTATACCCATTTAAAAGTTGAAATTTATCCATGGAAAAATAGAAGAACTAGCCATTTTAAATAAAACTCAACAACATTTTAAAAAATAGAGTGTTAGGAGGTTTTTTAGAAGTTGCAGAGATCTGTGATACAAAGAAACTAGACTACCATAGATTAAAAATCAAAGGAGAGAGTTTGCAACTTAATAAAAACACTCAAACACGGTGAGGACACCAAGGAGGAACATGCTATAACACTAAGGAAAAAACTGTGTGAGGCCATGGGCACTAAGAATAAAAATATAGCCTTTTGAAGCAATTGATAGGTCGTGGTACACAGACATAGTGTTTCGTGGGTTTTAGTATTATGCGGAAAGCTAAGCCAAAAGCCGCAGAACAAAGGAAAGTTTGTAAGACACTAGAAGTCCATGGAACTAAGAAATTTTCAAAAATGAAGGGGGCGTCTCAGGCGAGAACGAAATCACAAAAATATGCCACGAGGGTTAGGAAAGTGCTGCACAAGAATGAATCACATGAAAAAGTTTTGAAGCCGCGGTCTATTGGAATTTTCAATAATCTAGAGTTTCGTGATTTTTTCAAATTTTAGTGATCTGTAGATAGGCATAAATGGTAAAAAGCCACGAGAGACTAAAAATAAGCCACTCAAGACTAAAAAAGCCAAACAAGACTAGAAATTTTTTGCAATAGTCAGAAAAGTCACACAAGACTTAGAAAAACCATGCAAAACTAGAAAAACCGCATAAGACTAGAAAATCTGCGTAAGACTAGAAAAACCACACAAGACTAGAAAAGCTACACAAGACTTAGAAAGTATGCAAAAGACTAGAAAATCCGTGCAAGACCAAAAAAGGATGCCGTGAAGTACATGAAACAAAATCGCAAAGCGAAGGATGTTGCACAAGATTGCAAAAAGGCCGTGAACGATTAGAAAATGCGTGAAAGATTTAAAAATTTAAAAGCATCACGGAAGCCTCAAATATGTTGTGGAAGACAAAATTTTCTATGCACTATTCAAAAATGCTACCAAATATTCGAATTCAAATAATTTTGGCAAGAATTGGAATTTTGTACCTAATAAACTTGAAGAAAACCGCGAAGCAAGCGAGGGTTTCATAGATCTGAAAATTCTTCAAGTTTCTTCACACTTGTAAATAAAAAGCAACCAAATCTAACCTGCACATACATAAACACAAGATCTAATACCATGTTAGGAAAATTTGGGGATAAATAATATTACAAATTATAGATCCAGAACATTAAATTACCGAGAATTATAGTTTATGAAATGCAATAATTAAACCATATATTATAATCTTTATATTGCAAATTACAAAATGTAAACAACATGAAACAAAAAGTAAATGAACACAATGACACACGATATAAGTGGTAAAACCATGAAAGGTAAAAGACCCACTAAAAATCACTTATCGTTATTGAGAATTCAATTTCACCCAACACTCCTACTGTTTCCAAAGATCCACTTGTAGTTACACCTTCAAGAAGGGATTACCAACCGCATCATACATTTTCTCATGTGTTTTTCACCATTTAAATCATGTATCTATAATCATCTCGCACATATAGCTCGCATTCATATGTCACATTTGATATTTTACATGTGTGTCGCTATATATCGATCTCTAATGAGATAACCTTGTTTTATACAAGGAGGGTGACCTATTTTAGTTCACTATTATATTTTAAACACTGCCAAAAATAGTAGTGGATCCACCATGATGATATTTTAAATATAATCTATAAACCAAACACATATAATATTTGGTGGGTTTCCAAACAAGCAATTTCCCGCGTAATATTATGAACCCAACATTGACAACATCCAAAATGACATGGTTATCTAATATTTCTTGTCATCATCATCATCACTTGTACTTGCATTACTGCTACCACCATTATCATTTCCATTCTTACCGTCATCATTAACATAATTCTTGATTTAATGTCTCATTACCTGTAAATTAAATGTAATATTATAACTTAAGTTTGAAACAAGAAAGGACCATACTCAAAATAAAGTAATATTTTAAAATAAGTCTACCATAGGATATGTTGATCTTTCTTGCATGTTATAACATAAAAATAACTACGCCACTAGTTTAAAAATAAAACCTGTACTACAAAATTCCAAACTCTAGTTATCCCTAAAATTGGATCTTGGAATTCTAAACATAGTATTCAATTCCCTAACACATTGATGTAGTAAAAAATAAGAGTCAAATAAACAAATTCCTTATATTGTGCAACAATGGATGTGCATACATATTCCAACAGTCGTACACCAAATTAGAAAACATCATAACAATTGAGTTCACAAAATCTTGCACTAGATCACAAAAACTTTAAGTATCACATGACCTCACAAGGTCATGTAGATCCAAGGAAATGTGTGCAACTTTGCAAAATAGAAAGAATCTTAGAATTTGTGCAAGACTTCATAAATATGGATTGTTACACATAAGATCATAAGCTTGCATGATATTACAAGGTATCTCAGATCTTCGCAGGCAACAACATATGCTTGTGTATGATTGCAGGTTGCACATGCCTTCACTAATTGCATGACCATGAAGAAATTCAAACAACTTGTAGGTTGTATGAGTACATCCAAGTATATGCTCCTTCAACCATTTTAGGGATACTTAAACTACTTACTACTAATCTAGTTATTTTTTCTTGATGCAAGATTGTTTGTGAATTGGGAAACTTATGCATCATACAACTTCGATAATATAAATAAATAATGAATTCTTACTCATGAAAATTTCCCAAGCCCTTCTATAAAATTTCCAAGTTTATAAACTTTATATGGGATTATCTAAGTTATGTATTCAACTTTTTTCCCTTTGAATTCAATGAATACCGCTTGTACTCCTTTTCATGTGATTTCTTAATGAGTTTGGACTTAATCACCCCTTCAATTTATTTTAACGCCTTCTTAGGTAAATATTATCTCAAATCTACATCTGCACATATTGTTTCTCCATTTTCATCACTTGTTTGACTCTTAAAGTAAGGGTACAAATCTGTTACATTGAAGATATATGAAATATAAATCCCGTATGGAAACTATAACTAATACACGTTGGATGCAAAATTCCTCAACACCTTGCATGGTATAATATTCTGTTTTTTAGATTATCAAATTTTCATGTTGGGAACTGCTCCTTTCACAAGTGTGCTAATACCATATCTCCCACCAATAATTCTTTTTGTTTTTCTTCAAAATTTGTGTTGTTTGTATTGCATAGTATGGATTTCCAATTGTTCCCTCAGTTGTTGATGTATGATATGCATATAAATATTCTTCCATTTTAGGTTATCATATGTTCCTCCTAGAAAATGCTCCTTTTGCAAGCTCCCTAAGACCATATCCCCCACTTATAATCCTTTCTTTTTTCTTCAAATCTATGTGATGTTTATATTATGTAATACACCTTTCTAACTACTCCCTCACTTCTTGATGTATTCCATACATATGCTCATCAAATTATTCATGTATACACTTCTTCCACCCACATATTTGATGTATCAAACTTCTATAACACTTCTTAGTATAGAGCCATACACAATCTGGAATGCGGTTCTTATAGTACTCTTGTTTGAATTATTGTTAGCAAATTTATCCTATGCCAAGATTGAAAATAATAATCCATGATTTTCCCCCAAAAAACATCACAACATATTATGAAGATTTATATTGACTACCTCAATCCATCATGTGTTTGAGGATGATTCACTGGACTTAAATGAAACTTGGCATTCAAATTCTTCCAAAATTTCCTCTAGATATGCCCAATAAATTTGGTATTCTAATAAGATACTATGTTGTTAGGAAATCCATACAACCTAACGAATTCCTTAAAAAAATTGGCTACATGCATAACATCATTAGCATTCTTACATGCAATAAAAAGAACTATTTTGAAAACAACTTCATAATTTTTATAAGTTCTAGATAGTCCTAAAACAAAGTTTACATTAATATTTTTCCATGGTATCTATGGATAGGTATGGTTGATACAACCCTACATTTTGACTCTTCCTATTTTCCAGCTAGAAAATGCTACATCAATGTATAAATTTTCTCACATCCATACCCATTTTAGGTCAGAGAAAATTCTCACTTAGCTACACCAATGTTATGTCAATGCGAAAACACCAAATAATTCTCCACTATGCATAGAAAAAGAAGGGGTAAAGTGCATCATGCCATCTTTATACTATGCACATATCTTGAAAAGGATGGTGCACTATCTTAGATTCTTGGAGCAGTACTAAGAGAATTCAAACAATTGAAAAATTTACATCACCCTATTTTTCATACACAATATCATTACATCACATCTAGAGGCTCGCATTATCACTAGAGGTTCATCTACCATTGAAATCATGAAGCCACTAGATTTAATTTCAGAAAACATGCAAGGAGTCGATTTGAAGTATCATGGGCATAAATATACATTATATAATCTTAAAGAACATTTACATTCCAATTGTTCATTACATAGAAAAATGAGCTAATAAATATTCCCCTAACCTAATATTTGTGTTTTTTGAGCCAATCCAAGTTTGATCGAATTGTGTTATGCCTATGATGCTAATAGGAATATCTTGGCCTTATCTTGCATAATAGACTGACACATTTGTAGGAAGATTAAATAAATGGCATATGGGAAACAAGTAGCTATGAGTAATATTGTAAGTAGGTGGTGTTTGGTTCTATAATAACTAACCCTTAAACTTGAGAGTAATAGTTCTTCTAGGTTGCAGTATTTGTAGGTAGTTGAATTTTTTTATAGTATTGAGCTACTCAAATAGATAGTGTCATTGTATCTCCTAAGATATTGTGTAAGAAATGTATCTATTTTTGATCGGTCTCATGTTTGTATAACATTGTTTCCTCTTTAAAAAAATAAGTGTTGTCTATCTCAATTTATTCCATGAATAGGGATATGAATTAATCAAGAGTTGTATTGGCTTGATATACTATGTGGTCTAAGACTATTCTTAATTGGATTCCCTAACAATAGTTGTATCATTTAGTATCAAAGAAAAGAAAATCCTCGCAAGTTGGCATAAATTGTCTATTATACGCATGTGTGAGTTTGGATGGAAAGTAAAAAAGACATTTTCCAAGAAAGATTATTGGGTATAAGGTGTGATGGTTGTGAGGATCATGAAATGTTTATTTCAAGGAGAAATAAAGGACACACAAAGGATATTTTTTTGTAAGAGCACCCAAACTTACTGAATTGGTAGAGTTGATGAGAGAAATGCAAATCCATTTGAATGATATAGAAGATTCCCAATGCAAAGGATTTGTTTTGGATGATTACATGAGTGATGATGAGGTCTCCATGGAAATCCTAGAAGACAAGACTTCATAAGAAGAACATATTGATGAAAAAGAGAATAACTTCTTGCGTGCAACCATGAGAATAGTTAAGAATCCTAAGTTGGATATTTTGAGTTATTTTGGGAGTTTAAATCTTGAAGAGATAATTGATTAGATCAAAAACATAGATAAATAATTTAAGTATGAAGCTATGAAATATCCTAAGAAAGTAAAGTTCACATGCACTAAATTGAAAGTTCGTACATCCTTATAGAGGGATCATGTTTAGACCAAAAGAGTGCGAAGAGGTAAAAACAAGATAAATAATTGGGATGGAATGGATATAAAGTTGAAGGTTAAATTTTACCTTTAGATCACCTATTGGGTTTGTTTAAAAAGTTACAAAATTTGTAAAAGAAGGAATTGAGTGTTTAAACTACCCTGAGAAATTTAATAGACTAAATGTTAGAGTGGGTCATGTTGAGAATGATGCCAAGAAGATCCCACATTATGTAAACAAATTACACATATCCATATAAGATGAATTCAATACGAATAAAGTGTGTTCAATTAAATAATCATATCAATGTGCATTGATGATAGAGGAGAATTTTCCATGGAGACAAAAAGGAGAGGTGCAAGGCAAAGGAAGGTTATATGTCTGGATAAGGTAGTGATAGAGAATAATCTACGTAAAAAGGTGAAACTGGTATATCTTTTTGTAATTATGGTGCACAAATAGATAAATGAACTTCTATCCAAGATATAGGATCGTATGGATGAGGTCGTGGATGTGGATTCACATGTATTTTATTTAGATACAAAAAGAATGGGAATAGAGTGTTTGAGTTCCCACATGCACAAAATGTGTTAGGACCTTGATTTAATAGCCATTAATTATTCTATATTGTACAAATCAGATTTATTCAGAGGCTTGGGAGCCTATTGTGTGTGTGGGGTAGACCCTTGAGAATTAGGGTCAGGAATTATAATGAATCTCAGGTGCCTATTTGTTGTAAGGACCACCCTTAAGAATTACGATTAGAGTTGTAATTCCTATATATTGATAATGAAGAGATGAGGATATATTTTGTGTTGTAAACAAGCTTTAATCAAAATAATGTTGCCCCCTCAAAGTGGCTTGTAATATTTGAATATAAGCATGATGTTATTTCCTAAATTAATTTAGCATTCCAATTATTTGCATTTTGTTTTTCCATTTTCAATAATATTTTACAAGTAGGTTCATATAAAGTGGTATTAGAGCTTTCTCCATTAGAACATTTTTGCAGTAAAATCAGGGTTTTAGTATTACTATGACTAGCCACTGTATGCTCTCACCTTGACCATTGTGGATCTTGATGATCAAAAAATGGTAACAAAAGTGGAAAAACTAGTGTTTCCTTCCCAAAAAGCAATTATTTTTTCTCCATATAAGTAGTTTTTTAATTTTTAGGTTAGAAACCATGTGCTAGGAGTTGAAAAATATCCATAAACGCTATCATTTTTGGCTAAGCACATGAGATATGAGATTAGTGTGTGAAGTGAGATGTGATTTGACCCATCATCACACAATCCTAGAAAATGTTATACATGGACTTGAGTGGGTATATTAGAACACCATATGTTGTTTTTGAAGCATAACTATAAGAAGCCTTCAACAATCTTTAATTTGCGGTGAATTGGTAAGAAGTTATCCTAGAAAAGTTAGTTTAATTATACCTTAAAGACAAGATATTTTGTTACATAGCGTGTCTAATGTGTTGGCTCATATATATATTGATCTTGTTTATAAATAGTTTTACTGTTTCGATAAAGAACTAATTATAGAGGATTACCACTCCCATATCCTATTATCTTATCGTTGAGGTACGATGTAACTAACGGTTTTGGGCTAACTTCTTACTAATGCACCACAAATTAAAGATTGTTGAAAGCTTCTTATAAGTATGCTTCAAAAGTAACATATGGTGTTCAAATATACCCACTCAAGTCCATGTATAATATTTTATAGGATCATGCGATGATTGGTTAGAGTATGTTATTTACCTTAGCTCATGTTCACCTAGGTAATTTATTTACCTTCTATTTTTAGTTACCCTCAACCACTTATGTGTGTATATTTATTTTATCTTATTTAAATATTATGAGGATGTTATCTAGTTGTTAGGTATAGTTCTTTGCTTTATCTATGGCCTTGACTAGTTCTTTATTTGATCTATGGTCTTGAATAGTTCTTTCCTTGATTTATGACTTGATCTATGACCTTGATTAGTTCTTAGATTGATCTTCATTTCATATATAAGAAAGGCACCTTCTCATTGTAAGAGATAGATTTCCATAGATATAATATATGATATTGTTGCTCTTTGTTTGTAAATATGTTTATATGTTTATTATGTGAAATTACTTTCAGATTATTGAATGTGATGTTCTATTAACATCTAAAATATTTATGGATTGGAACAACCTGGTTATCGTTCCTTTTATGGTATCAAAGTGATAGATGTTGCAGACATCCATAAGTAAGTTTTTTTGCAAGAAAGGGTTTATTTTTTCATATATTTGGAGTTTCTTATTTTCGTTGGAAGTATTTTTTTGCAAGCAAGGGTGTAGGTGATTTTGAAAGTTTTTTTTGGTTTTGTAGCACTACAACCATGCACAGGAATCTGTACAACCCTGGAGTATGTCTAGGAAAAATGGTTTATGTTTTTTTGGGTTTTACAAGATTTTTTCTAGCTTTTTTACTGTCTGGTTGTAGGTTTTTATGGATTTGGAGGTTCTGTTGATTGTTGGATTGAGATGTGTGGGTATGGAGTTGTGTTTGCATTTTTGGGAATTTAGTTGTCTATGTTTTTTGGCATTTGGCTACAGATTTGTACGCACATCCAGATTGCAGTTTCAAACATCCAACTGCAGATCTAGACGTAGGTTTTGTCTAGCTGTAAATTTGGGCATGACAAGCTATTTTTGGGGCAATAGTCCATAGTCCAAAAAGGTTAAATTTTGGTGATTTTCTTGGGAACATATATCTCCCCCCAAAATAGTAAAAAATGTCAAAGTGCCAATAAAAAGCCTCAACCCTTTGGTCATATGGTATGGTTGTATGAGGAGGGATTAAATTTGGTATTATTTACTAGTAGGTGCTTAAGTGTAGTCCCCAATAACACCTTATATTTTTGAAGTAAAAATACATTTATAATTTTTGTAGTGCAAATTCAAATAAATATTATAGTGGAAAATTGATAAGCTTGTAACTTTTGGTAGGCAACTAGAAATTGAGTGCTGTTTTTTTTTAAAGTGTTTATTTTTCTGTATTTGTTCCATTGGAAATATTTATTTTATCAAACACACCAAAATTATAAAGTTCCATTATTTTAAAATGCACTAAAATTATAAAGTGCCAAATCTGGATGGCTTCTTTCACTCTTTTACTCTTTGGTGATTTTTAGAATGACGTCTTTATGTTATTCTGCATTAGATCAACTTGATCCATTAACAAAACATAATTACTACACATGAAGACCAAGAATGGAAAAAATCATTAAATGCAAAAGATTACGGGCTTTAACTTTTTCAGAACAACCAATGTTCAATAGAGAATATGATAAATTTTAGTACCGATGCAACTTTGATGAGTGTGTGGGTTAGATAGGAACTTTTGTAAGTCATAGTAGTTTGTTTCATTTGGAAGGATGTGAATCTCCTTTCAAAATATGAGAGAAATTGAATGAATCATTTGGTAAGATGGATCACATGAGATCCATGAAACTTGAAATTGATATCACTTCTCTTCATCCTAAATATTTTCCATCAATTATAAACTATCTTACTAATTTCAAGCACTTGTTGACACAATTGAAGGGGAGTGGAAGAGATAAGACAGATGAAGAGTGTGTTTACCTAATTCTATCCAAGTTGAGAGGTTCATTCCAAATCTTTGCTTCTACCTTTTTCTCTAGCATGGATGTTTTAAGTGACACATTGAAAAGTCCTATCTTAAAATTATTTTGTGAAAGACTTACTAGGTTAGAATCCAAAATGTATAAGCTTGAGTCTTCCACCTCTAAAAAATAATTAGTAGCATTTAATCCTAAGGGAAAGGGAAAACCAAAAGGTAAATCCAAGTTCACTCCTCCATCTCAAAGTTCTCCTAAACCCAAAGAAAATAACTCTAAACCCAAGGAGTCTTCTAAATCTAAGAATAAGTCTATCCTTTCATGCTCTTTTTGTGGGGGAATTGGTCATGTAGAAAGTAGGTGTTGGAAGCGAATGCAAGCCTTAGAGGATGTAATCAGAAAACATAAGATCTCTATCTCCACTCCAACCCTTTCAATGAGAATGGAAAAGCACCTAATGTTTTTGGGAGATCTCAGCCAACAATTGCAAATAGTTTGGTTATAGATTCTGGTGCTTCTCATCACATGGCTTCTTCCAAGGAGTCTTTTATATCTCTAGGTTTGAGTTCTAGTTTCAAAACTAAGGTTAGAGATTCCTCCTTTATCTCTATTAAGGTAAAAGGTGACATACACCTTAATGGTGGCAACATCTATGACGCATTGTATGTTTATGACATCACTACGAATTTTTTTTATGCATATCAAAATTTTCATTCTGGTTAAGGCAAGAATGTGACTTTTACACCACAAGGGGTAGAAGTACAATTTTTTTTGGATCCTCATTCAATTTTTTCTAATGGTATTGTTGATCATAGTTATAGACTATATCCCTTTAAAGGTTTTGATAACACTTCCTCAATAGGTACATGCTTGGTTTCTTATACAGATTAAGTGAGAAAGATTTGGCATGAAATATTTGGACATATCAATTACAAATATTTGAAGGAGTTGAGCACTCATGGGATGGTTGATGGTATTCCCATAATTTCTTGTCTTGAGGGAGTTTTCCCTAGATGTGCATTAGGGAAACATCACCAAGATCCATTTCCTAAGGTTATGTCCAAGAGGGATTCTTTATCATGTGATCTTGTGCATAGTGAATTGATGTTTTTTCCCAACCCTTCTTTCAATGGAGCTAAGTATCCACATAATTTTGTTGAAAATTTCTCGAGGTGTACTTGGGTTTATTTTCTCAAGTACGAAAGTGATTTTTTTTCACACTTCAAAGTCTTTAAGGCTTTGGTCGAGAAACAATATTCTAGTTTCATAAAGAACCTTCATGTTGATAATGGGAGGGAGTAATTCAACAAAGTTTTTTCTATTTTTTTGGTAACTCATGGCATTATTCACCAAAATTTTGTTCCTCATGCTTCACAACAAAATGGATTAGCAGAACGGAAGAATGAAAATTTGAAGCAAATGACTAACTGTATGATGTATTCTAGAGATTTACCTCCTATATAATGAGCAAAAGCAGTTAATTGTGATAACAACATTCAAAATTACACACACCACAAAATATTTGAGAATTTAAATCTAGAGGAGGCTTATTCTAGAACTAAGCCCGACGTCTTAATTTTTAGCTTAGAACTTTGTACCAAAGAAGAAAAGGAAAGCCTTAGGTAAGAAGAGGAAACCATTGATCTTTATAAGGTATTGTGAGGACATGAGAGCTTATCAAATTTTAGATCTTGATACTAACGAGGTTATTTTTCAAACACATGTTCAATTTGATGAACGCTTCTCTTCTCAATATTCTTCATCTTCTTCCATGACTACTTACTTATTATTTACTTCATCTTGAGGATCCCTTCTTTGAGGGGTCACTGAGGAGGTTATGGATGACACCTTAGATGAGGATCATGTTCCCACTAATATTGTCACTATACCTAAGTGGGATTGTGCTACAGTTTCAGAGGCAACACATTTCATACAGGATCTTCCACCCACTATGCATCATTATGCACATTCTACAGGTTCTAGAAGTTTGTGTTAGATAGTTTATGGGGATCCACATTATTTTCATAGGCTCATAGGATACAAGAGTGGGATGATGTGATGATAGATGAGAATTATTCTTTGATGAAGAATAATACTTGGGTTTTGGTCTCTCTTCCTAAGGGAAGAAAGATGGTTAGGTGTATGTGGATATAATAAACCAAATACGTAGATGATGGGTCCATTCAAAAGTATATGCCATGTATTCTTACAAAGGGTTTCTCACAAGTCAAATGTATTATTTACAATGATACTTTTGCACCCATTTCCAAGATGGATTACATACACTTTGTACTTTCTATTGCTACATCACAGGGGTGGCCAGTATACTATATGGACGTGAAGAGTGCCTTCTTACATGTATATTTACAGAATGAAATCTATATGGATCAACCTTTTGGGTTTCTCCATGAATGTATTCTTTTTTTTAGACTCCAAAGGTATATCTACGGTCTTAAACTGGACCCTCAAGCGTGGTATGAGAAGATGGATTATTTTGTTCTATCTACTAGTTTTGTTCATTGCTAGTCAGATCATATAATATATCTACACCATGTTGGTTAGGATATTGTTGAACTAGTCTTGTATGTTGAGGATTTGATACTTTTAGGAAAATATTCTTCCCACATTCAGAATATTCAAAGGAATATTTCCATGTAGTTTGATATGATGGATATAGGATTTTGATGTAGATAGGTTTGTTCTTGTCTATCTCACTCGAACTTATGACTCTACAATCCAACTCACATATGCTCCAAGAGGTCTCAAGCACCAATTATCTTCGATGAATGAAATTTTCAACTATAGAAGACATTAAATTGATTGTGCACTACCTTACCGACCTTCTACAAGTGTTCAAAACCTATTAAAGGTCTTAGATCAGACTACTTACCTTAATAAGAAAAACTTGGTGTTCAATAATCTTATTCACAATTCATTAGGTTTGAATTTTAATTCTATCAGGGATAACTTACCTTACATCCACTATTTAGACCATTAATGTGTTTTTTCTAACACCCATTAACCTTATGGAATTATGCTAAGATTTTAAAGATTCCATAGTACCTAAAAGAACACTTCTTTTGTTTGGTTCAGATTCCTTAAGGTCTACATGATTGTTACTCAAAATTGGTAAGGAGAACTTCTTCTACAAAGGATGAAATCACTTACTTCCTTCAAATTCTCTTTAGAGAACTCAAGGAAGGGAAATATTCCAAGTTTTATGGATTTTGGTCAATTTATTATTGGGTTCTCCTATTTTTCTTCCTCGAAACCCTAGTTGCAAGGTTTAAAATACTATACAAACCCGAGAGACACTTTTTAGAAGTTTCTTGCTTGTTTTCCAACCTTTTTCAAATCTAAAAGATTTGTAAGAATGAATACACCTTGTATAAGCTTCCCAATCACCTAACACTCCTTGAACAATCTCTAAAAATCATGCACAACATGAGTTGACAGTGTTTAAATATTCAAAACACCCTGTTTCAATTTGAGAAAAAACTATAGGTCCTATTTGAAGTTATATGCATATTTGAATGTTAAAATAGGATGGATTTAGTCAATCCAACTATAAGTAATATTTCAAGATAAATTACTCAAACCTGTTCAAAGACTCAACCTTGTACAAAAATTTCTTACCCAACATAAAGACCCCAAGTTAGATATTGAATGCTAATCAGTACACTTGATGAACAACCTATGCACCCCATAATGCACTAAAATGACATAGTTATATTAGAACCTTGAATTAAATCATAATTGGAAAAAAACATATTAGTCTTTCTTGATCAGAAAACCATACATGCAACTCTAAACCATTGCTATTATTGTCTTTTTATTGAAATCCAATGATTCTTGAATTTTAAGGCTTGGTGATTGATACCAAGGTCTATTTCCTTCTTTTCTTCAATCATGTTCTATTAGTAGTGTTGTCACATAGATCACGTACCCATTAAATCTCTGAGTAATCTCATGTAATGTTGGAACATCCCCAAGGTGTGGGACCTTGTCACCTTAGGATGAACCTCCGGAGAAGGCCGAATTCCTTTGAGACTTGAAGCACTTGATTCAAGATCAATATGCAAGGCTATTTTTTTTGAAACTAACTCTAATCTACTCAATTCATGGGATTAAAGTCAGAGATAAAATAAATAAAAATAAGGTGATGCACCAAGTATATTGAACAAATAGACCTACTTAAATGCACAATAAAATCCTCACAACAATATATGATATGCACATGTCTTGCAATCTTCCTCCATCTATGACTATAAATAATAATGTAACTTTGTAACAGAAAGGAAGTAGCTTTTCCACAATTGATATTCAAAGTAACTATATCACTTTTCACATAGATTGAAATAAGATAACTGAGATAAAGTTAGATTATCCAATCACATCAAGGAATTAAACATTCACAAGCTATGAATTGATCAATGATTAATACAATAAACCAAATATTTCATGGAAAAATATTGTTCTTAATATAACTGAAAGGCTCAAAGTATCTGAAGAAGTATTCCATGCTTGAAGAGTAACTCCCTAAATGATCTAAAAGTCTCTTAAAACTTAATGCATCTAACTATTTATAAGTTCAAGAGGTTAAGCCATTGCAATTGAACCTTTAACTAACTAGTTACTAAAAATAGAGTGCAATTAAGTTCAAGAGAACATGCTCCCATAAAAATAAAAAAATTGTTGCACGGGTTTGAACAAGTCAACTCTGCAACTTTGACTGAATCAAATATTTGGAGCTGTTCCAACAATGGCTGCTAGGCTTAGCTGGGACCTGCAACATCTGTTTCTTGTTGAGGTTTCTCCTGGTCCTTTTTCCACATAGCTAAACGGTGCTTGTAATCAATGAAAAGTTTGATAATTCCTTGTATTTCTTCTTCCTCTGGACCACATGCATAATGATTTATGACATCTCCTGTGTCAAACTCTATCACAACCTTGACTGGAAGCCTTTTCAAATTTTTCATCACCTTCTTCAGCTGGCTTATGAAATTCTAACATGAAACTAATATGTAAATTGAATTCATATTGAAAGTTTTAGTTACCTCATCACCCTTCTTATCTAAACCTTTGAAACTTGATTTAATTTGATCAATTGAAAGAGCATCAATATTCTCATTGAAAAATTTACAGTTGATGTTATCAAATTCTTTTGAAATGTCACTTAGTCCATGCATTATTTCAACATGTTTATCCTCACATTTCTTGATTAATTCATGCAACAACTAAGATTTGAATTCCATGGTATTTTAAGACTTAAACAAATAAGAGACATTACCAATTACACCTTCATGGAGAAGTATATCTGGATTCATATATGTAATTTTCTCCCAAGCAGTCAAATTCAGGTTCAAATTATTAATACCTTAAGAGAGGATTTCATCTAGCTTCCGAATGGAAACTTTCTCCATCTATAAATCATTGTATAGTTCCACAAATGTTTTGATTAAAGGGTTGGTATCCTGGAGCATACAATCAATCCTCTCATCAACTGATCACCCCTTCTGACCTATCTTCTCAATTTCATGATATGAGATATCATCAAGATGTGAAGAGATAGTCAGAGAAGTTGTATTTGAAGGATCCATAGTTGGAGTAGGTTGTGTGAATTTCTTCAAAAGAGCAGTGAGATACTCAACCTTTTCTTTCAATTTGTCCTTAGAAGCCTTATCTTTTTCATACTTTTCTAACAAATTCCCAAGGGCCACTTGAACATCCTGTTTTGTAGCCTTATGTGTTGCCTTTCCTAATGAAAACCTAGAGATTTGATAATCTGCTACAATAATGGTTTCTTTGGTTTTTCCTTAAGTGGGGGTGGCTATGTCCATGAAAATTTCTCCTGACTGGCTTACTGATAAGTTAGAAACAATATTTTTCCGTTTGGCCTGCCTTTTTGGAGTGGGTTCCAACACACTCAAATAAATCACATCTACGAGGGGAACCTTATTCTTTTTCTTGGGGGTCTGGCTATATATCCATTCAGGTATAATAGACATAGATGAAAGTGGCATGGTCATAATTAAACTTGGAGCACTGGGTATAATAATAGCACTGAGTACTATTGTCACGTGGATCGTGCACCTGTTGAATCTCTGAGTGATCCCGTGTAATGTTGGAACATCCCCAAGGTGTGGGACCTTGTCGCCTTGGGATGAACCTCAGGAGAAGGCCGAATTCCTTTGAGACTTGGAGCACTTTATTTAAGATCAATATGCAAGGCTAAAACATTTGAAAATAACTCTAATCTACTCAACTTATGGGCTTAAAGTAAGAGATAAACAAAAGAAAAATAAGGTGATGCACCAAGTATATTGAACAAATAGACCTACTTAAATGCACAATCAACTCCTCACAACAATATATGATATGCACATGTCTTGCAATCTTCCTCCATCCATGACTATAAATAATAATGCAACTTTGTAACAGAAAGGAAATAGCTTTTCCACAACTGATATTCAAAGTAACTATATCACTTTTCACATAGATTGAAATAAGATAACTGGGATAAAGGTAGATTAACCAATCACATCAAGGAATTAAACATTCACAAGCTATAAATTGATCAATGATTAACACAATAAACCAAATGTTTCATGGAAAAATATTGTTCTGAATATAACTAAAAGGCTCAAAGTATATGAAACACTCTTTCAATCTTGAAGAGTAACTTTCAAATGATCTAAAAAGGTCTACATAAACTTAATGCATTTAACTATTTATAAGTTCCAGAGGTTGAGCCATTATAGCTGAACCTTAATTAACAAGTTACTAAAAATAGAGTATAATAAGTTCAAGGGAACATGCTCCCATAAAAATAGTAAAGTTGTTGCAAAGGTTTGACTAAGTCAACCCTATAACTTTGAATGATTCAGAGCTTGGAACCATCCCAATCATGGCTTCTTGGCTTAGCTTGGACCTGCAACATCTCTCTCTTGTTCAATTTTCCCCTGATCTTCTTCCCACATAGCCATCCAAGTGTTTGTAATCAACGAAACATTTGATGATTCCCTGTACCTCCTTCTCCTCTGGTTTGCATGCATAATGATTTACCACATCCACTGTATCAATCTCCCTCACAAATTTGGCTGGAAACCTTTTCAACTTATTCACTACTTTCTTCAGCTGACTTATGAAATTATGGCATGAGACTAACCTGTAAATTGAATTGATATTGAAAGTTTTAGTCACTTCATCATCCTTCTTCACCAAATATTTGAAATTTGATTTAATTTTTTCAACCAAAAGAGCATCAATATTCTCATTGAAAAAAATTCAGTTGATATTATCAAATTATTCTGAAATATCATTTAGACCATCCATTATTTCCACACATTTATTATCCAATTTCTTGATCAAATCTTGCAATACGTGGGATCTAAATTCCAAAGCTTTTTGAAACTCAAACAAATTTAGAAGTATTATCAATTAATCCTTCTTGGAGGAGTAAATTTGGGTCCACATCTCTAATCTCTCCCCATGTAGTCAAATTAAGATTCAAATTATTATTGTCCTCAGGGAGGACTTCATCTATCTTGCGAATAGAAGTTATTTCAGTTTGTAAATAATTATACAATTCAATAACTATTTTGATAAGAGGATTAGCTTCCTGAAGCATGCATTCTATTCATCCATCTATTGATATTCCCTTATGACCTATCTTCTCAATTTCATGATATGAAATATCATCCAAAACAAAAGAAACTGTCAGATTAGTTGTAGTTGAAGGATCAGTAGTTGGAGTGGGTTGTGTTACTTTCCTTAAAAGAGAAGTAAGATGTTCAACCTTTGACTTCAATTCATATTTGGAAGATTTATCTTTGTCATACTTCTCCAAAAAATTTCCAAGGGCCACTTGAACATCATGTTTGGCGCCTTCATGTGTTGCCTTTCCTAGTGAAAACCTAGAGATCTGATAATTTGTTGTCTTAATGGTTTCTTTAGTTTTCCCTTCAACAGGAGTAGCTACCTCCATGAAGCTTTGTCTTGACTAGTTTATTGATAAATTAGAGATGATCCTTGGCCGTTCGGCCCATCTCTTTGGATTAGGTTCCGACACACTCAGATTTATCACATCTACAAGGGGCACCTTTTTCTTTTGCTTTGGGGTTTAGCGATATAGCCATTTAGGTATAGTAGATGTGGATGAAAGTGGCATGGTTGGTTCGACACTTGGAGCACTGGATAAATAGTGGCACTGGTAATATCAGTTGACAATGAAATAGAGGTGGTTATGATAGATGGGGTGGAAGTGAGAATATCCTCGGGAGTGGATGTAATAGGAATGAAAGTGGACATGGAAGGAAATCAAAGTTGTTGAGAAAATGGAGTAGAAACTATAGACCCAATCATTTCACCTACTAAGAGAAAAGGAAGGGATGAAAATACTTGGGACATGGATGGGGATGGAAAAGTAGAGATGAGTAGAGGATAAGTGGATAATGATTGGGAAACTAGAGTGGGAGATGGTGACAATGGTAGTGAAGGAGGGGGTGGAAAATCTTGTGATATAACTGGAGAATCACTAAATTCAACAACTTCTGATACTTGTGTTGTAGAGGACACAACCTTGGTAATGGGAACTTTTGAAAGAGAGGAACTCCCAACAACAAATGAGATCTTCCTTGGAGTTATATTGGCCTTTTGGGTAGACCTCTTACCTTTCGTGGGTGTAGGGAGACTCAGTGTTGGTTGAGATTTCTATTCTTATAGATTGATCTAATCCTTTGGGTGAAATTACCAAGGTATCTGACCAATCATATGTCCTTTGTAGAATGGGCCATCCCTTTCCTTAGTATTGCAACATTCTTCTTAGTACCAATCAATCCATGTCAAAGGTTGATTACCAACATCACTGTTCCTGTAAATTGGATCAAATAATTCATCATCATCCTCCATTTCTTTCAGAATATTTGCAATACCGAATAGTTTAACTTCATCGAAGGTCACCTCTCATATTCTTGTTGTTTGATAATAATCTCATCCCGACAGTGAATCCAAATATCCTCCAACTGAGGAACGTGAGAACTGGCCAATCTTGTTTCACTAAACTTACCTCAGTAATCAAAGTTAGTTCTGGGATGGAAAGTTTGCAAGGTAACTTCAAACATTTCTCCATCCACATTCTCTGCCTTGTAAATACTAACACATATATACCTTCCTATTGAAATAGGAAACTGGACTTCCACCTTATGTCGTTTATTTTGAATTTTATGGTAATCCAACAATTGTCGAACCAATTCTAGCAAAACCCATTTATTGGTAGGACATCTTGGTAATTTGCTAGGGGCACCTAGAAAACTTAGAATCCTGATGTATGTGAATTTCAGGAATTGAAGATAGATGGCTCCCCATTCCCTTACCTCTTTAAAAGCTTCATCAGAATTTTTTTGATTATACAAATTTTTATCAAAATGATAAAGGAGGACAACAAAAAAGGCATCATTGACCCTACATAAATGTTTGTTTCTTTCTTCCATTGTAATTTGAGGATAAAATTTATAAATCAGCGACATACTTCTACAACCTTTTGCATTCAAACCATTGAATTCTCCCATGGTAGGTGCAACATAAATGAGGAAGGAAGTCATGAAGAAGTTTTTAGAAGTCAAGACATTGCTCAAATGAAAAAAAATTGAATTGCTGATATGTTCCCCCCATTGTATGAACTCCTTATTCTTCTTGATAGTAGCAATATAAAGGAATATCCATTCCTAAAATTTCCTCATAGAAGCTAGACCCGAAACTCTACTCAACAATACAATAAGATCATTTACTTCCTGGATGAAGTCTGAGCGGAACAATGTTTTAGGAAGCTTGATGACATTCTTGGCCAAGTAACTCTTCATCATGACCTTTGTACATAGTTTAGTTTCTTTATCCCAATGTTCAATTGTGGCTTCTGGTGAAATTGTTGCATATCCTTCAACATTTGGAAGTTTAAATAAATCTTCGAAGAAATTAGTGTTTTTCCTAATTATGACCTTGCCATTGTTGTCTTTTACCGATTTTGAATCCTTATCAAAGTGAGTTTCTACAGCCAAGAAAAACTCAGGATAATTTATGGATGAAGGAAAACCTGCAACGAGAGAAAGTCCACTGTTGAATATGGCCTGCATCCAAGGTTTCTTATTAGGGGCCTTTAATATTTCCCAGAAGTCTGGCATATCCACTTGTCCAAGATTAGTATCTCCAATATTCCCCAAATCTGAAGATAGGCATGAGTGAGGAGAAACTCCTAAGAATGTGTACTTCATTTTTCCCTTTCCCTTTGATGAGGAAGTTGACATGAATTCGGAATTCAGAATCTAATTTATCTTTGAAAACTTTATAAGAAACCTTAAAGGTTCTGAAATACTGAAGTCTTAAAGTCTGAAAAGGCTTCAACTCCGAAGTACAACTCTCCGAAGGTTTGAAAACTTCGCAATTCCAAAACCCCGAAAAGTGAACCTCTGAAAACCTCGACCTCCGAAACTCTGACCTCTAAAAATCTAACCTTTGAAACGACAAAGACCTTGCAGTTACAAAAACCTCACAATTTCGAAATCCTCGCAATTCCAAAACCCCGAAAATAGAACCTTCAAAACTAAAAAAACACTGATAACTCTGAAATTGCTGAAAGGAAAATTTTCGAGAGAGAGAAATTTAAATATTATAGATATTTGAAAGGAACTTGTTGCACAATCCTTGGATTTGATGATACTAGATGCCTGCATGAATTGAAGCTTACAGTGTTGAGAAAAGAATCATACGACATGGTTAAAGATGAATAGTGGATGATAAGAGCTTTCATGCTAAGGAAGAAAAGAAGAATAGATAAAAAAAGAAAAAAAAAGAAAACATCCTTGATTAATCATAAACCAAAAAGAAGAAATAACCTAAAAAAATTACCTTGAAAGTGATGCCTTGAAAGTACAAAATGGTGCGGTAAAATCAGGGTGTCAGAGAAAAAACCAAGTGAAAATGACAGGTAAAATTTTGAGTTTATATAGGGAACCCTGGAATTAATGCTCAGAAGCCGACACATGTGGGGGTAGTTGGAAATTAAATGTTTTGTGGAAGCTTTGAAATCCCAACCCTCAAAACTCTGAAAGGCCAAAGCGACCATTACAATGCGAAACCCAAAGTCCAAAACTCCGAAAAGCTGATGTTTTGAAAATTTGAAACTTTAGAGTTTCAGATTTCGAAACTTTGGGAGAGAAAATATCCATGAGAGTAACGTGAGACTTAGAAACCCGAAAGTATGAAGTTATGAATTTTTGGATCTTTAGAGTTTCGGAGTTTGGAGACCGGAAATAAAAATAACAAAAATACCAAGGAGAAATCTGAAACCTGAAAGTCCAAAGTTACAAAATTTCGGAACTTTGGGTTTTCAGAGTTCAGAACTCTAAACAAAAATTTCATTTTGTAATTGACAGAAAACTCCAAAATAAGAAGACCTTCGAAGTCTGAAAATTTAGACTTTAGAGTTTAGAAAACTTCAAAAATTTTAAAACACCTTCAGGCAAGAAAACTCTACTGAAGGTTCAAGGAATTTAACATTTTTTTGAAAACACCTTCATGTAGAGGTAATTTTTAAAGGTTAACATTTTTGGTGACATCCAGGGAATGCTTTCCTACTAAGCCTTAGGCCAGTAGCCTTATACAAACCATTGGGAAAAAGAGTCCTAAAAAGAAAATATATTCAGAGCACACACCAAATGAAAAGAAACAGAAAATCAAACAACACAATGTGTGAAGCACTTGGAGGAAATGACAAAACAAACACTGTAAAAATGTAAAAACTGTTGTTAAAAGAAAGATTTGAGATGAATCTTATTCCCATGAATGTGAAATTCTTTTCCATTGAGTCTTGATAAGAAAAATGAATTTGCTTCTTTGTAACTTCTGATGATATATGGTCTGTTCCAAAGGGAATCAAATTTAGCATGCATACCCGGCTTGGCTCTATCAGCATCCCATTTGAGAACCAAATCTCCTTCATGGAACTCCTTGTTGGATGCCTTTTTGTTGAAAGATATTTTAAGTTGAGATTGATTTTTTTCTAGGTTCTTCATTGCTTTGTTCCTTGTTTCTTCTAGCTCCATTAGTTCGGAGTACTTGAGTGTCATTGAATCATTTTCCATGAGTTCCAGTTGATGTGCTAATTCCAAAGAAGGAAACTCTAGAGATAGTGGGATCTTTTCTTCCCTTCCATATACTAGCATAAAAGGTGAATTCCCAATAGCCCTTTTGGGTGTGATCCGGTCTGCCCACAGGGCGGTTTTAAGATGAGTGTGCCAAGTTATTCTATTTGCTTCCATTGTATGCTTCATGATCTATATGAGATTTTTGTTACTGGACTCGACTATTATATTTCCCTGTGGGTAGTAATTTGATGAAGTTTTGAGATAAAATCCCTTCTTGACAACCCATTCAGTTAATTTCAAACCAAGAAATGCCATTGCATTGTCTAAAATTACTGTAAATGGAATGCCAAAACGTGTCATTATTCCTTCCAGAAAATCAAGAATGACCTTTTCATTTCCTTCTTTCAGTGCCATGGCTTCTGTCCAACGAGTGAAATAGTCTGTTGCAGTGAGAACCCATTTATGTCCATCACTAGATGGAGGATTAAGCATTCCGATGAAATCCAATCCCCACTGGACAAAAGGTTGGTCAACCTGAATTGGGTGAAGAGGAAGGGCTGTCAATCTCTATTTTCCTGTGAAAAAAGCACATTCCTTGCATTTCCTTACCCAGAAATGAGTATCCTTGAATAAATATGGCCAATAGTAACTGACCCTCATGATCTTTACCGCAGTAGTCCTTGCAGAGTAATGCCCTCCAGACAAACCATTGTGAAATTCTTGCAAAATTCTATCCTTCTACCCTGGTCCTATACATCGAAGTAGAACACCAGTTAAATATCTACGAAAGAGAACATTATCCACCAAAACATAAGGAACATATTGAAAATGGAAGCTACGTCTTTGAGTTTTATCCATGTCAGCAGGATATACTCTTAAAAGGAGAAAATTTTTCATCTTTGACAACCAATCAACTTGGTCGTTTTCTCGAGGTTCATTCAGGAGCACTGTATCCTTTTTAACCTTTGTCTCCAAATCTGTAGCCAACTTTTGACATATGCCTTTACCCCTAATGAGATTAGTGACCTTATTTTTTACATCATATTCTATAACTTTAGTAACCCATCCAACAGATTTATAATTCATGTCTTTATTTAGGAAAAATTCTTTAACTCTAGATAAGACACCAACAAATGAATTTTGTTATTAGATAACATATGTCTGAACTTATTCAAAGCTCAAATAACTGCAAAGACTTGTTTCTCAACAAATGAATATTTGAGCTCATAGTATTTGAGGGATTGACTGAAGAAAGCAATTGGTTGCTCCATCAGATCATCATTTTGCTGGGTGAGGATACCTAAAATGCTCTCTTGACCTGCAAAAGCATAAAGAATAAAATATTTATCAAACCTGGGGTTCACTAGTGTGGGAGCTTGAGAAATGGTCATTTTGATGGCTTTGAAGCTCTCCCTTCCTTCCTTTGTCCATGAGAATGGTATATTTTTCTTCAACATGGTTTTCAGTGGTTTAGCCAATGCTGCGAATTGAGGGATGAATCTCCACATGAAATTTATGGTTCCCAGAAAACTCTGGAGACCCTTCTTGTGACTTGGGAGAGATAAGGACATAATCAAACAAATCCTCACTGGATTGATTGAAATTCCTTCTGCTAAAACAACATGCCCTAATAACTTCCCCTCATGCACTACAAAAATACATTTCTTAGGATTGAGTGAAACCCCAAATTCCCTACACCTTCAGAAAACCTTCCTTAGATGTGTGATGTGGTCTTCTGCATGCTTAGAGTATACAGTTATATCATCAAGGTAAACCAAGATGATATCATTGATTAGTCCCTTAAATGCCATGTCCATGGCTCTTTGGAAAGTAGCCCAACATTGGATAATCCGAATGGCATTTTGTTGTAAGCATACGTGCCCCACTTGGTAGTGAAAGTTGTTTTGAATTGATCAGATTCTTGGACCAAGAATTTGATTATATCTTGAATATCCATCGAGAAAATATTTAGCTCCTGCCACCGTTTGAAGGATTTTCTCCATTGATGGAAGAGGATAATGATCTTTCAATGAGGCACGGTTCAAATCCCTGAAATCCACGCATAGCCAAATTTCTCCATTCTTCTTCCTTACAGGGACCAGATTGGCTACCCAAGAGGAATGCTTGATAGGAAAAATTATACAGGCCTTGATGAGTTTGGTTAGCTCCTTTCTCATTAGTGGCTCAATTTTGGGATTAATTGGCCTCTATTTCTGATGAACTGGCTTGGCATTAGGATCCAGTTCGATGGTATGTTGTGCTAGACCTAGATCAAAACCACGCAGGTCTTTGTAGCTCCACAAAAAAATGTCATGATACTCTTGAAAAAGTTTGATGAAAGCTTATTTTTCTTTGGGAGTGCATACTTTTCTGATCTTCAGAAACTTTTCATTTGCTACCTCGACTTCCTCAAAATCTTCTTCTTTGACCACCATGTTAGAGCTTTGTCTTTTGCCTTGATCATCTGAATTGAAGATGGATTCCAGAGTAACTAAGCCTTTTGGTAGCTTGTTGCTTTTCAATTGTATGATTTGATCACCGTATGCTTCTTGCAACTTTTCTTGACCTTTCGTAGCAAACTCTGCCTCCTCTTGTAGAAATAGAACAATTTGTTTGTCACTATCGAACACTTGTCAGCTACTCACATTATCAGGGACTACAGGTCAAACCACCATTTTGACATATTTACACCCTTCTTTCGTGATATCAATAGGTATGTCGTATTGCGAGCCAATCGTAGCAAGCCTATCAACATCTTGATTTTGATTTCTAGGAACTACATGGATCCCAAAAGCTTTGAAATATTCAATCAAATCCCAGACTCAGTTCTTGTATGATCTTAAAAGATCATTTTTGGATGCACTGCATGCCATCACTTGATGAACAACTAACTCACTATCTCCAAAAATAGTCAGGGCTTTGATTCCCTTCTTTTGAGCTAGCTGAATTCCTTGCACAAGGGCCTCATATTCAACAACATTGTTAGTGCAACTAAATTGCAACTGAAAAGATGAGAAGTACTTATCTCCTTCTGGAGAAATTAGCATGACACCAACACCAGATCCATTCTTACTCCTTGAGCCATCGAAGAACAATTGCCACAGTCCTTCAGAATTGTTTTGTGTTTTGACAAGTTGTGGTATGATTGTACCTTCTTCATGAATGCAGTATGTACCCAATCCTGTCTCTTCTAAAAACAACAAACCAGATTCTTCTTTAGCTAATACCTCAACATAGGGATCATACTGATGATCTACACTTACCTCATCCAACACAGTATCAGGGACTTCTTCCACAAGAGTGGTTGGTTCGTGATCAACAACTTCTTCCTCTCGATCATGGATGGTATAATTCCCATTTATAGGACTAGCGGTATAGGGCTCCACATGATTATGAAAAATTGGTTCCACCCTTATAGTCACTTTAGTTTTGTATCAAGTCCTAAGGATCATATGTGACCAATCAGCTGACAGGTAACCCCCTATCTTGGCTGTGAAATCTCGTGATAGGAAAATGGTGAAGAGAGGAGGAAGATCGATGACCGATATGTCTTGTGTGAATGAAAAAATGGGACTTTCATGGATAGTAAGCTTGATTCCTTTGATGAATTAAATGATCTAAACTATTGTACCATCGAACTAAAAAACTCCTCTAGAAACTGGTGTATATTGTATTCCTAACATGTTTGCAATTTTCTTGGGCATAATTGAACAACTGACACTAGAATCAATCATGCAATTATGTACCAAATGATCACCAATGATAAGGGAAATATAGAATGGTGGTGGTTTTTTTTCCTTAGGAATATTTTTCCCTTCTGGTTGACACAAACTCGTAGCAGTTACTGCTCCATGACCTGATGATCCGTTGGTTGTACCAAAATTATTCAGAGCCTCTCGCAACAAGTTTCTTTGAGAAGGAATTGAGAGTGCGTCCCACATAGTAACACTTAGGTTGGTCTTCTTCATTTTTTCTAAAATACTAAAGGGAATTGCTCCTACTTTTCTTACATTTATTTGGGCATTAGAATCCTCTTTTGGAAAGTTCTTGTTGGGTACCGTGATGCTTGAAGAACCTTCTTTCCTTGTAGCTTGGCTAGCATGTGTTTCTGGTGGTTTCTTTCCCGTATCTTTATCAACTGCCACTTGTGGCTGAGGTTGTGAAGTGGATGCTTGATCAAATTTGGAAGGTTGAGATTCCATTGATCTCTTTTTGGAATGAGTGTTTTCCGCCACTGATGAGGAATCTATATTCAACCTGCAAAAATCTTTTGCTTGTGAATTTTGCAAAATGGTTTCTTCAGGTGCCTGTGGTTGATCTTCTATTTCCTACGTAGATGAATTTTCTTTTGGCTCTGGAGGGGTAGATACACTTTGAACCATAAGGGCCTAGCTAAGAACTCCATTGGGGAAAATATTTTGATTGTGGGGTTGAGAATAAGGATAACACCATTCGTAGTCTTGAACTAGATTATTCTGGATAGGTACAAGGGATCTGGAAGAGCTAGAAGTAAGAGGATTCCTAAAGTTTAGAGGTTTGACATTTGCATCTTGACCTACAGTTTGATTTTGAGGTTGATTAAAAACTTGAAAAGGAGGACGGTTAGCCTGATACTACTGATTTTGTGGCTGGTATGGATGATTATATTGAAATTGTTTCCTCTTGAGTGCAACGAGCTTGTTCCCAAAAGTTTGCAGCAGTGACTTGACTTCAAATAGATCGTTTGAAGGGGTGGGGGTAGACTGAACTGGTTGCTTGGAAGCTACTGGAATAGGAGAAATGGTAGGCTAAGTGTTTGTAAGATCCAGAGACAATGACATTGGCGGTCGTGGAGCTATCTTTCTAGCCTGAATCAAGGAATTCTCCACTCTTATGGAAACTTCGTAGGCATCAGGTAGTGTAGTCCCTCCCACAGAATGGATCATAACTGCTACATCATTATTCAAGGCTCACAAATAGTACAAGAATGCATTATTTAGAGAAGGATTTATGAGTGTCGGAATCCTATTCCAAGTCCTTTGGAATCAGAAGTTGAAATCACTCATGTATTCTTGGGGAGCTCTCTTTATGGTAGTGAGCTATTCTAAGAGTGACAGGTGGTTGCTCTTGTCTTTGAACTGTTTGCAGAGATTCTCCCCCAACTTGTCCCAAGTGGTAATAGTTCTAGCCTCTAACCCAAAAAACCACTGAAGTGCTTTTCCCTTGAAGGAAGTAGCCAGGAGTCTGACCACAATGTTGTCTTCTGTAACATTATGTACTGTGCAAATGTTGGCCACATCAAGAATATGTTCCATAGGAGTAATATGAGTTTCCCCTGTGTAAAAGGGTAAAATTTTGAGTGCAGCAGTAGGTATAGGATCCCATTGGGCTAATAGAAGAGGGTTGTCCACATTGAATGTAGGAAACACTTGGTTCCTTTCCATTCTACCGAGAGGCTGATTGTTCCTAGGTGGAGGGAACCTTCTATAAGGAGGATTTGAATGACCTCTATGAGATGACATTGTAACTAGTGATGTTGAAATTCCTCTTCTTCTTCTTGGAGGAGACAAGGATAACTCAATATGTTGATAATTTCCTTCTCGTCTCACAAAATATCTTGTCTGAATTCTTCACATATGTTAACACATTGAGATACAAAATCCAGAGATATGGAGTCACCAGGTACTTTGATTCATGCAAGTATGAAGAGAAGTACCAACTCTTGTCCCACCGGGAGTGCCAAAAACTGTTGTCACATGGATCGTGCACCCGTTGAATCTCTGAGTGATCTTGTGTAACGTTGGAACATCCCCAAGGTGTGGGACCTTTTTGCCTTAAAATGAACCTCTGGAGAAGGCCAAATTACTTTGAGACTTGGAGCACTTGATTTAAGATCAATATGCAAGGCTAAAACATTTGAAAATAACTCTAATCTACTCAATTATGGGCTTAAAGTCAGAGATAAACAAAAGAAAAATAAGGTGATGCACCAAGTATATTGAAAAAATAGACCTACTTAAATGCACAATCAACTCCTCACAACAATATATGATATGCACATGTCTTGCAATCTTCCTCCATCCATGACTATAAATAATAATGCAACTTTGTAACAGAAAGGAAATAGCTTTTCCACAACTGATATTCAAAGTAACTATATCACTTTTCACATAGATTAAAATAAGATAACTTAGATAAAGGTAGATTAACCAATCACATCAAGGAATTAAACATTCACAAGCTATAAATTGATAAATGATTAACACAATAATCTATACTTTTCACTGAAAAATATTGTTCTGAATATAACTGAAAGGCTCAAAGTATATGAATCACTCTTCCAAGATTGAAGAGTAACTTTTCAAATGATCTAAAAGGTCTACATAAACTTAATGCATTTAACTATTTATAAGTTCCAGAGGTTGAGCCATTACAACTGAACCTTAATTAACAAGTTACTAAAAATAGAGTATAATAAGTTCAAGGGAACATGCTCCCATAAAAATAGTAAAGTTGTTGCAAAGGTTTGACTAAGTCAACCCTATAACTTTGACTGATTCAGAGCTTGGAACCATCCCAATCATGGCCACTTGGCTTAGCTTGGACCTGCAACATCTCTCTCTTGTTTGGTTTTCCCCTGATCTTCTTCCCACATAGCCATTTGGTGTTTGTAATCAATAAAACGTTTGATGATTTCTTGTACCTCCTCCTCTGGTTCACATGCATAATGATTTACCATGTCCACTGTATCAATCTCCCTCACAACTTTGGCTGGAAACCTTTTCAACTTATTCACTACTTTCTTCAGCTGACTTATGAAATTATGGCATGAGACTAACCTGTAAATTGAATTGATATTGAAAGTTTTAGTCACTTCATCATCCTTCTTCACCAAATATTTGAAATTTGATTTAATTTGGTCAACAGGAAGAGCATCAATATTCTCATTGAAAAAATTGCAGTTGATATTATCAAATTATTCTGAAATATCATTTAGACCAACCATTATTTTTAATGATTAAATCTTGAAATACCTAGGATTTAAATTCCATAGATTTTTGAAACTCAAAAAATTTAGAAGTATCATCAATTAATCCTTCTTCAAGGAGTAAATTCGGGTCCACATCTCTAATCTCTCCCCATGTAGTCAAATTCAGATTCAAATTATTATTGTCCTCAGAGAGGACTTCATCTATCATGCGAATAGAAGTTATTTCAGTTTGTAAATCATTATACAATTCAACAACTTGTTTTGATCAAAGGATTAGCTTCCTGAAGCATGCATTCTATCCATCCATCTACTGATCTTCCCTTCTGACCTATCTTCTCAATTTCATGATATGAAATATCATCCAAAATGGAAGAAACTATCAGATCAGTTGTAGTTAAAGGATCAGTAGTTGGAGTGGGTTGTGTTACTTTCCTTAAAAGAGTAGTAAGTTGTTCAACTTTGACTTCAATTCATCTTTGGAAGCTTTATCTTTGTCATACTTCTCCAAAAAAATTCCAAGGGCCACTTGAACATCCTATTTGGTGCCTTCATGTGTTTCCTTTCCTAGTGAAAACCTAGAGATCTGATAATCTTTTGCCATAATGGTTTCTTTAGTTTCCCTTCAACGGGAGTAACTACCTCCATGAACCTTTCTCCTGATTGGTTTATTGATAAATTAGAGATGATCCTTGGCTATTTGTCCTGTCTCTTTAGAGTAGGTTCCAACACGCTCAGATCTATCACATCTACAAGGGGCACCTTTTTCTTTTGCTTTGGGGTTTGGTGATATAGCCATTCAGGTATAGTAGATGCGAATGAAAGTGGCATGGTTGGTTCGGCACTTGGAGCACTGGATAAAAAAATGACACTGGTAATATCAGTTGACAATGAAATGGAGGTGGTTATGATAGATGGGGTGGAAGTGAGAATAGCCTCGGGAGTGGATGCAACAGGACTGGAAGTGGAAATGGAAGGAAATGAAAGTTGCTGAGAAAATGGAGTGGAAACTGGAGACCCAATCATTTCCCCTACTAAGAGAAAAGGAAGGGATGAAAACACTTGGGCCATGGATGGGCATGAAAAAGTAGAGATGAGTAGAGGATCAATGGATAATGATGGGGAAAGTGGAGCTGGAGATGGTGACAATGGTAGTGAAGGAGAGGGTGGAAAATATTGTGATACAACTGAAGAATCAATAACTTTAACAACTTTTGATACTTGTGTTGTAGAGAACAAAACCTTGGAAATGGGAACTTTTGAAAGAGAGGAACTCCCAACAACAAATGAGATCTTCCTTGGAGTTATATTGGCCTTTTGGGTAGACCTCTTACCTTTTGTGGGTGTAGGGAGACTCAGTGTTGGTTGGGATTCTATTCTTATAGATTGATCTAATCCTTTGGGTGAAATTCCTAAGGTACCCAACCAATCATATGTCCTTTGTAGAATGGGCCCCTCCCTTTCCTTAGTATTGCAACATTCTTCTTGGTACCAATCAATCCATGGAAAAGGTTGATTAACAACATTATTGTTCCTGTAAATTGGATCCAATACTTCATCATCATCCTCCATTCCTTCCAGAATATCTACAATACCGAATTGTTTAACTTCATCCAAGGTCAACCTCTCATATTCTTGTTGTCTGATAATAATCTCATCCTGATAGTGAATCCAAATATCCTCCAACTGAGGAACGTGAGAACTGGCCAATCCTGTTTCACTGAACTTACCCCAGTAATCAAAGTTAGTTCTAGGATGGAAAGTTTGTAAGGTAACTTCAGAAATTTCTCCATCTACATTATTTTCCTTGTAAATACTGGCACAAGTATACCTTCCTATTGAAATAGGAAACTGGACTCCCGCCTTATGTCATTTATTTTGAATTTTATGGTAATCCAACAATTGTCGAACCAATTCTAGCAAGACCCATTTATCGGTAGGACATCTTGGTAATTTTCTAGGGGCACCTAGAAAACCTGGAATCCTGATGTATGTGAATGTTGGGAATTGAAGATAGATGGCTCCCCATTCCCTTACCTCTTTAAAAGCTTCATAAAAATTGTTTTGATTATACAATTTTTTTTTATCAAAATGATAAAGGAGGACAACAAAAAAGGCATCATGACCCTACGGAAATGTTTGTTTCCTTCTTCCATTGTAATTTGAGGATAAAATTGATAAATCTATGACACACTTCTAACACCTTTTGTATTCAAACCATTGAATTCTCCCATGGTAGCTACAATATAAATAGGAAGGAAGTCATGAAGAAAGTTTTTAGAAGTCAAGACATTGCTCAACTAAAAACAAATTGAATTGCTGATATGTTCTCCCCATCATATGAACTCCTTATTCTTCTTGATAGTAGTAATATAAAGGAACATCCATTCCTGAAATTCCCTCGCAAAAGCGAGACCCAAAACTCTACTCAACAATACAATAAGATCATTTACTTCCTAGATGAAGTCTGAGTGGAACAATGTTTTAGGAAACTTGATGACATTCTTGGCCAAGTAACTCTTCATCATGACCTTTTTACATAGTTCAGTTTCTTTATCCCAATGTTCAATTGCAGCTTCTGGTGAAATTGTTGCATATCCTTCAACATTTGGAAGTTTAAATAATTATTTGAAGAAATCGATGTCTAGCCTAATCACGACCTTACCATTGTCATCTTTTACCGATTCAGAATCCTTATCAAAGTGAGCTACTACAACCAAGACAAACTCAGGGAAATGCATGGATGAAGGAAAACCCACAGCGAGAGCAAGTCCACTGTCGAATATGGCTATATCCAAGGTTTCTTATTAGGGGCCTTTAATATTTCCCAGAATTCTAGCATATCCACTTTTCGAAGATCAGTATCTCCAATATTCCCCAAATCCAAAGATAAGCATGAGTGAGGAACAACTCCTAAGAATGTGTACTTCATTTTTCCCTTGCCCTTTGATGAGGAAGTTGACATGAATTCAGAATTTGGAATCTGATTTATCTTTGAAAAATTTATAAGAAACCTTAAAGGTTTTTAAATACCAAAGCCTGAAAATCCTGAAAAATAACAACTCCGAAAAGGCTTCAACTCTGAAGTACAAACCTCTAAAAGTCTAAAAACTTCGTAGTTCTGAAACCCCAAAAAGTGAACCTACAAAAACCCTGACCTCTGAAACTCCAACCTTCAAAACTATGAAGACCTTGCAGTTCTAAAAACCTCGTAGTTTTGAAACCCTTGCGATTCTGAAACCCCAAAAAGTGAACCTCTGAAACTCTGAAAGCACTGCTAACTCCGAAATCACTGAAAGGCACATTTTTAAGACAAAAAAAGTTAAATATTCTAGAGACTTGAAAGGAACTTGTTGAACAATCCTTGGATTTTATGAGACTAGATGCCTACATGAATTGAATCTTGTGGTGTTGAGAAGAGAATCATACGACATGGTGAAAGACAAACAATGGATGATAGGAGCTTTCATGCCAGAAAGAAAAGAAGAATGGATAAAAAAGAAATAAATAAAAAAATCCTTGATTAGTCATAAACCAAAAAGAAGAAATAACCTAAAAAATTACCTTGAAAGCGATTCCTTGAAAGTAAAAAAATGGTGTGGAAAAAGTAGGGTGTCAGAGCAAAAGCCAAGTGAAAATGACAGGTAAAATTTCAAGTTTATATAGGGAACCTTGAAATTAATGCTCGGAATCTGACACATGTGGGGGTAGTTGGAAATTAATTTTTTTGTGGAATGTATGAAATCATGAACCCCAAAACTCTGAAAGGTCGAAGATACCATTACAATGCAAAACCTGAAGTCCAAAACTTTGAAAGGCCGAAGTTTCAAAAATTCAGAACTTCAAAGTTTCGGACTTCGGAACTTCGGGAACGAAAATATCCATGAAGGTAACGTGAGACTCTGAAACTCGAAATTCCAAAGTTCTAAAATTTTGGAAATTTGGAGTTTCAAAGTTTGGAGACCACCAAAAAAAATAATGAAAATGCCAAGGAGAACTCTAAAACCCCGAAATTATGAAGTTCTAAAATTACAGAACTTCGGGTTTTTAATGTTCAAAATTATAAACAAAAAATTCATTTTGTGATCGATAGAAAACTTCAAAATAAGAAGACCTCTGAAGTCTAAAAATTTAGACTTTGGAGTTTAGAAAATTTCTAAATTTTGAAAACAGATTTAGGTAAGAAAACTCTACTATAGGTTCAAGGAATTTGACAATTTGTTTTTAAAACACCTTCATGTAGAGGTAACGTTTAAAGCTTAACATGTACAACAGTTGAAATGGAAGTGGTAATGATAGATGTTGTACAAGTTAGAATAGATTCGGGAGAAAATGAAAGGATGCTAGAAATGAAAATGGAAGGAAATGGAAGTTGTTGAGAAAATGGAGTGGAAAGTGGAGACCCAATCATCTCTCCAACTGAGAGAACAAGAAGGGATGAGAAAACTTGGGCCATAGTAGACAATGATGGAGGTAGTGGAGCTGAGGATGGTGATAATGGTAGTGAAAGATAAAGTTTAAAATCTTGTGATACAACCAGAGAAGCACTAACATCAATAACTTCAGATACTTGCATTTTAGAAGACACAACCTTGGTAGCAAGGAGTTTTGCAAGAGAATAACTACCAACAAAAAATGAGATCTTTCTTGGAGTTTTAGTGACCTTCTGAGTAAACCTCTTACCTATTTTAGGTGTAGGAAAACTTAGGGTTGGTTAGGCTTCTATTCTTATAGGTCTAACCCTTTGGGTGAGATTCCCATGGTAGCTAACCAATCATATGTTCTTTGTAAGATGGGCCCCATCCTTTCCTTTGTATTAGAACATTCTTATTTATACCAATCAATCCATGGTAATGGTTGATTAACAATGTTATCACTCCTATAAATTGGGTCTAGCACATCATCATACTCTTCGATTCCATTAGGAACATCTCCAATACCATATTGTTTAACTTCATCAAGATTTAACCTTTCAAACTCTTGCTGTCTAACGATGACCTTGTCTCGATGGTGGATCCAGATATCTTCTAACTGGGGAACATGGAAGCTAGAAAACCTTGTTTCACTAAATTTTCCCGCAATAATCAAAGTTAGTTCTAGGGTGGAAAGTTCACAAGGTAACTTCATACATTTCTCCATTGACATTCTTTTCCTTGTAAATGCTAGCACAAGTGTATCTTCCAATTGAAATAAGAAACTGGAATCCTGCCTTATGTCATTTATTTTGAATCTTATTATAATACAACTAACAAACTGGTTCTAACAAGACCCATTTATCAGTTGGACATCTTGGTAATTTATTAGGAACACTTAGGAAAACTGGAACCTTGATGTATGTAAATGTGGGAATTGGAGATATATGGCTCCCCATTCCCTTACCTCCTTGAAAGATTCATTAGAAATTCTGCGATTATACAAATTCTTATCAAAGAGATAAAGTAAGACACCAAAAAAGGCATCATTTACTCTGCAGAAATGTTTATTTCCTTCTTCCATTATCAGTTAAGGATAAAACTCATAAATATGTGAAATTCTCCTAACACCCTTTGTATTCAACCCATTAAATTCTCCCATGGCAGTTTCCGTATAGACGAGGAAAGAAGTCATGAAGAAGTTTTTTGAAGTCAAGACATTTCTCAACTGAAAAAAATTGAACTACTAATATGTTCTACCCATCTTATAAAATCCTTATGTTTCTTAATGTTAGCAATGTAAAGAAACATCCAGTCTTGAAATTCTCTTTTTGAAGCAAGACCTGAAACTCTACTCAAAAGCACAATGAGGTCATTGACTTCCTGGATGAATTCTGAGAAAAAAAATGTTTTGGGGAGCTTAGTAACATTCTTGGCCAAATAATTCTTCATCATGATATTTGTACATAGTTCAAATTCCTTATCCCAGTATTCAATTGCAACCTCTGGGGAAATTGTTACATATTTATTGACATCCGGAAGTTTGAATAAGTCTTCGAAAAAATCAGTGTCCAACTTAATCACAAATTTACCATCATCAGCCTTTACTTATTTAGAGGCCTTATTGAAGTGAGATGCTGCAGCCAAGACAAACTCAGGGAAATGCATGGATGAAGGAAAGCCAACAGCGAGAGCAAGCGCACTGTCAAATATGGCTTGCAACCAAGATTTTTTATTAGGGGATTTTAGTCTTTCCCAAAATTATGGCATATACAACTGTCCCAAGTCGTGTCTCCAATGTTTCCCAAATCTGAGGACAAGCATGTATGAGGGGCAACTCCTAAGAAGGTATACTTCATATTTTCCTTTCCTTTTGAAGAGGAAGTTGACATCAGTTCTGGGTTTAGAACCTGATCGAACCTTGAAAATTTTGTAGAAACAATTTTGAAGAATTAGAAACACCAAAGTCCAAAGGTCTAAAAACAAAACCTCTATAAACAATCTAATTATGAAAAGATGAATTCTGAAACTCTGAAAATCTGAACTCTACTCAGTTCCAAAACCTGAAAATTATACCTCCAAAATTCTGAAAAGAAACAAGTTCCGAAGGTTTGAAATGATGCTAACTTCGAAAATGAACTCCAAAATTGAACTCCTCACCTTTCCGAAAAGCACAGTTCTGAAATGATGAAAGGCATACCTCCAAAAAATCACACCAATGAAACATAGACCTCCAAAACACAGGCCTCCGAAAAGGCACACCAATGAAAGCACACAAAATACAAAAGCTAAAGGTTATGAAGATCTGAAATGATGTTTTTTCAAAATCCTTGGGTTCGATGAGACTTGATGCTTGCATGATTCGAAGCTTGCAGGATTGAATGAAAGACAAAACAACATGTTCGAAATGAACAAAAACAAGCGACGAATCAACAGAGGCTTCCATGTTTAAGCAAGAAGAAGAATGGAAAGAAATAACAAACAAAACCATGGAAATATAAAACCAAAAGATTAAAGAAAACCCAAAAAATTACCTTGAAAGTGATGCCTAAAAGTATGATATGGTGCGGTAAAAATCGTTGTGTGAAAGTGAAAGTCAGGTGAAAATGATGGGTGAAAATCCAATTTTATATAGGTAAACCTGAAATTAATTCCCGAAAGCCGACACATGTGGGGTGGTTCAGAATTAAATGTTATGTGGAGAGTTCGAAATCCGAAATGCAAGCGTGGCCATTCTAATGTGAAATATGAAATCTGAAACCTGAAAGACCGAAGTTTTGAAATTTCAGAACTTTGGGATTTCAGACTTCAGAACTCAGGAATTTCAAATTTCCAAAGTTCCAAAATTTCAAAACTTCAAAATTTAGAAAGTTCAGAACTAAAAAATGAAAATGATTGAAAATGTTAAAGAGATCTCAGAAAACCCAAAAGCCTGAAGTTTTGAAATTTTGGAGCTTCAGGATTTCAAACTTCAGAACTTAAAGAATTTTTTTTACTTGTAAATGACACAAAACCTGAAGTAAAAGAACCTCCGCATTTTGAAGTCTAAAATTTTGGACTTTAGAAAATTCCTAATTCCTTGAAAATCTTAGGCAAGAAATTTCATAGAATGGTATAAAATTTTAAAACTACCCTCCCATTAAAGGTAACTTATAAGGTTAACATTTTTAGTGACATCTAGGGAATGCTTGCCTACTAAGCATTAGACAAGTATCCTTATAAAATCCATTGGGAAAAAGATTCCTTACAAGATATTCAGAGCAAACACAAAACCAAAAAACAAAAAAAAGAAACATAAAAGCAAACAAAACAATGTGTGAAGCAATTAGAGGAAATGAACAAAATAAACACTGTACACACACAAAATTCTCAAAAGAAAGATTTGAGATGAATCCCATTCACATGAATGGGAAATTCTTCTCCATTGAGTCTAGATAATAAAAATGAATTTGCTTCCTTTTAACTTGTGATGATATATGGTCCGCTTCAGAGGGAATCAAATTTAGAATGTATACCTGGCTTGGCCCTGTCAACATCCCATTTGAGAACTAAATCTCCTTCATGGAACTCCTTATTGGATGTCCTTTTGTTAAAATAAATTTTAACTTGAGATTGGTGTTGTTCTAGAGTCTTCATTTCCTTGTTCGTTGTTTCTTCTAGCTCCATCAGTTTGGAGTACCTGACTGTAATGGAATCATTTTCCATAAGTTCCAGTTGATGTGCCAATTCCAAAGAAGGAAGATCTAGAGATAGTGAGAGTTGTGCTTCCCTCCCATTTACTAGCATAAAAGGTGAATTCCCAATATCCCTTTTGTGTGTGATCCGATTTGCCCATAGGGTAGTTTTGAGTTGAGTGTGCCAAGTTATTCTATTGGTTTCCATTGTAGGCTTGATGATCCATATGATATTATTGTTATTGGAATCAGCTAATCAATTCCCCTGTGGGTAATAATTGGATGAATTTTTGAGATAAACCCCATTCTTGATGGCCCATTCAGGGAATTTCAAACCAAGAAATGCCATTGTGTTTTCCGAAATGACTGTAAATGGGACAGTAAAACATGTCATTATCCCCTCCATAAAATCAAGGACAACCTTATCATTTCCCTCTTTAAGTGCCACAGCTTCCGTCCAACGAGTGAAGTAATACGTTGCAGTGAGGACCCATTTTTTTCCATCACTTGATGGAGGATTAATTATCCTGATGAAATCCGACCCCCACTGGACGAAGGGTTGGTCGACCTGAATTGGGTGAAGAGGCAGGGCTGCCAATCTCTACTTTCCTACAAAGAAAGCACATTTCTTGCATTTCCTTACCCAAAAATGGGTATATTTTAATAAATTAGGCCAATAGTAACTGAATCTCATGATCTTTGTAGTATTTGTGATCTCAAAGTAATGCCCTCATGATAAACCATTGTGAAATTCTTCTAGTACCTTATTTACCTGTTCTGGTCCTATGCACCATAGAAGAACACCATTCAAATCCCTTCGAAAGAGAACATTATCCACCATAACATAAGGAATCTACTGAAGACGGAAAATTCATCTTTGAACTTTGTGCATGCTTGCAGGGTATTCTCCTGAAAGGAGAAAAACTTTCTTCTTTGAGAGCCAATCAATCTGGTTATCATCTTGAGGTTCATTAAGGAGCATTGTGTCCTTTTCTAACTTTAAATCCAAATTTGTAGCTAACAGTTTACACAGACCTTTACCCCTGACGAGCTTAGTGACCTTAATGTGTATGTCGTATTCCATCATTTTAGTGACCCATACGGCACGTTTCTCATTCACATCTTTATTTAGCAAAAAATCTTTAACTCCAGGATGAGACACCATCAAATGTATCTTGTTATTGGACAACATGTGCCTGAATTTCTTCAAATCCTGAATAACAAAAAAACTTGTTTCTCAAAAAAATGAATATTTGAGCTTGTAATATTTTAAGGATTGAATAAAAAAGGCAATAAATTGTCCTATTGATTCATTATTTTGCTGAGTGAGAATCCCAGAAATACTTTCTTAACCAACAAAGGCATAGAGAATGAAATCCCTGTCAAACCTTGGATTCAGCAACGTAGGTGCTTGAGAAATGGCTTCCTTAATGAATTCAAAACTCTCCTTCCCTTCCTTTTTCCATGAGAAAGGTATATTTTTCTTCAACATGGTTGTTAATGGTTTGACTAGGGTTGAAAACTTAGGGATGGATCTCTGCACATAATTTATTGTTCCAAGAAAACTCTAAAGTCCTTTCTTGTGACTTGGAAGAGATAGGGACAATATTGAGGGTATTATAGATAGATCAATGGAAAGTCCCTTGGTGGATACCACATGCCTTAGTAACTTGCCTTCTTGTACAACGAAAATACATTTCTTGGGATTTAAAGAAACTCAAAACTCCCTGCACCTCTTGAATATTTTCCTCAAATGAGCCATGTGATCCTCCCCATGTTTGGAATACATTGTTATACCGTCCAAGTACACCAAGATAATATCATTGATTAGTCCTTAGAAAGCCATGTCCATGGCCCTTTGGAAGGTAGCGCCAACATTAGATAACCCAAATGAAATTTTATTATAGGTGTGCGTGCCCCACTTGGTAGTGAAAGCCATTTTGAATTGATCAGATTATTTGACTAGAATCTGATTATAACCTGAATATCCATCGAGAAAGGATAACCTTTGTGCTCTGGCCACCATTTAAAGAATATACTCCATTGATGAAAGAGGATAATGGTATTTTAAAGAAGCATGATTCAAATCACTAAAGTCTACACACAACCAAATTTCTCCGTTCTTCTTTCTTACTGGAATTAGATTTGCTACCCAAGAGGAATGCTTGATTGGGAAAATGTTGCAAGCCTCAAAAAGCTTGGTCAACTCCTTTCTCATCACTAGCTCAATTTTGGGATTAACTGGCCTCTATTTTTGATGGACTAGTTTAGAACTAGAATCAAGTTTGATGGTATGTTGTGCCAAACCTGGATCGAAACCACACAGATCTCTATAAATCTATGCAAAAACATCATTATATTCTTGAAATTTTTTGATGAAAGCCTCTTTCTCCTCTGGGGTACACATTTTTCCAATCTTTAGTTTTCTTTCATATGCTACCTCAACTTCTTCAAAATCATCCTCTTTGATTACCATATTAGAATTCTTCCTTCTAACTTGATCATATGAATTAAAAATGGACTCAAGAGTGACCATACACTTTGGTAATTTTTTACTTTTTAATTGAATGATTTGGTCATCGTATGCTTATTTTAACTTAGCTTGATTTTTTGTAGAAAACTCCTCTTCTTCCTACAAGAAAAGAATGATCTGCTCATCACTGTCAAAAACCTGCCAACTTCCTCCATTATCAGGAAATACTGGATGGAAAACCATCTTAATGAACTATTTTCCCTCCTTCATTACATTAGTAGGAATTTTATACTGTGAGTTGATAGTTACTAGTCTATTTGTGTCTTGGTTTTGATTCCTAGGAACTATGTGAATCCCAAAAGCTTCGAAATATTTAATCAAACTCCATACTCTGTTTTTATAAGATCTCAATAGATAATTTTTCGATGCACTTTGAGCTCTTACCTGATGTAATATCAACTCGCTATCTCCAAAAATAGTGAAGGATTTGATACCCTTTTTCTAGGGCTAGTTGAATTCCTTGCACCAAAGCCTCATACTCAGTAACGTTATTAGTGTAGCTAAATTGTAATCGAAAGGATGAAAATATTTGCTTCCTTATGGAGAAATCATCATGACACCAACATATGCTCCATTTTTACTCCTTGAGCCATCGAAAAATAGTTTCCAAAGTCCTTCAGAGATGTTTTGGGGCTTGACGAGTTGTGGTATGATCGCATCCTCTTTGTAAATACAATATGTACCTGTTATAAGCCAATTTTGACTTCGCAAAATTGTTTTTAAAAAATAATTAAAAAATGAAAAATTAGAAAATTTTGAAAAGTGTTACTTTGCGTGGTTCATTGGACTCATCACGATCGTCTTATTTTTGTGATCATTTCGGTCTTCGTTTCATGAATTTTGGGCGAGAACTCTTCCCGCCAAGCTTTAAAACGTGTTAAAATAATTAATTAATTAATTGCTCCTTGTTTGATTAAATTAATTTTTAAAAAATCACTTAAGGAGTATTTAATTAAATAAATATAAATTAAAGTTCATTCGACAAGTTTTAGTGCCGGGGAAGTAAGCTTTCATTTCCAACTGCCGGGAAGCCAAACTGGCTTCCCGAACCCGGATTTCCACTTTCCTGGCAATTTCCTTCAAATTTCCCGCACGTGGGTTTTCCTCTGCCAATTACCAAATCATGGATTGGAAAACGGGCATAAAATTCCCTAATTTCCCACATGGGGAAATTGGACGGGGATTGCCAACCCATTTTTCCATTCCTGTTGGCAATTGTCCGTTGCTTTCCCCATTTCCCCTGGCACTTGAACCACTACCCAAGAAGTGAGGAAGTGGAATTAATCCCCGTAACTTCCTCCATCAAACCAGTTGGAAAAGTTGTGCGAAGCTTTCAATTGCTTCTTATTTCCATAATATTTTGTCAGCATCATGCAAGAGAAACTCACGCCATTGTGAAGGAAGAAATATCAGTTGTGCATGCAAAGGAGGTTTTATCAAAATACTAGCTAGAGGAGGACAAAAAATTTCCACGCAGGTATTAGGAGAGTGGAAAACAGGTTTTAAATAAGAGAAAGCAGCAGGTTTCCCATACACGTGGGAAGAGGAGAAGAAATATTTAACATTTTTGAATCTTTTTCAAAACCCAAGCAAAGAAAGGAGAATCCACATTTGGGAGCATTAAAAGACAGCAGTTTTTAAAGAAAGAAGATTAAAAGAAGAAACCCGCGCCCAACCTGAAAAGGAAATAAGAAAAATTTCTCAAAAGGTGCGCAGGTAATAATAAGTACACACCTGGAAAATAGAAGAAATTTTTAAACAAAGAAAGAAGCAAAGGACTGCGTATTGACAAGGAAAAGAACAAATTTTAAAGACTAAAGACAGCCAAACTAAGTTCCCACACCTGGCAAAGAAAAGACGACAATTTTTAAAACAAGAGAATTAAAATTTCCCATGCCAAAGAAAGGCCACGCACTAGCCAGAGGAAGAAAGAAAACGCGACCACAGTCATGATTAGTTGCAAAATCTTGCAACTGTAGTAGAAGAACAAGATAAAGTTATAGTTGAGTTGTCTCACCTTTTCATTTTGGAAAGTCACTTCCATGGAAGAAGCTCGATCAAATCTTGAGGCAAGTTTTGCAAATGAGGCTGAGATTGTGTTCACTACTGTTTCTAGTAGTGGCCGGAAGTTATTCCAGTGCCTAGCCCATGGGTTTGATATGGTGGTTATAGATGAAGCTACAAGCTAGTGAAGTAGGCGTGTTACCTCCAATTTCATTGGGTGCTGCAAGGCATGTTCTTGTCAGGGATCCACAACTAACTACTTACAACAGTTATTAGCTAGGCAGCAGGCATGTGGCAGTATAGTAGAAGCTTTTTTGAACGCTTCCAACAAGCAGGTTGTCCAACTATGTTGTTATCTGTTCAGTATCAAATGCATCCTCAAATTTGGGATTTTTCCTTCAAGATATTTCTATCAAAATCGATTAAGTGACAGTGAGAGTGTTACCAGGAGACCTGATTAAATTTATTACAAAGATTCTCTATTGATACCTTACTTGTTTTACGATGTAACTCATGGAAGAGAATCTCATAGAGGTGGGTCTGTTTCATATCAGAATATTCATGAAGAACAATTTGCTTTGCAATTATATGAGCATCTTCAACGAGTCACTAAGCTGGCAGGCATCTGAGAAACCCAGGGATGCATGGAAACAATCTTTGGGAAGAGGAGATAGGATGGCGCCAGAAGATCAACGAGGAATGATAATTAGGTGTCAATGCGACCCGACCGAACCATGGGCAAGTATGTTTAAAAAAATGAATTGTTTTTGTGACTTGTTATATTCTGCATTTTCATCGACCTTCAGAAAGAATGCGTAATGCATATGGATGGATCTGGGGCCCTGATAAAGCTTATAGTTTAATTGCTAAAAGCTGCAATAAATGAAGGTCACAAATAGCAAACATAATGCAGCTATAAGCTTATCCTTATTCTGAACTCAGATCCATGGCAGCTGCAGGAAACAAATATTCACTACTGTGTACAATGGCTTGGGAGAAAACATTCAAAGCTTCATCTGACCAGAGACTAGTTGCTGAAATGGGGGCATTGAAATCAAGTGAAAGTGAATCAGCTTTTGGATTGGTAGGAGGTTCAAGTGCAGCTAACAGTGAAGATTGTTTGGACACTATAGGATATTCAAAGGAAGTGGTAGTCGTACTTCAATCATATTAAACAAGGAAAATGCTATTTTTGGTGATTATTGGTGATGTTAAGTGAACCAATAAAACATAGGCTGTGCAGTGAGATGGAAGAGTCAGGTTATTCAATTTGTAGAAAGTGTTTGCAAAACTAGACAATGCTTTCGACTTCATCAAATCAGATGTATAGTGTAAATAATTGGTTATATTTATTCACGAGGTGTTTGTTAAAGCCATGTTTTGTAATACCATTGGAGGTAATACAATTTTGGCTCTTGGAGATCTTCTCAATGGCGAAATACCAGAAGCTAGATTCTGATAAACCAAGGTGACGTAATGACTACGGTCTCACGACAAATGAATAATTCACCATGGAAAGGTACTCGGAGCATGTGGAGGATTGTGAATGTTAATACGAACTAGCTCATACCAGGATATTGCTCAGACAGATGGGGTGGATGAATTGCTCAAGTTTCAAGCTCAGCACTCTTGTCATTTGGAGGATTGCAGAGCATAGTCAATGAGTTCATTCCCGTACGATCGGGATAGGTGGACTCTTGGCCCAATGGATAAGGCACTTATCCTAGGTATCTTGATCTGGGTGGCGCATTGCTGACTAGGATGTCTACGTGTGCGTCCAAGTCATTTAAGTGGGTCCACATGTACCCATTTCTTTTATTTATGTATTTTTCCTTAAATGACTTTTTAACTTAAGTGGTTTCTATTTTTAGTCACTTTTTAAAAGTTGGTTGAAAAAGTCAAAGTCACTTAAGTGCCCTATTTAATGTGCATTTAAAACCCTAACTACTTTGTAACCAACTTTTGGGTTATAAAAGGAAGTGAGGGGCTCATTTGTAAGGGTGACTTTGAGAGAGGAGAAGAAAATACTTTTGTGCAAGCTTTGTTTCAAGAAGAAACTTTGTGTTCTTTTGTGAAAGACATTTTGGAGTTAATGAAATACAAACTTTGTGTCTCATTCATTGTCTCTTCTAACATTTGATGTTCTTATGTTCATTAGATGTTAGGTGTTTGAATCTTGCATGCAGATATTATCTTTGATCTTATTGTCAACATTATTAATCAACTGTTCTAGTTCACAGTGATCAAGCTCTGACTATCTACTTGCTCATGTGTGTTCCCTTTTGCATGTTCTTGTTTGGCTAACTCAAACTCCATTTTATTTGTGTTGGTTATTCATCTTTCCTCTTCATGCAATATTAGGCTCTGTTTTTACCTAACTCTTGCATGTTCTTTCAGTTCATTCCATTCCACTCCTTTCCTTCATTTCATTCTATCTCCTTCATTCACTTTTCTTCCATTGATGTTCCAAAACACCCCCCACATACAATTTTGAATGTACAGATGTAAATACAATTTTGGTTTTAATAAAGGCAGCCTCACCTTCATTGAGGAGGGACTTCGTTCCCACACTATTGCATGTCATTTGCATGCGTGCCAATCCATATGCTAACAGTACCCAATCCCGTCTCTTCTAAAAATAGTAGACCATATTCTTCTTCTGCTAATGCTTCAACATATGGGTCATATTGATGATTTATACTTACCTCATCCAGAAAATTGTCTGGGAATTCTTCTACAAGAGTGGCTGGTTCGTGATCAACATCTTCTTCTTCTGAATCATGAATGGTGTAATTACCATTTATTAGACTAGTGGTATGGGGCTCCACATGATTATGGGAAATTTGTTCTTCCCTTATAGTCACCTTGTTTCTATACCAAGTCATGAGAATCATATGTGACCAGTTAGCTGATAGGTAACTGCCCATTTTGGTGGTGAAATCTCGTGATAGGAAAATGGAAAAAATGGGAGCAAGATCAATGACCGATATGTCTTGTGTGAAAGAAAAACTGTGACATGCATGGATAGTAAGATGGATTCCTTTGATGATTCCAACAGTCTAAACTGTTGTAACATCCAACTGAAAAAACTCCTCTAGAGACTGGTGTATATTGGATTCCTAGCACGTCTGTAATTTTCTTGGGCATGAATAAATTACTAGAAACTAGGACTCAATCATGTAATTATGTACCAAAATGATAACCAATGATTCAGGTAAATATATAATGATGGTAGGTTTATTACTCTTGGGAGATAATTTTCCCTTCTGGTTGACACAAACTTGTAGCTAGTTGCTGCTTCACATGACCTAATGATCTGTCAATTATACCAAAAAAATTTAAGATCTTCTTGCAAAAAATTCCTTTTGAGAAGGAATTGAGAGTACATCCCACATGGTAATACTCAGGTTGGTTTTCTTCATCTATTCTAAAATACAAAAAGGGAATTGCTCCTACTTTGCTAACATTTCATTTGGGCATTAGAATCCTCTTTTGGAAAGTACTTTTTAGGTACTATGATGCCTGAAGAACCTTATTTTCTTGCATAACCTGAGCTAGCCTGTGTCTCTGGAAGTTTCTTTCCCACATCTTTATCAACCACCACTTGTGGATGAGGCTGTGAAGTAGATGCTTGACCAGATTTGGAAGGTTGAGATTACATTACTCCTCTTTTTGGAACGATGTTTTTTCTGCAACTGATGAAGAATCAGTATTCAAACCACAACAATCGTCCTCTTTCCAATTTAGCAGAGTGGTTTCCTCAGGAGCATGTGCTTGATCGGATGCTTCTTGTGTGGATGAATTTTATGTTTCCTCTGGTGGAGAAGATACAATTTAAACCATAAGTGTCTGGCTTAGAAATCCATTTGGGAAAAGAGTTTTATCGTGAGGTTGAGAACAAAGATAACACCATTCATAGTCTTGAAATAGATTATTCTAGATCTGTACAATATTTCTAGAAGAACTAGTAGCAAGGGGATTCCTGAAATTTAGGAGATTGACATTTTTGGCTTGATTTTGTTCTTGATTATTTCCTTGAAATGGTGGACGATTTGACTGATATTGGTGATTCTGTGATTGGTACAAATGAGCATATTGAGACTGTTGCCTCTTGAGTGCTACGAGTTCATTCCTAAAAGTTTGTAGCAGTGAATTGACCTCAACCTGATAATTTGAAGGAGCACGTGTAGTCACAACTGGTTGGCTAGAAGTTCATGGAATAGGGGCAATAGTCGGTTGATTATTTTAAAGTTCAACAAACAAAGGCACGTGAGCTCTGGGTGCAATTTTCTATGCTTGGATCAAAGAGTTCTCGGCCCTTATTGTAACTTCATAAGCATGAAGGAGTGTGGTACCTCCCATGGAGTGGATCATAACTACTATATTTATGTTCAAAGCTCGTAAATAATACAAAAATTCATTATTAGGAGAAGACTTTATGAGTGCCAGAATCCTGTTCCAAGTCTTTTGGAATTGGAAGTTCAAATCACTCATGTACTCTTGAGGAGCTCTCTTTATGGTAGTGATTTGTTCCATGAGTGATAGGTGGCCACTCTTGTCTTTGAAATGTTTGTATAGCTTCTCCCCCAAACTCATCCTAAATGGTTATAGTACCAGCCTCTAACCCACGAAACCACTGAAGTGATTTTCCCTTGAAGGAAGTAGCAAGGATTATGATTGCACTATTGTCTTCTATAACATTATGTAGTGTGAAAATGTTGACCACATCAAGAATATTTTCCACAAGAGTAATATGAGTTTCCCCTGTGTAAAAGGGTAGAATTTTGAGTGCACCAACAGGTATAGGACCCCATTGGGATAATACAAGAGGGATACTTGTATTGAATGCATGAAACACTTGGTTCCTTGTCATTCTAACAAGAGGCTGATTGTTCGTAGGTAGAGGAAACCTTCCATAAGGAGGAGTTGAATGACCTCTACATGGTGATGTTGTAACTGGTGATGTTGAAATGCCTCTTCTTCTTCTTGGAGGAGACAAGGATAACTCAATATGTTGATAATTTCCTTCTCATCTCACAGAAGATCTTGTCTAAATTATTCACATAAGTTAACACAATGAGATTCAAAATCTAGATAAATGGAGTCTCCAGGTACTTTGATTTATGCAAGTATGAAGAGAAGTACAACCTTTGTCCCATCAGGCATGCCAAAAACTATTATTGCCAAATCACTGCACCCCCCCGAATGGCATGATGATGAACATGGTATTTGGTGTGATTGGGTAGCATTGGTTCACCTTGAACCCAAGTCCCACAACTTGAGAGGTGATCCCATATTACCCAATCACACCAAATGTCATGTTCACCTTCAGGCCATTCGAGGGATGAAGTGATTTGGATATAAAAAGTAAGACGTGTTGAGGTGATTAAAGGCTTGAATCACTAACACCATGCATGTATGTATGTTCAAAACATGGTAAATAAGTTCTTTATGAATATTTTAGCTAAGTTAAAGAATTTTCCTTCCCTGTAACATTCTCTAAGGGTTTATCAAGCATGAATAGTTAATCAACCATTTTTAAAGACCTCACACTTTTAATCTTACCTCTCAAACTCGTTTCTTTGCCTCCTTGAGCTTGATTGTGCTTAACCTTCTCCGTCACAGGTTTCAAAGAAATACTATAACAAGAATGTCCAAACTAAAATGTATGATGTATTCAAAATATCAATATATAAAGATTCTTATCCTTATTAAGGTGTCTTCAATCAACAAGATTCACCATAACCTGCATTCAAGTTAAAAAACAACATACTAAGAATTAAACCACATACAATATTGTTTGCAAAAAATTTCCTCTCTTAAATCTTAGAGATATTCATTCACTTGCTTCACTTGATCATTCGAATGATGGCTCTTAAAATAGTTACAAAGGATATTTATACTCTTACAAGACAATTTTCATTAAAATTGAGACCTTTTAAGACCTTTAGTATCATAATTAATTCTTGTTACAACTCTAAGATTTACCTATAACTCCAATGTCTAAGTTTCTAACACAAAAATATGGTTTTAAGACCTTTATAGGTCCTAACTAATACACTAGAACCCATGAATGACTAAGATGATTTATGAATCCACTCTACTTAAACTAAAAGCCTTCAAATTTAAAATTTTTCACTTTTGGAGGGAAAAGGAAATTTTAAATTTGAAGAGGACTTGGACCAAAACAACACCCCTAATTGACTCCTACAGACCTCATGACCTGCCAACTCACTAAAAAATCAAAATTGATGACAAAAAGTCCTATTTACATTTTAGGAAGGATGCTACTGCTTCAAGTTTTTACATTTTGTCATTAGTTTGTAGATTTCTCTTATAGATTTATGGATTCCTTTGAATCAATAAAAGTAAACCCATGATCTTCTTCTTCATTTTGATATGGCTGATTGTAAGCCAAGTCCATCTCCTTTCCATTCTGGGGTTACTCTTACTTCCACATGCATCACTCCTCTTTGTGATTTTACCTTAAATAGGTAGTCGGTTGGAAGTCTAATGTACTTGACTCAAAATCACCTTAATATTTCCTTTACACTAGGGATTGTATCTCGGTTTTCACATTCTCCTCAAAACAGTCACTGGAAGGCTGTTTAAAGGATTTTATGATACTGCAGGGCACTTCCAACTTTGGAATATAATACACTATAGGTTCTACTCAATTGGTTAGATATTAAGATTGGGTAGGTTCTATTGATGACATGTGTTCCACTTCTGAATACCTTTTTTTCTTGGTTCTTCTCCAGTTTCTTGGGCATGCAAGAAGAAAAAATCTATTGTACTTTCATCGACAAAGGAAGACTAAATGTGAGAAGTTAAAATGAGTCAACCACTTCTTTGGATTTGATAGTTATTGATAGATTTTTGATTCCCACAGGATTCACTGACATTAATTTGGTGTGAAAACCACAGTACAATTCACATTTCCTACAACCTTATCGAGCACCAACAGACTAAACATATTGAGATTCACATGTACTTCATTAGTCAACACATTGAAGATGGAGTTATTTACTTGGATTACATTCTAACTCAATAGTAGGTTGCTGACATATTTATGAATCTTTTTACATCACTTCACTACTTTGAGTTGTGTGGCATTCTTGGGGTTTCAAAAATTGTCCTTGGGGGGTGTTCGTGAGGACATATTCCTTCTTCTTTCTCTTCCTTCTACTAGGATTTTCTTTCCTACTTTTGGTTCGAGATTTATTCATGGTTATATTGTACATGAGTACCTAATCATGCCTTGTTTATGGGACTCATACTGTGGAAATTCCACTTTTTGTTTTAGGCCCCTAGCTTCATTTGAGGGAGGGTATTAGAGTAGGTCGGAAACCTTAGCTCATGTTCACCTAGGTAATTTTTTTAACTTCTAATTTTATTTTACCTCATCCACTTATGTGTGGATATTTATTTTATCTTATTTAGATATTATGATGATATTATTTAGTTGTTAGGTATAGTTATTTCCTTGATATATGGCCTTGACTAGTTATTAGATTGATCTTCCTTATATAAGTAAGACACCTTCTCATTGTACATCATATACTTCCATAAATATAATATGTGATATTGTTGCTCTTTGTTTGTAAGTTTATTTTGTCAAATTGGTTTCAAATTATTGAATGTGATGTTCTATTAACATATGAGATATTTGTGGCTTGGAACAATTTGGTTATCATTCTTTTTAGTGGTGCATTGGTAAGAAGTTAGCCTAAAATCGTTAGTTGCATCGTACCTCAAGGACAAGAGATTAGGATATGGGAGTAGCAATCCTCTATAATTAGTGTTCCAAAGGAAAAATAAAACTATTTATAAAATATATCAATATATCTACGAGCCAACAAACTAGACACACTATGTAACAAACCATCCCCAATATATCCCTAACTTTCATAAATCCACTACCAACATATTTTCTAAAAGACATTTAAAGAACATTTTTTTGAGGAATGTGAAAAAGTAGCTATAAATGATTTGGGAGGATACCCACATGTCATATCATGTGAAATCTTTTCAAAACTTCTTGCATACAGAAGAAATCATTGAGATATTTCTAACACACTTTGAATAAGGTCAAACAAACTTCGTATGCAGAAGTTAGGACCCAAATTTTTTTTGTGTTAATAGAAAAAATGGAACAGGTTGCATAGTGTTGAATGGGTTTTCCATGTGGACCAATGGGGTTTTCAAATGCAAAAAAGATAATTTCGGTAAAAAATTGGGTTTAGTTTTGGCCTACGATCATCGATGGTTGAGTGTGGGGCATACACCATTTTACTTCTAGGGGATCATCATCTAGTGAGGTATACTTTTTATTAGAAGGGGGAACTAACTGCTTGATTGTATTGTCATCACATTGCAGTCAATGAGCTCAACATTACCACCGAGCTTGATGACTAAGCTCATGATTGAGTTCACAATGAATGACGAGCTCATATGGGCCAAGTCATAAATCACCATCGAGTTCATCACATGCAACAACCAAATCACATGCATTTTCCAACCACCCATGCCAAGTCACATTGATCACCTAAGTGCACAAAAATCAAGACCAAGTCACAAGCAATGCAGACTTTACAAATGAAAAACAAGCTATGTGTGGACTATGCCACGACTTACCTCCAATCCAAAGGCTATTTAAAGCCTTAACTTTACGGTGAAGTGGGTAAGTGATATTTATCCCAAAGGAAGTGCACCAAATCCTTTTTAAAAGGTTAACATCATTTAATGGGATCAACCCCCTTAGTTATAAATTGTAATTTGGAGCCTTAACTAATGTGACACACATGAATTTACCATAAAGATCCAAAGGATATGATATTTATCCTTTAATTTTCCGCCTTAATAACACTATAAAAGGACCATGATTATATATATTTGAGTGATTAAACTAAAATGTAATCTAATAGCCTAATATAATGCAAGTTTGTAGTAAATAAATGAATACCAAAATATTGAAATGATACCCAAGCAAACTAAGCTAGTGTTAGCATATGGATTTGCACGCATACATATGACATGTAATAGTGTGTGAATGAAGTCCTTCCTCAATGAAGGTGAGGCTGCCTTTATTGAAAACCAAAACTATATTTACATCTGTACATTCAAAATTGTATGTGGGGTGTGTTTTGGAACATCAATGGAAAGAAAAGTGAATGAGAGAGATGGAATGGAATGAAGGAAAGGAGTGGAATGGAATGAATTCAAATAACATGCAAGAGTTTGGTAAAAAAAGATCCTAATATTACACGAAGAGGAAAGATGAATAACTAACACAAATAAAATGGAGTTTGAGTTAGCTAAACAAGAATGTTTACAAGGGAACACACGTGAGCAAGTAGATAATCAGAGCTTGATCACTGTGAACTAGAACAACATATTAATAACATTGACAATAACGACAATATTTGCATGCAAGATTCAAACACTAACATCTAATGAACATAAGAACATCAAATGCTATAAGAGACAATGAATAGGACACAAAGTTCATGTTTCATTAACTACAAAATGTCTTCTCAAAAGAACACAAAGTTTCTTTCTTTGAAGTAAAGCTTGCATACAAAAGTATTTTGTTCTCCTCTCTCAAAGTCACCCTTTACAAATGATACCTTGACTTCCTTTTATAACAAAAAGTTGGTTACAAAGTAGTTAGAGTTTTAAATACACATTAAATAGGGTACTTAAATGACCATTGAATTTTTCAACCAAATTTATTAAAAAACAACTATAAATAGAAAACTCATAAGTTTCTTCAAACATGAATTTAACAATAACATCATTTAAAAATACTACTTTCAAAACATTTGCTACAAACCAGTGCTTTATCCATTGGGCGTGGGGTCCACCTATCTCAATTGTATGAGAAATGGACTCTCCCACCCATGAGAAAATATAGGAAATCATCTTACTATGTTGTTGGCAAAACAATGATCTTGATTTTTTACCATTTCAAAAGATTTGATATTTTGCAGTGTTTGGTGCATATTCTCTTCCTCTGGAAAACAACTCAGAAGAAGACCAGCCTCACAGAGTACCTACATTTCAAGAATGTTACCTAGTATGGTATGTAGGTATGCAACTTTAGATTGGATGTCTTCACAAAGATGTTTGATTCTGAAACATTGATCCATGGAAGAAGTGGAAAAAACATCAACATGAGTATACATTTAATGTATTAATTTTGTAAACTGATCCACTAGGTGTTGTACTGAATTCCTTTTGTTTTGTTCATTGATGAAGGTGCACAAAATCTCTTCTATGAAGAACTGAATGGAAGAGAGCGTGGTATAGGCTTCATTGCACAAACCGTCAAACTGAATTACCAAATCTTCTATGATCATTTTCCTAGACTTACCATGATTTAACCATATAATTTGTGTCATGTGAAGATCAAACTCAAGTATCCCCTCTGAAGCTAAGAAATTAGATTCCATGTGGGAGAGATCATGAAGAGTTAGAAAAATATGATCTAGTGTGATTAATTTTTTAATTAGTCACTCCTTGAATGGAAACAATAGATCGAGGTAGGCATAAATATTCTCAGATATTTTTATCACTTCAGAAATTATTTTCAACCCACCACTTTCTATCTCAGAAACCCATGACCTTAGAGTGTGTCCTAGAGTGATCACATCTTTTGATTAATTGAGAATTTATTGATCTGAGATAGCCATCATTTCTAGAACAGGAAAAGAAGACTCAATTGGGCTGATCAAATGCTGAACATATGAAATTAACTAATTCTTTTCTTCCTTGAGTTGGGAAATTTGAGATTTGTATCTCTCCAACCTTTTAAGCACACTATTCATTGAATCCTTTTCCATAACAACATTGCTTTCAAAAGTGGTCTTACCAAGGTCTATCTTGGATACTTCATAATCGGTGACTGTCATGTTCCCACGATCCTTCTCAGTAGTAGGAACTGCTATTTCTGCAAAGTTATCTCCGCTACCATCAATCACTACTCTGGAGAAGACCTTAGGATTTTTGGGAAAAAATTTGTTGGAGAGGGCAGAAAGAGACTCCAAATCAATGTTGGCTACTTTGACCAATCTCTTTCTCTCTTTTATTTCAAAGTCAACCAGGTCGGTGTTTCATTCATTAATTTGACACAAAAATGTCGAGAATTGGAAGAAAAATCCTCTTTGCCTTTTTCATGAACAAAACCAATGGGAAGTGTTTCTGTAGTCTCAATCCTTGGTGAAGTAGTATCTGCAACACATTCTTGATTATTATCGTGTTCTTGTGAAATATCCTTATCACCTGGATGTTCAGAAGAATTAGATATTTGCACCACTGGGATTTGCTTGGATTCAGGTGCATGACATTGATGATTTAGATATTTGGTAGGTCTATTGTAACTCTCAATGATGTGAACAGATGAGTTTGGGGTAGAAATACTAGAAACACGTTCTTTTCCTTCCTAAAGATGCACGCTCTTTACCGATCCTTGAGACACTACTTCTTTATTAGGGATAGGTTTGGGTAACCACCGGATTTTCCTTTGAGATGCATGTGATGATGTTGGTGGGGACTGGTGTGAAGAATTTTACACCACCTTTTTCTATGTCACTCCTCCTTTTGCTGGCAACCTCTGTATTTCTGACATATGTGCCTGAAATGGGAGAGGATTGTATATTTGATTCTCATACCACTTCATAGTCCTTTTTAACATAGGTTGGTTTATAAAATCTAGAAAAGTTTCATCTCCTCTACTCCAATTAGTACTAGGGAGCAAAGTGAAAACTATCTGATCATAGGTAGGATCCATAAGATCAATTCCACTATTGGAAAGGGTTAAGGGAGGATCCCTCAATCCATAATTCTCTATCTGAGCCAATGTGAGATGAGAAAATTGTCGTCGTCTTACCTCCCTGTCATCTACACATTCCACCCAATAGTCTTCTATGTTTTCCTTGTGCTTATATCTTGCCCCTAGGGATTTTTCCATAGATCCTTTAATATTGAATTGAGCCCTACTTGTGAAAGGATGTATAGTTTTTTTCCTTAAGTTCTACATTGTGGGAATTTGGACATTTGTATTCCCCAATCTAAATTGGGAAATGAATGCCTCCTTTGTGTTTGTCCACCAATAGGAAATGAATTTTGAAAAGGTGACATGAAAGTTACATCAACGTTATTTTATTGCTGACATATTTAGGAATCCTGTAAGGGGATCCCACAAATCCATCAACTTATATATAAGAGTAAGATGGAAACTAGATAAACCAAGTTACCCATTGTTTTATCACCGCCTTGGCATCTTCTGAAAATCCTTCCTCCGGGTTTCTTCTTAATGACCGGATTATATAGAACCAAAAACCCTGCTGAGGAGAGTAATCATATCTCCTATTTCTTCATGAAATTCTACCCGAAACAACTCTTTGGGAATTCTTGAAGTGTAAGTCTTTGGTTTAACAACCAATTTTTACCAACCATCTTCAACCATCTCAAAGGATTTTCATCCCAGAATTGTTGTGCCGAGTCTTGTGTGATGTCAACATGTTCTTCATGGAGTGGTACTCTTAAAAAATATTCCATATGATCAGGAGAATTGAGAAAAAAAGGTTAATTTCTGTCATTCAAAATTCCCCGACACTAAGGGTCATAATGTTCAACACAAGCTAGGATGAATGGGCATTATATGGCAATGAGAAATGTTGCCGCTTGAGGTAAACCACAACGATAAAGCCTTTTTTGAGAAAATAGTCCTCCCTTCCCATCTTACCCTGTCACAGAACTGAACCATATCTACGTGACCCATATCGGTATCCGAAATATTATCATATGTTGAATTTAAAGACGATTCTGGAACTAATCCCTGGTATGCATATTTTAGTGCTGACTTATAGAACGTTCACCCATTATGATTTTTTTTAAAACACATAGAACAAAAAGAAAACCAAGATACTGGGAAGGTGCCAGGTCTAAGTCTCTGGACCACCATTGTCGCAAGAATAATATGACTATTTCGATTTTTTATTTTCTATTTTTAAATAAAAATAGATTTAGCAGATTTTGAATTTAAAATGACCATGCAACAATATTGAGGCAAATCTCAAATCACCATCGAAAAATAATACAATTTTAAATCATTTTTACACTTTCAACAACGTGTTGAATCTTCAAACATCATTATTATTATTATTATTTTTAAATATTCACTGTGTGCGTGAATATCTTGATTCACCCTTGACGTGAGAAAACTATCGTCTCCTGAGCATTCGTTGCACCATGAATATTTTTAAAAATAATAATAATAATAATAATAAATAATAAAAAATAAACCTGCATTGAACTCAAGTCAATTGTGCCTGTGTGAAATTTTAATTTAAGCTTGTGACTGTGTGGGAAAAACAAAGTTATTCCTCCTCCTCTCATCATACACAACTTCTAAGTATTTGTTGTCTCTTCTGTAGGCTGCTTAGAAGCTTCTGGTGATGTCTTCAAAATAATTCTTCCGTCTCCTAAAGCATGCGTGGAGATCTAACTATTACTGCTCCTGTGTGGGAGATGCTGTATCAAAAACAAACAAAATGTCTCCTTTTTTATTTGGACTGTTATGTTGTCTCTCCTCCCACGTGGATTTTGGTATTTAGCTTTTATCATATGCATAAAAAAATGCATTGGAAATGGATCCCAAACTGGTTTTACCTCTTGTTTCAAAAAATATTTTCTCTGGGGTTGTGTGTGGAAATATTTTTTGATGTTGTTCCTTTTTTTGCTCAGGCATGGAGATTGCTGCATCAAAACAAAACAAAACAAAAATTTTTCCTTTCCTACTCCCACGTGAAGATCTTCAAGCTGCTCCTTCTTTCTTCTACAAGCTGTGCGTGGAAAAAGGATAGACCTCCTTCTCCCTTCCAAACATGGCATGGAAATTCCCCATGACCGATGCATTAAAAACTTCAGATGGTTTTTTTCCCTTAAAATTCCACTAATTTTATTCTCCTGGGAATTGTATCATCTCCCCGAGATGGATTGGATGTGCATGGAAACTTCTCTTCTTCCTGCACAAATCAATAAAAAATAAAAAGCCAATGTGGAATTTAAACTTTTACCCTGCTGCATACGTGATTTATTTGAGATTCCAGATCAATCCTTGCACGTGCATGAGATTTCCTTCACCTTTGCAAGTGTGGATCTCAGAAACTTCTTGCTATCGCTTCCCTCCAATGAAGACAACTACCTAAAATTCTCAAGGTGGTTGGCTCTAGCTAATGCCCGTGTTAGGTTTCCGTGTGAAAGCTGGATAGCGCCTGTAGAACAAATTTTTTTTTTTGGCTTTAGATATCTGCAAGATCTCCTTGTTTTTCCTTCTCTCCAATTTCCTCTACTTCTACAACCTCTTGTAACCATCTCCTCATCAATTCCTGGATGATAGAAGCAAAATCAAAATTGTCTACGGCAATTGGAAGCAGAAAAAAGATTGCCCCCGACACTTTCTCACGATAGTTACGACAATTAATAAAAAGAAGAAAAGTTCTTCCAATTTTGTCGAGCAACTTCCATCCAATATTAAAATTAATATTTATTAATTAAAAACCCTAAAATTCAATAAATACTAATTTTATTAAATAACAGGGTAAATATTAATTAAATAATTAAAATACGGTTTGTGGCGTAGTGTGAGAAGGGCTCATTTAAATGGATGAAATGAAAGCCAAAATGTCCATGAGAATAAGACGATTGCGATGGAGGAGAACAATCATGCAAGATAACACTTTTGAATTTAAAAAAAAAAAAATTCATGTTTACTAATTTTGTGAAGTCAAAATTAGCTGATAGCAGCTGGCTCTTATTGGGGACAAGGACTTCATGGACGCAGCAACGGATCCAAACCCAAATATTCAATGAACACGATCCCAAAACGATGGGGCATAAAATGGGATGACAAAGAGAGGAAAAAAAACAAATAAAAATCCTAATTACCTATGTACATACGGGGGATAACCTGTTTTCAATTTTAATAGTGCTTGAGATATTGCCCGCTGTAGGGTAGAGGAAAATGAGTTCCATTGGGATACACCAAGTAATAAGTTCTATCTCCACAGAAATGTCTAATCTTGAATGGGCCTCACCACAACGAATCAAAATTTCCATGCTTTCCTTTTGGCTCACATCGTTTGTCCTAGAGAAGAACTAAATCATTGATTTGAAATTGTCTCTCCCTAGTTTTCCTGTCAAACAATTTCTTTACCTTGGATTTATGCTCCGAAATCCTATTTTCCACTTGACTTCTCTGCTATTCAAGCTTTCTCAGGAACATGATCCTTTTATCTAATGCATTGGCAAATCATTCATCATCAATTTCTTGAGCCAATCATAATGCTGGTAACTCCAATGTGATGGGAATTTGAGCATTGGTTCCATATAAAAGTTGAAATGGAGACATCCTGATTGCTCTTTTGGGATTTATGTGGTTAGTCCACAATGCATCATATAACTTTTGTGCCAAGTTCTTTGATTTTCTTCTACTAATTTGTGCACGATAGTAATGATGTTTTTGTTACTGGAATCTACCTGATTGTTTCCCTAATGGTAGTAATATGATGAATGAGACAAAGATATCCCATACCCATAACAAAAACCTATCATCTCTATAGAAGAGAAGTTGGAGGCATTATCTGTCATGATCTTGTGTGGAGTTCCGTAACGAATCAATATATTCTCTTTGATGAAGTCACATATTACGGTAATAGATGTTTGTTTCACCAAAGTAATTTCTACCCACTTCGTAAAGTAGTTAGTTACAGTGAGCATGTGAGTATGACCAGCACTATAATTAGGATTCAAAACCTCGATGAAATCTAAAGCCCATTGTTGAAAGGGTTCTTCAATGACAACTGGCTTTAAAGGAAAAGCTGTCAATTTTGGTCTTCCAACAAATTGCTGACAAGCTTCACATTTTGTCACCCATTTCTGAGCATTGTAAAAGATAGTGGGCCAGTAATAATGTGCTCACAAAATTTTATGATCCATTACTAGGCCAGAGAAATGACCACTGCAAGCGTGATTGTGAAAAGCTTCCAACAACCTAGGTTGTTGCTCTTTATCAACACATTTGAGGAACATGCCATTAATTCCTTTCTTGAACAAAGTGTTGTCCCAAATGACATACCTAGAAGCTCTTAGTTTGATAGCTCATTTTTCCTTAGCTGTTAGATTATCTAGACACTCACCATATGTGAGAAAGTGGGCTATATCAGAATACCATTTGTTTGTGGTATTGACAAAAACTACTAGTGGTAAATTTTCCTCAACTGGTTCTTCTTCAGAGTCATCTCGTGGTTCATTTTCTGCGATGAGTTGGCAGAGCCCTCTTCCTCAAACCAACTTGGTAGGCTTGATATCCAAATCATATTCTTGGACATTAGAGACCCAATTACCTCTTTTAGATCCTGGTTCTTGTTAGGTCAGCATCGATTTAACTGCGGTGTTTGGTACTAAGACTTGGTGTGAGAATTAAACACATAGTACCTAAAGTGTTTCAAGGCTCTCACCACTGTGTACGCATGCCTCTCAAGGGGAGTGTAATTAAGTTCATGTTTCTTGAATCCATAACTCATGAATGTAATAGGAGATTTGATTCCCTCTTGATTGTGTTGAGTCAGGATGGCAGAGATCGTGTGCGGCGAAGCATAGCAATAGATTATGAAATCCTTTTTAAAATTAGGACAAACTAATGTAGGAGCTTTTGCAATAGCACCCTTGATTTTCTCAAATGGTTTTCTACCTTCCTTTGACCATTTGAAGGATTCTTTTTCTTTCATCATATCAGTGATTTCTTTGGTCAACTCGGAAAAATCTGGCAAAAACCTTCTCAAAAAGTTTACATTCCCAAAGAATGAGTGAACCCCATGATTACTTGTAGGAAAGGAAAGATTCTTGATAGCTTGAACGAGCTCAAGATCGATCTTAGTTCCTTCCTTGGAAACAATATAACCTAGGAGTTTCCCTTCCATAACTCTGAACACAGACTTTTTTGGATTCAGAGAGATCTTATGAAGCCTACACCTTTGCAATATTTTCTCTAAATATCTTAGGTGATCTTCTCACTTCTTTGAGAACACTGTCAAGTCATTTAGGTATATCACGATGATCTTGTCTTTATAATCTATGAATGCCATATCTATAGCTCTTTGAAAATTTGTGCTGGAATTGATCAAACCAAAAGGCATTCTTCTATACACGAATGTACCCCAGGGGGTGGTGAATGTGGTTTTATGTAGGTCTTCTCTAGCCACTTCAATCTTATTATAACCAGAGAAACCATTTAGCATGGATAACATTTCTAACCCAGTTACTGCCTGCAAAATATGGTCCATGACTGGAATTGGATAATTATCTTTCAAAGAAGCTTGATTAAGATTTCGAAAATCCACAAAAATCCTAATCTCTCCATTTTTCTTGCGAACCGGTACAATATTAGCTATCCAAGTCGAATGTTGAATAGGAAACACTATCTGTGCGTCTAACATATTTTGAACCATATGGAATATTGTGCCCGCTATCTTGGGATTATATTGTATTTGCTTCTGCCTAAATGGAACTGTACTAGGTTTCAAAGGTATGGCATGCTACATTTCCCTAGGTTGGAAAGACTTCAAGTCTTTATATGAGTAAGTGAAAGCATCAGAATATTTGGTAAGGAGGCTTATGAATTTCATTAGCTCCTCATGTGAGCAACACTTATCAATGTTGACTAGGCGAGGTTTATTCTTGGTACCAATGTTAACTTTCTCATAGTCAGCATAATTCACAGGTCTTGCCTACTCTTTCTCTTTGATAAAATTGTCATGTTTATCAAAAATTTCTTCAAGTGAAACCAATCCTTTGGGATTTTTATTTCCTTTGAGTTGAATGATACCATCACCAGGATCTTCATTCTCAACTCCTTCTTGAATGGGTGAGGTTTTCGATTAGAGAAACATGGAATCACTTCCTTCAAAGTAAATTTTTTCAAAATTATCCCTTTTTTTCAAGAAGGCGATAATTTTTTGATCATCATTGAATACTTGCCAATTTTCTTCATTGTCAGGAACACTTGGCCTAAAAACCATTTCAATGGTGTATTTGACTTGATCAAACTCTGAATGAGTAATCATTAATGAAGCTGAGACTTCTAGAGAATATACTTTGTCATTCTTTTCATGAGGGAAAAAATTAATGGAAAAAGCATCAAAGACTTCTATCGCGTCCCACACTTTATTTTTGTAGTGTCTCAAACGATCATTCTGAACATAAAACTGATTTCTTACTTGTTTAACAATCAACTCTAAATCTCCAAAGACTCTCAAATTTTTGATCCTTTTCTCTTCTACAACTTGGAGTCCAAGGATTAATGCCTCATATTCTGCAGTGTTGTTAGTATTTGAAAATTCAAGTTTGTAGGAAAAAGGAAATATTTTACCATTGGGAGATATGAGCACCACTCCTGCGCCAAAACTTGTTGAGCAACAACTTCCATCAAAATCAAGAGTCCATATCTCATTAGGGTCTTAGCAAGTGACCTCAAGTGCATGAACCTCTACAATCATCATATAATTACCTATACTTGAGTCTTGGAACAAAATTTGTGCACGAGAATCTTTAGTTTTTGTCACCGTGAATTTTGCCTAAGTCTCCGACATTAGCTTCTTCATTTCACCACTGATAGGAATCAGAGCATGAGACTAGTCTATTTGGATCTCACCACCCAGATCTCTGCAAAGTTTCTTACTCAATAACATACCATACGAACTGGGAATGTCAGCAACTAAAATAGTTACCTTAACTCACTTTTGAGGGAATTGGGCTAAAACCATTTGGGCATCTTTAATTTCCTTGATTAGAGGAACTTGCTTTGTTTCCATGGAGTAACATGATCTGAATGTTCTCGTACAAGTCAAACCAATAGCATGTGCTACTTTTTCTGGCATCACATTATCCAAGGCTCTAGAATCTATAATGCAATTGCTTAATTTGCATCTGTTGATAAAAAAGGACAAAAAAAGGTTCAATCTTTTCATTTGAAGGTGTAGTGGAAGCCACAATATTTTGAGTCTTCCCATCTTTGGGAGTTTTTAGAATTCCTTTGGAGTAATGAACAATAGAGTCACCTTTGATAAACTGGACCAATTTCTCGAGTTGATCCTTATTGTACTTCAATTACTTTGCCTGTGACATGGAAATTTTTTTTTATTGATATGATCAATGATATCAAATTTGGGAAAAGTAATCGTATTTGATGTCTCATATACTAGTTCTTTCAAACTTGATGATGGCACACTTTTGAACTTTGCTTCGGGCTTGGTTGATACTGATGTAGAAGAAAAAACTTTCTTCGTAGTTGATTTATCTATGGATTGACTCAGCAAAGGTTCTCCTTTCTTTAAGATATTTTTAACCTTAGGAGTCTCAACTATCTTTGATTCTTTGGAAGCTTCTTTAATTTTGGATTCTTTAGGAACTTCCTTGGAAACCTCTTTATCTCCCGCCTTAGTGGTATTTTTCTCCTTTTTCTAAGAGTGTGTGAAGACAATGAAAGACTGGCTATTCATATCTTCTATGATTTCTTCGTATCCATCTTCTTCTTCTGAATGGTACTCGAAAAAATTATTATTACTTTCTCCCTCAGGATCTTCAACTTCAGGTTCAGATGTTCTAAAATCTGTCTCTTCCTCATTAACCTCAATGAATTCAACTTCATCGTCACTTTCTTCAATGACATCAAATTTTGAGCTAGTTGCGGGAGCTTCTTCAATAGTAAGCCTCGTCAGAGGACCTAAAATCCTAGATTTGTTGGGAATGTAGCCTTTCCTTGGAATGTCTTTGTAAGGAGAGGGTTTATTACTCTAAGCAACTTGCTTTTTCAAAGCTAGCACATCTTTAGCTAACTTAATAAGTATAGCTTCTGAATCATTGGGGTTTTCTTGACCCTTTCCCTTGAGGGAAGTTTTCTTGAACTTTCCTGACATGATTAAGTCATCCTCAATTTCTATGGCCAAGGATTGAGCAAGTTCCAAAGTAGCCACTCTAGCTCTTCTCAGCTAATAGCACACTTTTGGTTATTGTGCATTAATAAAGAAATATTTTTGTCCATCAGGATTGAGGTGAATCCCGGTAGGAACTTTTTTCACCATTTTGTTGAACTTAGCCACGAAATTCCTCATGGGTTTTGTTGGCTCTTTCTTCGCCTGAGGTAGTTGGACAAGAAGAGAATGTTCATATTCTTTTGTCTTGAATCGATCTTCAAACTTAGTTTTCATATCATTCCAATTCGTAATGCATCCATTGGGCAGATGATGAAACCAATTTGTAATAACATCATGCAATGTTTCAATGAAGAGGTGAATAGCAACATCTTCACATACCACTGAAAAAACTACATATGCAACAAAGAAAGCATAAATGTGGTCATTTGGTGATGTCTTCCCATCTCCATCAAACTTAGGAAGAATCTTTCTTGATCCTCTTGGGAGTTCATGTTGAGTTGGTAAGGCCAATGGGCCTATGACATTTCCCCATGGTACGTTGACTACCATTTTGGGAAAGGTGGTATGTGAAGGAAAAACAACATGAGCAAGGACAAGTGCTTGATTGGTAGTGATTCCTTCCTTCCTTTCTCTTTCAGGACTTGATGTAAGGATTTCAAATCTATGAGGTGTGTTCTTCTTTGGAAAAGATAACTTGAAATCAAACTTTCCTTGAAAGTCAAAAATGGTATCAGATCGACCTTTAGCTTTTTCTCCTCACATAAACCTCTTTCCTTCCAGTTTGAAATATCTATTGTGAAGGGATCACTGGCATGTTCTGATCAGCTCTAGCCTTTTCTCTTCACTCCCTTTCTTGAGCTATTTGTGCCTGAATAACTCTAGCAACTCTCACAAATTTCTCTTCTTTGTTATCTAGTACTAATGCGACGAGATGAAAATTATAGTTATTCATGCACTTTTCCCAAATAGCTTGCCTCAAATCTGATGATATATCTTGTTGAGTGTCTGCAAAAACAAGTTTTGGTTGCAAGATAGGTGGGTTACTTGTAATAGTCATACAAATTATTACCTTGGTGGAAGAGGACCGCGTCGGTGAACAATGATCAACACGTGTCCAAAAGGTCTTCTAGCCACAAGTGTGGGTGCTCTTCTTCTAAGGTCTTAAAGGTAGATTTATCTGTCAATGGCTCTATCAACAACCACAAATTGTTGTAAGCTTTCATGGTTTCCCAAGCTATTGTTTGAAGGTTGGCAGCAATGTCTCCTTGAAAATCTTTGTCGGGCGCAAGGTTTGGTAAAGAACTGGAGCTTGTGTAGAGGGAATAGTCATAAAGATTTAACCAAGCACTAGTTAATGATTTTTGAATCCCCAGCAGAGTCACAAAAAAATGTTAGCATATGGATTTACACGCATACAAATGGTATGCAACAATGTGGGAATGAAGTCCCTCCTCAATGAAGGTGAGGTTGCCTTTATTGAAAACCAAAACTGTATTTAACATCTTTACATTCAGAATTGTATGTGGGGGGTGTTTTCGAACATCAATGGAAGGAAAAGTGAATGGGGGAGATGAGATGGAATGAAATTCTACCCGAAAAAACTCTTTGGGAATTCTTGAAGTGTAAATCTTTGGTTTAACCAATAATTTTTTATCAACCATCTTCGACCATCTCAAAGGATTTTCATCCCAGAAATGTTGTGCTGACTCTTGTGTGATGTTAACATGTTCTTCATGGAGTGTCACTCTTAACAAATATTCCATATGATCCAAATAATTGAGCAAAAAAGGTTCATTTCTGTCATTAAAAATTCCCCAACGCTTAGGGTCATAATGTTCAACACAAGCTAGGAAAAATTTTGAGCATTGTATGGAAACGGGAAATGCTTCTGCTTGAGGTAAACCACAACGATAAATCCTTTTTGAGAAAATAGTCCTCCCTTCCTGTCTTACCCTGTCATAGAACTAAACCATATCTACGTGACCCATATCGGTATCCAAAATATTGTCATATGCTGAATTTAAAGACGATGTTGGAACTAATCCCCGGTATGCATATTTTAGTGCCAACTTATTAGAACATTCACCCATTATGATTTTTTTTAAACATAGAGAATTAAAAGAAAACCAAGATACTGGGAAGGTGTAAGATCTAAGTCTTTGGAACACCGTTGTCACAAGAATAATATGAATCTTTCGATTATTTATTTTCTATTTTTAAATAAAAAATAGATTTAGCAGATTTCGAATTCAAAATGACCATACAACATTATTGAGACAAATCTCAAATCACCATCGAAAAATAATAAAATTTTAAATCATTTTTTACACTTTCAGCAACGTGTTGAATCTTCGAAGATCGTTATTATTATTATTATTTTTAAATAATCATTGTGTGCGTGAATATCTCGATTCACCCTTGACGTGAGAAAGCTATTGTCTCCTTAGCATGCGTAGCACCATGAATATTTTTTTTTAAATAAAATAAAATAATAAATAATAAAAAAGAAACCTGCGTTGAATTCCAGTCAATTGTGCATGCGTGAAATCTTAATTTAAGCTGCATAGGAAAAACATATTTATTCCTCCTCCTCTCAGCATACACAACTTCTAAGTATTTGTTGTCTCTTTTGCAGGCTGCGTAGAAGCTTCTGGTGATGTCTTCAAACTAATTCTTCCTTCTTCCAAAGCATGCGTGGAGATCTAACTATTGCTGCTCCTACGTGGGAGATGTTGTATCAAAAACAAACAAAATGTCTCCTTTTTTATTTGGAAAGTTATGTTGTCTCTCCTCCCACATGGATTTTGGTATTTAGCTTTTATCATATGCATAAAAAAATGCGTTGGAAATGGATCCCAAACTGGTTTTACCTCTTGTTTCAAAAAATGTTTTCTCTTGGGTTGTGTGTGGAAATCTTTTTTGATGTTGTTCCTTTTTCTTCTTAGGCACGGAGATTGCTACATCAAAACAAAACAAAACAAAAATGTTCCTTTCCTACTCCCACGTAAATATCTTCAAGCTGCTCCTTCTTTCTTCTACAGGTTGTGCGTGGAAAAAGGACATACCTCCTTCTCCCTTCGAAACATGGTGTGGAAATTGCCCATGGATGATGCATTAAAAACTTCAGACGATTTTTCTTCCTTCAAATTCCACTAATTTTATTCTCCTGGGAAGCATATCATCTTCCCAAAATGGACTGGTTGTGCGTGGAAACTTATCTTCTTCCTGCACAAATGAATAACAAAAAAAAAACAAACATGGAATTTCACCTTTTCCCCTGCTACATACAAGATTTATTTGAGATTCCAGATCAATCCTTGCATGTGCCTGAGATTGCCTTCACCTTTGTAGGCGTGGATCTCAGAAACTTCTTGCTATCAATTCCCTCCAATGAAGACAACTACCTAAAACTCTCAAGTTCACCTGGCTCTAGCTAATGCCCATGCCAGGTTTCCGTGTGAAAGACAGATAGTGCCTGTAGAACAAACTTTTTTTTTTGGCTTTGGATATCTACAAGATCTCCTTGTTTTTCCTTCTCTCCAATTTCCTCTACTTCTACAACCTCTTGTAACCATTTCCTCATCAATTCCCAGATGATAGAAGCAAAATCAAAATTGTCTACGACAATTGGAAGTGGAAAAAAGATTGCCCCCGGTACTTGCTCACGATAGTTACGACAATTAATAAAAAGAAGAAAAGCTCTTCCAAATTTTTCGAGCAACTTCCATCCAATATTAAAATTAATATTTATTAATTAAAAACCCTAAAATTCAATAAATGTTAATTTTATTAAATAGCAGGGTAAATATTAATTAAATAATCAAAATACGGTTTGTGGCATAGCGTGAGAAGGGCTCATTCAAAATGGATGAAACGAAAGCCAAAATGTTTGTGAGAATAAGAGGACTGTGATGGAGGAGAATAATCACGCAAGATAAAACTTTTGAATTTTTTTTTGAATTTAAATTTTCACGTTTACTAATTTTGTGAAGTCAAAATTAGCTGATAACAACTAGAAAATATGAAACCACAATGTGCAAACAGGGTTAAAAGAGACTTAGCTGATTTGTAGAGGTTGTTGGAATGTGTCACAGTGGAGACAAACTAAACAAAGATGGAGGAACATCACACACAAGCCTGGAAAAATGCAAATCCGGTGGATTTAACTAGACTAGGGCACTTAGAGAAGGATAGGGGAGCCTGTGTGTGCCTTGGTCTATAGTATGGGTACCCTGGTCTACACAGATGCTTATAAAACCTCCTATGAGGTAACACAAGAGGTTCACACTTGTTATCCTTTTGTCACGTGTATATCGTTGAACTTTTCTGAAATTTTCTATAAATATGGAATAAGTGAATCACCTACAAAACCCCAAACAAAGCATCAACCCCTAAAAATTAAATATGCAAATGAAGGGGTAAAATTGTCATCAATTGTCAAAATGAGTGACTTATCACTAAGAATTACACTACATCTCAAAACTAATGTAGTTCTCTGTGTGTGTGGAACTGTGCCCTAGGTTGTTCTTGTGCCATTCACACGTGAAGTAGTGAGAAAATAACTAGATGTATAATGTAAATAATGTGTGCATGGAAACAATAGACTCCCCTCCTATGAAGTGTGATGTATATGAACCAACCTTGTGTCCCTTGTGATGGAGCTAGATTGATGCAAATAGAGCTATAGATTCCTTTGATGGATGCAACCTTAGGTGGAAATAGTAGATGCTTAGTGCTTGGTCCCTTATTATGATCACATAACTTTATATTTATTTGATTCCCTTGATTGAATTTTGTAATTAACCCCAAAACAACTGAATACGAAAAAGATAAGATGCTCAAACAAATAGAAAGGACCCATAAATTGTGAGAAAAGTACAAAGAGGATAAGGGAACCCAGGTTAGATGAGGGTGCCTGATGGTAATGTCTTGGTCTAGGTATTGGTGTGCAGAATGAAAAATGCCGAAAGGTGAAAAGAAATACTGAACAAGTACAAGTGCAAGACTAAAAAAAGAAGTATAAATACAAGAAAGGTGGCCAAATACATGGGTTAATTAGTAGTGTTCTTACTTGGGAATCATACAAATAGTAGTATGTGATTGAGACTAGATAATGACTCGAAGTGTGTGATTTTGTGTCTGCATTTTCCCCCACTTTATGTTGGTGTGCAAAATTATTGGTAACATAAAGTAGATAGAGACGTGTACCTGATATCCATGTAGATTGATATAGAAGGCGTATCGATGAACTAGAAAAAGCATGGAGTGATAAAAAGATGGAGTGTGGAGACTAAAGATGCCACAAAATGTAAAAGGTGATGAAAATAAACCTAGGATGAAAATGCATGTGTATATGCCGATGTGTGTGTGATGTAACTATTGTTAGTATTGTGTTGATGTTGATGTTGATTGCTTTCATCCCATACGAATGGACCTATAAAAGAGAAGATGATCAAGTATTCGAATACACATTTATATGATAAAAGTGTGTGCAAAGACGCAAGTATGTTTGTAAAAAGCATTTAAAAGAAAAAATTGAAAATGTTAAAAAGGAACATGTACACCTAATCTATGATGAGAAAAATTATAGAAAGGATGCTAAAAATGTCAATAAAGTGTGAGTTTTTTGGGTGATCTCATGCCACTTTCCAAAGAAGTATAGGGATGAAAGTATGGTTTATCCTCCAACCTTTAACCGCTTCCCTAAACTATAGAGATCTTTGTACTGTTTGGTTTTTTGGGTGATCCGATGCCACAAAATTAGTGTAGAGAGGAAGGTCAGGTGTTATCCTCTAACCTTTAACTACTACCTAGAATATAACACCACTGCAGATGATGTGTACCAACACATGTGCTAAGGACAACCTGCCCTGTAAAATCCTTTGTGTATGAGTTCAGTAGATTATGTTGAACCCTATCGCTATGTAACTACCCCTGGTTATAGGCGCTCTAGAAAAGAATCACTATACTAAGGACCCAAGTTTGATTCTAAGCCCTGAACTGTACTATATCGGTACTGTTTTGTGCTTTATATACTGTGTGTAGACCACTATATGGGGTCACTGATTCACCCAAATGATGCCCCCCTCTTTGGGGATGCATGTGACATCCTTGTAGGAGTATGCGGACCAAAATAGTATGTGTTTGTTAGAAACTAAGGCACATGCAAACAATTGGCTAGAAAAGAAGTGCTAGTACCAACAAGCATCCATGTAGAAGAAAAGTGTAAGCTACAAAGACAATGTGTAAGCTAGGATGCAAGTAAACACGCAATAAGACAATGTAGAACACAAAACGAGGGTGGTAAACATGGAACACCACTCATGGTGTTGTAAGACAATCAAGGATGACTAAGCCAAAATAATAAAAGTGTGCACACAAGACAAAGGGAAAAACTGACAAACAATGGAAAACAATGACAAGCAAGTATAAACAATATAACAGATAACCATGGAAACAAGTAGCCCTACATAACAAATATTACACATGAAATACCTGTTAGCATGTTAGAAAGATAAAAATTATGTCTAAGTGTGTATAATATGATAAAGTAGTGTGCTATGAAACAAAATGAATTGATAACAGATGTAATGTACGAAAGTGGATGCCCCTAGGAGCCGTTGTGGGACTGGTACTAGGTACTGTGCCAAGCATCCATGGTGTGTGATGGCCCTGTATAATCTATGATCACAACTAGAAAGAAAGTGAATACACATGTGTCTATGATAAAGATATACAAGATATCTACGTAGCATGTGTAATAAAGTGAACATATACGAGTAAATGTAAGTAGGAGTAAATGCAAACAGGATATGCAATATGTTGTGGATGGATGGAATGGAATGGAATGCAGATTGAATGATATGAGCCATGTGCCCCCAGTGTGAATGGAATTGTATATAAGTGATGTTAATTTATTATGCCCCCTCGGTATTCAAGAATGAACCGTAAATGAGAGTGCATCATCGGGAAATGTTTGAACTATGTGTTGTGTGTAGCGTGATGTGACAATATGTGACATAGAGATGAGGTATAAGAATGTGTGATGATGTATCCTAAAGCATATATCACAACAAGAGAATGGAAGAAGTGATGATGCGTGGATAGAGGGGATATAAACGTAATTCCCCCAAGTGTGTATGATGAAGAAACAATCATGTAATGTCATCTAGAAGGTCATCGGTATCAAGGTCAAATCCAAATGGATAAACATCAGAGACTTGGTAAGGAATAATGTCGAGTTGATCATTTAATGAGCATGTTATCCCAAATTTACCCTCTAGGTTAATTTGGATAAATCATCATAAATGGACTTATCCATTCATATTCTTGGATGTGCAGACAACTGTCAAAGTTCAACCCCATTAGAAGAGAAAGGCATCCCGTGTTTTGGCTCAGCCGATTTGGTCTTTATTCATGGAGTTGGCGAGCCACGATGAATGTTTGACTTGGTTGGTCGGGTGATTGGTTTTTCGGTAGGTTGGTTGACACAGTTGGTCAGGTGACAAGTTGGTTGGCATGGTTGATCGAGTGACTAGTTGGTCGACATGGTTAGCTGGGTGACTAAGTTGGTCATCCAGGTTGGATGATCAGGTTAGTTGGCTGGGTTGGTCGGACATGTTTGTTGGTTGGAATGGTCAAATAGGTTGGATGGGTGGGTCAAATGGGAAAGCATCGTATGAAAAAAGGATGGATGACTAGGTTGGTCAGCTAGGTTGGTTAGTTGAGATGGTCAGCTGGGTTGGTTGGATCACTAGGTTGGTCAAATCATTAGATTGGTCATCTTAGCAGTTGTAAAAACACCAAGTTTGATGGGTGACTAGGTTGGATGGGTACCAAGGTTGGTTGGCCCAGCAGATGGATGACCATCAGGTTGGTCAGTGACCATAGTAATATATGACCCACATAGTTGGATGGTCAAATTTAGATGACACATGGTTAGATGGGTCATGAGGTTGGACTCCCAGCAGCCGTACAACGCAGTTGGATGGGTTACATGATTGGGCGGATCACAAGTCCCAGGCAAAGCACATGTAGCTAAATGAATGACAACCCAACAACCATATTTAATGTAGTATGGCACCCATGTCTTTTCTGACAGATGTACCCTCGGGAAGTGAAATTGTATGGGTTCCCATACCTCTTTAATGAGGGGGGGTGAAAAATGGATATATAATGCAATCGAACCCCTCATTTTTTAGGGAGACATTCTGGGAGTTGGGGAAACTCTTGTAAAATTTTCCCTCAATTTCATTTAAGCTGCGAGCCTTCTCTTGGGCCTCATAATGTAATTATTCCTTTATGCATAAAATGTAATGGTTTGTGCATACTTTGAAACAATAAAAATTGTGTTTTGTGGTGTTTCTTCAACCCTAGCTCATTTTTATTGTATTTTCTTGCCTCTCCATTATTATTGATGTATTTTGTGCATGTTTTTTCACTTGTAGGCTTATGATGTTGTGTTCTATGGACTTTTGATGATAGATTAAGATCTGGGTCTATGTCACATTTGTTTGACCTCCCTCACCCTGTTTTCCCCTATTTCATCCTCCCTCAATAGAGTATCTCACCCCTTTTCTTGGTGCTATCACCTCCCCATTAGTGTAGGATTTCCCATTTCATGTATTTTCTCTGTGTCTGTGTGTGTGTGTGTGTGTGTGTGTGTCTCCTTGGCATTGTTAGGATAGGTGTAGTTAGGTGTCTTTTCTGCATTAGGAGTAGTTGAGCATTAGGATTAGGTAGAGGAATCTGAACTTCTTTGGAGGTCCATATTAGGTTCGCAAGTCCCATAACTTGAGATATGAACCCATGTTATGTGGATTACACTAGATGCCCCATTCATAATCACGCCATTCGGGGGGTGCTGTAATTTTGCATTAACAATTTTGGCACACCCAATGGGACAAGAAGGTGAAATTTTTACATTTCAAAAGTGTTCCAATGAATATCTTTATCAGAACCTTTTGGAGGTGTGCAATTCAACACCCATAGAAGATTTCATGTCGGTGAGTTGATGTGTTCTTGTCAGAATTCCAGCCTTTGGAGGTACATGCTCAAACACATCTGGAAACCCCATCTAGTCAACAATCCCTTCTCTAAGTCACAAAAATTCCTCCATTCCATCCATTTCCATAAAATTTCCATCCCTCTCATTTTCTTCCATTCCATGAAGTTGTGAAATCATGACTTCATTCCCCTCATAGAATTCACACTTGCAACAACAACAATGCCATTCAGACATCCCTCCACATTTGCAGCACATATTCTCAGGGTACTATCAAACACCTCTAAATCCATACTACAATGAAGATCAATAGTATGCACACTCCTATGAGCAAGATGTGGATCAGTTTGGTTATATGCCAAACTATGTGGCTATTGAAGAGTAAGGGTACGTGGATTATGGAGGCTACTATCCTACACTCGAAGAGATTGAGTTGTAGAACAAAGACAAAGAATTTGAGGAAAAAATGGCACATCAAATGGATGTGATTCAGTTATAAGCATGCAAGATTGGTTTTAGGACCCCTTGTCCATGGGAGGGCCATATTCTAAGCTATTACAACCCATAGGAGAAGCTCAACTTTATTGTTGAGATGTTTCCAAGGCTCACGAAGTGGATCCAAGAGTTAGGAGCTTTTGTAGATAATGTCAGTCAATGCTGTCAATGGGAGACCCCAACATCGTCATCCTACAACTCTTCCCCCACTTCTCAAGTTGCACCATCTCAGCGGGAACCTCAAGTCCCAAGTTTCCCACATGTTACTCATATTATGGAGGCCACTTCTTCATCTTCCACTCTCCCATCCCATCTTAGTAGCTCTGTCCTTTTTCTTTCCAAGTCCAAGTCCCCTCCATAAGAGACAAAACAATACCTTCACCTCCATCACAAATAAAGCAACAACTAGTGGAGACCCCACCCACCACTCCTCCCATTTTCCTGAGTCCATGTCGGGAAGAGACTCAAAAATCCGGTCAAGGGGAGAAATAATAATAAGAGCCAAGAAAACAAGAAATTATTAGAATCTTGGTGAGCTTGGATCTTAGATTTGGGATTGATAAAATCCCCTTGATGGAGAAACCCCCGGAGGAGGCTAAGGTCAAGCCACAAATAGTGGAAGCATATACTACAGTAGAAGAAGAAAAACATAAAGAAGATGATCAAAAATCCACATCCTCAAAATTTAATGTCCATGAGGGCATTCTATTTTTGGAGGTTTTTGACCCATCACTAGCTACAACACCAACGAGGGAAGAAACAACTACTCCAAATCCAAAAGAAGAGGATTGTGTTCTGGATGTGGAGGATAGTCACACAGTTTCAGAGGATACGAGTAAAAAAAAGGGCATAGAAGAACCTTTGGTTCTTCCGCCTACTTTATCCCCTTCGAGCTCTAATGTAGAAGAAAATTTTGATCCTTCAAACTTCATGTTCGAAGACGTGGGAAATCATGGTGAGAAAATGTTAGATCCCGAGAACACCATGGAGGAGGCTAGGCTAACATAACAGGACAATGAGGAGGTATATTATCTGTCTGAATTGGAAGATTACTTCGATGGAGAGGAGCCCGTGGAGATCACATCATTTAATTCTCCATCATCTACCTTCCAAGCACAAGAGCCCACTGCCATGGGGGAGAGTATTTAATTACAACAACCTACACTTCATAACAACCCTCTAGAACTAAGGTTGGAGGATCATAATATTCCATGTTCTTCACATGAGGAGGAAGGAAATAGTGATGACACCATTACCACACTGGTCATCAAGGTAGAGGATAAGTTGCTTACATAAGCAATATAAATAAAAAAATATCATGTCAACAACCTCTTTTTTAGGAGGGTCCACAGGAAGACTCCATTTTTGGAGTTAAATTTCAGAGCAATGGGCACATCCATCAGATCATACCGTGCCCAATCAAGTAATTGGCTTTATTGGAGCCAAAGGAGAAGCCAAAACTAGTCATGTCCATTTCAGGGCATGAGGATGATATACAAAGCACCAAGGGTCACCATCAACACCTCTAGGAGTCTAATGTCAATCAGCTTGAGGAGGTATTTTTGATTGATGTTGATACTTTTTTTATTTGGGTGGAGGATCGACCTCTTGTTAGTTTTTCACTCATAACAACAACCATGATCAATGTCAAATCATATGCATGGTTTCCAATTTTGAGGAAGGGGAGATACTTCTCCCTACCAGTTACATGATTTGTTTGATTTTCTTTTGCCTTTGGTTAACATAGATTAGGTAGGTTGTCTTTCAATAGAATAAGTGATTTCACACACTATGCATATCCCACTTGGGGTGTGTATGATTTTCAATTTTATACATAGTGTGTGGTTTCTCATGCAAGATCCATTCATCGAAAGCAACAATGCTCATGATATAAATCATATTTTGGGGTGGTTTTCAAAGTAAGTCTTTCAGCCCCAATAGATTAGTTACGGGTACAAATTTCTTCATGCCTTGCCTTGGACAAATTTTCAATTTTGGGGTAGTTTACAAAATTTATTCAAAAATCCCAAAATTAGCTTCAAGAGAAGGCCAAGGTAGTTTCAACCCAAGTGTTAAGTTCATGTGAAGTCTAGGGGAAAATTTAAAAAGATTAGTTTTTCAAGGTTAGGCTTGAATCCATGCCCAATGGATACTTAAGGAAACCGGTCACACATCTAACTGGCAGATGTCCTCGAGAGGTCGCCATTGTTATCCCAAATTTACCCTTGGGTTAATTTAGATAAATCATCATAAATGGACTTAGCCATTCATATTATTGGATGTGCGGATGACCGTCAAAGTTAAACCCCATTAGAAGAGAAAGGCATCCCATATTTTGGCTCAACTGATTTGGTATTTACTCGCGGAGCTAGCGAATGTTTAGCTTGGCTAGTCAGGTGACTAGGTTGGTTAAAATGGTTGGTCGGGTGACTGGTTGGTCGGCATGGTTGGTATGGTGACTGGGTTGGTCAACATGGTTTTTCAGTTGAAATGGTCGGATAGGTTGGTTGACACGGTTGGCTGGGTGATAGGTTGATCGACATGGTTGGTCGAGTGACTGATTGGTCAGGGAATAGGTTGGTTGGCATGGTTGGTTGGTTAGTAGTTTGGTCGATGTAGTTGGTCAGGTGGCAGGTTAGCTAACATGGTTGGTCAGGTGAAATTTTGGTCGGTACAGTTAGTCAGGTGGTTGGGTTGGTTGGCCAAGCTGAACGATTAGGTTGGTCAGCTTGGTTGGTCAGTTGGGTTGGTCAGACAAGTTGGCCGGTTGGGTTAGACGAGGAAGTATTATATAGATGAAGGATGGATGACCAGGTTGGTCAGCTAGGTTGGTCGTCTGGGTTGGTCAGTTGAGATGGTTAGCTGGGTTTTTCAGGTCACCAGGTTGGTCGTCCCAGTAGTCGTACAAACATAAAGTTTGATGGGTCACTAGGTTGGATGGGTACCAAGGTTGGTTAGCCGAGTAGATGGATGACCATCAGGTTGGTCAGCGACCACACTAATGTATGGCCCACATAGTTGGACGACGTCCAACCCCCCAGGGTTGGATAGTCGAAGTCAGAAGATAGATGGTTAGACAGGTCATGAGGCTAGACGCCTGATGGTGGTATAACGCAGTTGGACGGGTTACATGGTTGGGCGGCTCACGAGTTCTAGGCGAGGCACATGTAGCTGAATGAATGACAACCCAACAACTATATTTAATGCAGTATGGAACCCATGTATTTGTTGAAATAAGTACCATCGGAAAGAGAAATTGTATCGGTGCCCATACCTCTTTAATGAGGGTAGGTGAGAAATGGCTATATAATGCAATTGAACCCCTCACTTTTCAGGGAGACATACTGGGAGCTGGGGAAACTCTTGAATTTTTTTCCCTAAACTCTATTTGAGCTGCAAGGCTTCTCTTGTGCCTAGCAATGTAATTATTCCTTTGTGCATCAAATTTTGGTCTGTGTATACTTTGAAACAATAAAAATTGTGTTTTGTGGCATTTCTTTAACCCTATCTCATTTTTATTGTGTTTTCTTGCCTCTCTATTATTATTGATGTATTTTGTGTATGTTCTTTCACTTACAGGTTTATGATGTTGTGTTCCATGGAGTTTTAATGGTGGATTAGGATCTAGGTATGTGTCACATTTGTTTGACCTTGCTTGCCCCCTTTTTTCCTTGTTTCATCCTCCCTCAACATATTATATCACCCCTTTTCTTGGTGCTATCACCCCCGTTAGTGTAGGATTTCCCATTTCATGCAATTTATCTCTCTCTCTCTCTCTCTGTGTGTCTGTCTCCTTGGCATTGTTAGGATAGGTGTAGATAGGCATATTTTTTGCATTAGGAGTAGTTTAGCATTAGGATTAGGTATAGGAAGTGGACCTTCTTCGGAGGTCCATCTCAGGTTTGCAAGTCCCAAAACTTAAGAGATGGACTCATGTTATTCAGATTACACTGGATGCCCCATTTAAAATTAGGCCATTTAGGGGGTGTTGTAATTTTGCATTAACAGAGCCATTGAGGTGTAAGTTATAGATACCCATGGTATAATCCTCTTCAGTGAAGGGTGGTAATGTTCATCCATTTTCATACCAACGAGTGAGATTCTATGTATAACCAAGAAAGGAATTGTTGCAGATGAATATAAGACCAAAGGTCATGAGAAATTATATATCTATATCTAATGTTCCCCTAATGTAATCAAGCCAGGATTGCCCTAATGTAAGTGGTGAAGAGCAAGGATTTCACCTAAGGAAAACTATGAGATGAAAGTCACATAGACCATAGGTAGTAATAATGTGAACGAATCCATGATAAATATGAGAAGAATGCGGTGGCTGATAGAGATCCTCCAAAGAAAAACCTAGCCAATTCAATCTATCATATGTACATTATGTGTCATGACAAGTAGGATCAAATGGAATATTCTCCCAATAAGAATCATTCATGAAAATTGTGCATGTGAAAGGAGGTCATATTGATGGAGGAGGTACATGAGAAGGTGGAGTAGCTAGAGTGACATCCATTATATGGACATGCCCCTGATAAATAATCATAGCAGTGGTAAAAGCAAGGGGAGACGTAGATGTAGTTGACATAGTATCTATCATGTAAATATCACCTTCAAGTAGTGGTAAATGTGATAGCTCATCTATAGGTTGTGGGTCATCAATAGTGTTCACTCTTGGAATAGGGAGTGTAGTATTTGTATGGATGCCGGTTGCAAAGAATAGTATACTCAACACCCTTGTGTAAAAATTTGACACAATAGTACGTGGTAGAGGCAACAACTTGCATGGCATGGAGCCATAGCCTACTAAGTAAAAAATTATATGAAACCAGAAACTTAATGACAAAGAAGACTGTGTTGAGAGTTTATGGCCCTACAATGATAGGTAAAACAATGTGACCTACGCATCGATGAATAAATCCATCATAAGCACAAAGAGAGAGACATGATAGACTAACATTAGCAGTTGACATACCCATATTTTTAAGGAATGCTAAGGGACATAAATTGAGCTCATATCTGTTATCAACTAAAGTACGCTTGATACCCATATTGTAAATGTGAATCATGATATGAAATGGTTGATTATTATCGAAAATAGAAATATCAACACGAGGATTAGATGGGAAAGAAATATGTTGAAAAAATGCATCAACAAAAGAATTATATATGGAGTCTAGTTGCATATCAGCAGGATTGCGAGTAGTAGCAAGGAGATGTTGGAATATATACCTTAAATCAAGATTGGCAAGAAATAAGTTATTAATTGAGATACTCATGATGATAAAGTAATAAGGATCTTATTAACATGAAGATCGAGTTGGGTTCACCAAAATGATTAAACTAAAATGTAATATAATAGCCTAATCCAATGCAAGTTTTTAGTAAATAAATGAATGCCGGAATATTTAAATGATACCCAAATAAAATAAGCTAGATAATATGAAACTCTAATGTGCAAAGAGGGTTAGAAAAGCCTTTGATGATTCACAAAGGTTGCTGGAATGTGTCGTAGTGGAGACCGACTGAACAAAGATGGAGGACCATCACACAGAAGCCTAGAAAATATAGATCCAACATATTTGATTGGACTGGGGTGCCTAGAAAAGGATAAGAGCACCCGTGGGTAGTTTGGTTTGTAGTATTGGCACCCTGGTCTTCACAGATTCTGAGAAAACCTCCTCTGAGGTGTCGTAAGATGTTCACACTTGTTCATATTTTTTCTTGTGTATGTCGCTGAACTTCGTAGAATGTTGCTATAAATTTGGAATGAGTGAGTCACCTAAAAAACCCCAAATAAAGCGTCAAACCCTTAAACAATATGCAAATGAAGGGGTCCGACTGTCCTCATTTTCAAAAATGATAGAATTATCACCAAGCCTTGCACTACATCTCAGACCTAATGTATTTCTGTATTTATGTGTGCGAAGATGTGCTTTGAGTTGCTCTTGTGCCAGTCGTATGTGAAGTAACAAGAAAGTAACTAGATGTAGAATGTAAGTAATGTGTGCATGGAAACAATAGAATCGCCTCCTATGAAGTGTGATATAGATGAACTAACCTTGTGTCCTTGTGATGGAGATAGATGGATGCAACCTAAGGTGGATATAGTAGATGCTTAGTGCTTGGTCCCTTACTATGATCACATAACTTTATATTTATATGATTCCCTTTCTCAAATTTCATAATTAACCCCAAAAAGGCCAACTATCAAAAGATAAGATGCTCAAATGGCTAGAAAGGACCCAGAAAGTGTGACAAAAGTACAAAGAGGACAAGGGTGCCCAAATTAGATGAGGGTGCCTAACGTTGATGTCCTGGTCTAGGCGCTGGTGTCCAAAATGAAAAATGCCAGAAGTTGAAAAGATAGATTGAGCAAGTACAAGTGAAATACTGAAAGCATAAGCATAAATCAAAGAAAGGTGGCCAAAGACATGGTCAATTAGTACCATTCTTACTTGGGAATCATGTAAATAGTAGTATGTGATCGAGACTAGATAATGACTCAAAGTGTGTGATTTTGTGTCTACATTGAGTAATATTTTGGAAAGAATATTTTCTATGCTTTGGTAAGCTTGTGAATAGAGAGATTGGATAAGTATAGCCCCCTTTGTAGGGGAGAAAACTAAGGTTTGTATGTAGCCTCTTTTTTTGGAGAGAGAATTTAACTTATAATGCAAAGCACTGTAATGGAAGAATGAAGCCTCGTGATGGAAGAATGGATATTATTGAAGAGATATAAATTTGTATGTCCTTGTAAAGGAGAGTGATAAAACCTTTATTATGGAGATTTATAGCCCTTTATTACAGAGATTGATATCCCATTATTACGGAGATTGATATCCCTTTTAAAGGAGAGAGCCCATTATTATGGAGTGAAATAACTCATTTGTAAAGGAGAGATAACATCCTTTTAGAGAGAAGAGTTAATTATCGCAAGAAAACCATTGTGTAATAAAACCAAATATTTCTTAGAGGATAGAGCAGAGGTATTTTTGTTGCAGATCTATAATGCGTTATTGATGTAAACATTGTATGCAAAGCATATTTATGTCATTAATAGAGTGATTCAAGTATTTTTTGAAACCAAAGATGTAGCTCAATAGGGGTGAACTTTGTTATCAACCTAGTTTGTATTGTTCCTTGATCTCATCATTTTTTCATTTTGTAAATTCAGATCTAATGCTATTTTTAATTATTATGCTAAATTTTTAGATAAAATATAGGAAATTGAGAAATAGGTTATTAAAAGTTCAAGATTGGTGAAGTAGAGATATTTTACATTTCACATCAATTTAGAATCCAATTAATCCAATTTTAACGTGTAATGTGGGAAAAATTGAGAAATTTGATAAGTATTCAGAAATGGAGAAACAGATTCGGTTTGTTTAAATTGCCAATTTTAGGATCAGAGCTAGTTTTTCTAGCAAGGTTCTTGCTAACAAATTTCCTACTTAGTGTGATATTATTCTAGTGCCTAGTTTGCATATTTTAAAGAGGAATGCCAACAAAGGAAGAGGACCCAAGAGGACCCAAATTTGTGGACATTTCTCTAAAACTAGACACATTGCAGATTGGTGTTGGTTTCTTTTCCCATATAGGGCACCTCGTTGGTTCTGATAAAGAATCAAAGAGAGGGAATGTACCTATTAATAACCCCTATATTTGAAGATTTTCTCCCTTGTAAAAGGATAACAAATAAATTTAGTGGTATTCTATTGTGGGAAAGAGTAAATTGAATGTTGAGATCCTGTTATATAGATTTCCTAGAGACTAGAAATATCACGAAGGGGAAAACATATAGAAAGAATGCATAACATATCTATTGAGAGATGAACATCCCAAGGGAATAGATAACACATTTCCCCTCATGATACTCGTAAAAAGGACATTACTAAAATGTATGGTAAGTATAAATACTCCAATGCTTTCTTCGATTATGAGAAGAATGGCCTTGAACATAGAAATTTTTGGTATGCATATTCATGTTTGTTTTATGGAATGAATAAAAAATTATGTGGCCATATGTTGGTAGATAAATTACATACAAAGGAAGTCCATTCTTTATAAGGAGAAGAACATTCGTTCTAAAGACTATTCTCTAAAGTAGAATGCAGAGAATGGTAAAAAGGATTACTGTCTAATAAATGGACAAATTTTTTTACATTCATTGTAGTATGAATGACCGCTAGCTTTACAAGTGTTGGAATATTCATCTATAACTTTGTCCTAATACCAAAAAGAAGAAATTTGTGAGCACCAATAGTCTAAGAGGTAGCCCGCAATAAATCCCACCTATCTAAAGAAGATTATGTCAAGAAGAACCTACCCAAAGAGAAACATCCATCATTTGAGTTAGTAAGAAAGTATTTACTTTCATGGATAATATACTTTTTCATAGCTAAGTTTTATTTATCATGCTTGTAGCACCTCCAAATCACTTTTTGGGTTTTCATTGCTGAAGAATCTTGAGGGAAACTAACCCTATTTATTTGAGAAAGTGTGGAGATGGATCATTTTTTAGGGTGAAATATGGAGTAACCATCCAAGTTTTACTTACCACTTATATATAATTTATAAATAAGGGTAAATAGGAACTTCGTTAAGAGGTAAATTCAAATAAAGGTTCTCCAAGTTAGACAACAATAGAGATGCATGTTGTTCGACATCATATAACATGTACATGAGTCAAAGTGTTCTTTTAAGAGGAGACAAAGTGGTTACAAAAAAAATGTAAGGTGCTTATATGGTGAGTAGAACTCAATGGCTACTATTATTTTATGAATGTGTGTTGGCATTCATTTGGTTTCATTGAAATATGTACTTTTAAAGTATTATGCAATTTTTTGTACGCACGATTTCAAAGACCCGAACTCGGGAAACATTTGTAAAGGGAATTGTGTTTACAATACATGTATATTGCATTTGATTAGAAGACCACAAGAAGGGAAAATTATAAAAATGATGACATATTATAACACCGCTTATCATTCATTGTATGTTTCCACCCTTGTTGAGAAATTTGTATAACAAGGAAAATAAAAATACTTCTCTGAATGGGAGAGCTTCATTTTAGTCTACAAGTATTGTAGAGGCTAAGATAATCCACCAATAATAATACCGAGACACCAAGAGTGTAAGAATGTCAATTGGTAGAGATAGGAGGAAGTCATAAATTCTCTTCGTTACCTAGGTTTGTAGGATCTAGTTTGGTCAGTTAGCCTCCAAGAGAGAGAGATGAAGTAATTTAGTACATGTATTCTGAGATATAGCCCCTATTTTGGGCGAATATGCATTTGTATGCGTCTTATTGAGAGAAAATAAAAGAAGGTATTGTCGATTATTGTAGGATTATATATTTTAAGACCAAAATCCTATTTGATTTGTAAAATCTCTACTTTGGAATCTACAGAATCACAATTATATGTTGTTTTTTACCTTTAATTTGAAAATAACTGTTTAGAGCTAGTGAATAAATTGCTTGTGCTTTAGAACCAATTAATGCAGAGAAATAAAACAATCCTAAGCTTATGAACAACAAAAATTTTTATCCTGGAAACTTCTAAAGGAGGAAGACCAATTGGGAAGGGAAAACACTCTTTCTTCCCACTTTTATTGGCTAATTGAATAGGAAATTACATATTTTACAATAAGTATTAAAGAGAAGTAGAAAATATCTCACACTTCCTCCCAATTCATTGCTTTCTCTGTCTTCAAGCTCCTTTCTTCTACAAACTCAATTCCAACACTAAGAACTCTTGTTCACTTACTCTCATGTCTTCGACGATCCATTTATTTGTTCTCCCCAAGTATTTATAGCCTTCCCCATGTCCTCCTATGCACTGAAGAATGGGAAAGGTCATGAAAAGGAAGGGACAAATTCGGATGCTCCAATTTCACGTCTATTCACGATTCCCTTTATTTTTTTTGTCAAAAAGTGGTAGGACCTCCACCCATTGAAGACCGAGAGTCACAGGACCACCACCCTGGCTGGGTGGCAGTTCTGCAACCACCACTCTACATGTAAAAAATAGATAGAACCTCCTTTTCTCCATTTTCTCCTTCTTGTGCTGGCTGATTTGATGAAGTAGAGTCATATAGTATACCTATGGATCAAACCTTCATTGATTAGGAGGCTTTTGGTCACACAAAAGCTTATTAGGGGAGTAGATGAAGAAATAATTCCCTCACTTTCTCCTTAGAGTACCACTAGGCTTTCCTTGGGGTCTTCCCTTTTAGTCTAACCTACCAAGAATCCTATGGACCTCTCCTTGTTTCTCTAACCTTCTGTTGCAACACTACATCCTCCTCCAATTTACCTTGTGAGTCTAAGACACAATCCTTAATGGAAGGTAGCAGTTATAGTCCTTCATCTTCATCAAGCACGAATGGTTCATATAGGTGCAAGTTCTTGCAGTTTACTACTGAGTACATCCTCATAAATGGTGGAAAATCAAGTTGAAAGGAATTTTCTCCAACCTACTCCAATATGATGAAGGGTCCATATAGTAGTGGCTTGAGCTTCCACGCTTCACCTTGTAGTCTCTCCTTGCTCAAGTAAAGCCAAACTCTGTCTCCAACATTAAGCATATGCTCACTCATAAGAAAGTGGGAAAGGGAGTGAGAATATGAGGTAGAGGAACTAATGTTGTCAGGTAGAAAATCAGATTCTTGCACACACTAGTTTAGAAACTTCATCACATGCACTAAAATTAGGAAAAAGAAATACTTGAAACAACAACAAGACCAATTAGAATTTAATGAAAAAAAAGTATCGGTAAACCCCTTAGTAAAAAAAAAGGCTAGAAACTCCTTCTTGTGTTAATGCTCAAACATAAACTGTACATAGTATGAGAATGGAAGACATTGAGAATAGGGGAAAAGTGGCTAACTCTTTTCACTCACAAGTGAGAAAAATCTCTCTCATGAAATTACAAGAATACAACCAGCTAGAAGAATTTCAGAATTAGAACCCCTTGGAATGAGGAGCTCATTACAATTTATAGAAGAGGAACAACTCTTCATCTTCTCGGTAAACCTCCATACGCCTTATTTTTGACTTTAGGCTATTCATATTGCTTTAAAATATTAAGTCCCTTTTATAAAATCAAGGAGACTTAATTTACGTAATGTTTTTAAAGTCACTTTTAGACTGACTTAAAGGCATATCAAAAAGTGCAAACCCCAATGAAGAATTAGAACATTTGAAGAGAGAGAAATTGGGGGGAAGGAAGAGGAGAGAGAAGAAGAAGAGATGTTGCTCCGGATGAATTTGATGATCCTTGTTGATGGAAAACTCCAGTGTAATGAGACTCTGAATCTCTGAATCTGTTGCCTCCTGAGAAACTCCTTCAAATTGGCTCATAGATGCTTTGGAATGAGTGTTTAAAAAACACTTGTCAAATGACTTCACTGATGACCATGAACACTGAATCTAAAGAGATAGGAACTCAGAACTGATCATGTCAGGTTGAATGGACTTGTTTCACCGATGACCGCAACTTCCACCCTTCGTATGATATACCTGTGACCTGAACCATGCAATGCTCCAATGTAGTGAAACCTGGATCCTCAAATGTCTTATACCACGAGAGGATTCCTTTGGACAATGCACAAACACCACAATCTAAGTCTTTAAAAACACTATCGAATGATTCCATTGGCAACTGTGAGCATCATCATGGAGATCCCTTAGGAAAGACTGAAGCTTGGAACAAACCTTGTCATGATTCCCTTGTACATACTAATTGAGTGTTGAAACACACTGTTGAGATCCATGAAGATAGGTACTTCATTGGTCCCCCTTTCCTTGGTATTCACGTGGGATTTTAGGTCATTTAGATCCATGTAGGAGACATCACTATCTTCTATCTCATATTCAGAGGTGAAAGGCTGCACCAGCTTCTTTCCTATCCACTTGAACTTCATGGTCACTCACACTTACTATTTTTAGAAAAAAACAACTTGCTATTTTTAGTAAGTGTAGAAAATTTCCTCTGAACTCCTGCTGAGGTTGTTAGATTGATTTCTCCACTCTTAGAATGCTCCTCTTGTGAAGATCCACCTTTTGGGATGACTTGCTATTTTTAGTAATTTCCAAAAAAGAAACTTAATATTTTTAGCAAGTGTGAAAAATCATCCCTTTTGCTCCTTGACAGACTGAGGCAATTGGAAATCTTCCTTCCTTCTGTGCTCCCCTCACCTTCTAGACCAATTTTCTATTTTTGGTAGGTACTCGTGGGACCACTTACTATTTTTAGTAAGTGTCAATTTTGGCTTGGGATGAACATTTCAAACAATTTCTCCTTGCAATACACCTCTAGTGCTCACTTCCGCCTTCGCAACTACTTCAGTTGGTGAATTTCCCAAAATAGCAGTCCTATGTGTAGAAGAATTGCTATTTTTAGAAAGTGTGATTTTGGTAGTTGGAATGCTATAGAAAAAAGTTTTCTAATATGGGGTTTTTTCCCAATATCGCCCCTCTACAAATTTAGACTTGCCTGATCAATGGTTTGGGAGATTTTAAAGTTTTAAAATTTTGACCTAGCAGCGCTTTTGAACATGACAACCATTAATGGACCTCAAAAATTGTAGGTCTGGTTTTTCCTTTTGTTTGCAACAAAAATTACACTTTTGTTGTGGGTTTTTTCTTCTTGATTCTACCAGTGAAATTTCTCTTTGATCCGACTGACGGTTTGACGGGAAACTAAGATATTTTTTCTTCGTTGGGCCAGAAAGAGGATTTTTTCGCTGTGAATGTTCTGTAATGTGGAAGGAAGGTTTGAAGGTGAGGTCTTGATGGATTTTGAGAGAGGAAAGAACAATAAAAAATGGTTTTTCATTTTGTGTAGTGGTTTGCAAGATCTCTTCGAATTTTAGTTTCACGGCATGGATAAAGATTTTCAAACTTCTTCTTCATTCTTTGTTTGATCAATCTTTCTTCAAGAACCTACGTATTATCATGGAGTGAAGGATTTATTTTTTATGGTGGTTCTGGTTTGAATTTCAGAAATGGTGGAGTAGTGGAGAGAAGCTACAGAACAAGTTGCAGAGTGAAGTTGTGCACAAGAATGGAAGTAAGAAGGGAGAAGAAAGCGGGAAACATGAAGGATTTGAAAATTTTCAAAAAATTCAAATCAGGGAGTGAGGCTCATTTTTATGTCCTACATGTACCTTAAGCATTAAGGGGTGAGAGGGACATAAATTTTCATGTAGCACCTGGTTGTGACACCTGGCAAAGATTTAACGGCTAGGGATTTGAGCAAAAAATAGCTTGGAAGCACTGGGGGCTGAAAACTGGTCATATGAGGAACCATGAGGCTTCCAATCAGGGATGGAGTGCAAATTTTTATGTCCCATGTACCTTAGAAAAAGGGACAAAGAGGGACATAAAATTTCATGGCGTGTTGGGTGATGACATGTGGCAGTGATTTGACGATTGAGGATTCAAGCTCCACTGGCTCTCAGGGGCTGAGAAAAACACTGGAGAGGGTCACATGGGTGACTAGAAGAATCCCTTGGGGTTGAGCACATTTTATTGTCTCTAATGTCCCCCAACACAAAGGGACATGAGGGACATAAAATTGAACAACGTGCTAGAAGCCACCACTTGTCATGATTTGAGCGTTGAGGGAATGAGCTCCCACAAGCACCTAAGAGTTGAACTAATAGTCCAAAAGGTCGTATGAGGATATAGAGGGATTTTAGGGGATGGGTGAATTTTTGTGTCCCTCATGTCCATTTTCTTGAGGGATTTAAGGGTCTTGAAATCATGCTAGGATCCTGGAGCTGACACGTGTCCTGTTCAAAATTTGGCTAACTCCTAAACTCGCTCTTAGAGGGCAACTTGAAAAGGTGATAAATTGAGCTTCCGAAGGACTTTTTTGATGAAATTTTATATGTTATTAACTGAAAATGGCATTCTGAATCCAATGGTGGGGGTACTAGGCCTTTATTTCTACATTTTAGTCCCTGAAAAAGTAGATTTTTGATTTAGTTTCCTTTACTTATTCCTGGAAAAAACCAGTTATAAACCTATTTCACCAAGGTGTTGTGAAAAATATGATTTCACCATCTTGTAGGGATTGGAATTCCCTTTCCTATGATGTATTTTTTGGATCCTAACTCCATCCAGATCTCCTGAGAATCACTTCCTGAAGCTCAACAACTCTTTTGACCCTTTGCACTGCCTAGGCCTATGAACCCTATTTTTAGTGAAACTACCCCAACTCCTCCAAATCCTTCCCAAATCTTCCTAAATCAATTCCATGATGTTACTTGACCTCCAATTCACCTCCTTATGTCTGGTTTGGATTCTCTGTTCCACTCCATGGGGTTGTATCCAAGTCCTAGGAAGGCCAGTGATAGCCCTTCCCACAACTGCCCAAAGTTAACATTTTTCAAAGAACTCCTAAAATCACCTAGGGGTTTTGAATTGAATTTCCTAAATCATCTAGGGGACTGAGTTAACACTTACTTGGAGGTCACTAGACTGAGTGGCTAGACCCAGGATTTCTTGGAAGGGTAAAACTTGAAATTTTGACACAGGGGTATAGTTATCATGCTTGAAAATTATCAATTTCCCTATTACACATTTGCATGACAAAAAATGGCTCTAGCTTGGGGACATGACATGGACTGATCATAATGAATATGTGACATGAAGAATCCCATAATCTCAACTTTACATTACAAATTCATTAACCAGTGCCTTATCCATTGGTCCCTTGCGGATTCATGTATAACTTACAAGAGAGAGAAGAGAAGAATAAGAACACACACACACACACACACACACCAACAATGAAAAAAAGGAAACACACAACACACAACAGAAAAGGAAAACACACCTAACAATCAAGTATAGTACTAGGAGGGGGGAAAATCCGCTTTCATTGAAAAATGTTTCATTTCTAAAAAGTTACCCCTGAGTGGGAAACATTGAGTGAAGTTGTTATGTGAAGCCATTGACTGATTCCAGAAAGTAGCCTCATTTCCTCAAAGTCCTATGAGAGTTAGGTGATTTCATGATTATCCATGTACTTTGTAGGAATGAGCCTATATGATACTTTTGTTTTTTGGGTCTTCACCCAGAAATTCCCTTGCTTTTATGTCTTTTGAGATCCTTTTCAAAATGTTGACTTCCTTTCGTGCTCATCCATAACACTGATTCATCATTCTAGAGCTGATATTTGTTCAACTTGTTTAAATATTCTGATCTCTTCTCATCACCATATTCATTCTCTACATTTGCAGAAAGTTCCAAAGTGATGTGATCAAGTTGATTTTGAATGTTCCCAATGTTCCTACTGCAGGTAACTCTCTTCAACATGAGTTGGCTGAATATTTTCTCTACCACTTTCCATCACGATGAAAACATTGTTCTTAAAATTGAATAGGTCCACAGGATTTTTGAGGAATTTTCTTCTTTTACATACACGAACTTCCTCATGCATTGTGGAAGAAGAAAACATGCTTTTTCTCTCATATTCATCATTTAGGAATTCATCCGACCTATCAAACTAATTTATCTCCAAATCAAACATGGGTGTATAGAAATGAGGATCCCTCATTGATTCACACCTATCTTGTATCTCCATGGCTCGAGTCAAGAGTTCGAGGCTAAGCTAAGGATCTTCAACTTCTTCTACAACTTTTAAAATATCTTGCACAGATGGCTCTTCCAAATTCATCTTTGTTTTCAAGAGAGTTTATGTATTGTGACTCAAAGGAGTGGTAAAAAGTATGATCCATACCTTTCCATGATTTATTTGAGGTAACTCCATTTTCTTCTTCTATGTTTTGTATTCCCCAAGGTTCTCCTTCATACAGACACAAACAATTTTGACTTATGGATCCTTCCGATAAGGAGAAGAGGTCCATGCTTTATGGAAATGGCACAACTTTGAGTTCAAAATCCATATAGTCCTTGTGATAACCATCTCACTCCTTGGTTTTGAGAATGAAATTGGCCTCTTCCATATGTTCATCCATGATTGAATCGTGAAGAGAATTTGATTCTTCAATCATCTTTCTTCTTAGCATATCTCCATCTCATCACAATTTAAAAAATTAAAGTCTGAAAAGAGATTACTCGTGCACACCCTAGACTCATCATTTTGTATTCCTTCATCATCAGTGGAGTCTTCAGAGAGCATCAAATCATCCATTATGTAACTAGGATCTTCCTCTATTGAATATGTCATTCCTTTGATGAGTTGTAAATATTGTATCTCATCTTCCATAAGAAGCATTTCTTCTTCTTTTTATGGTGAGGAAAGGAATATTTTCATCTCTGCACCGATGTGATAAAATAGTTTTCTATCTCGCCACCTTGGAAAAAAATGTTCGCCCTTGGATCATCTGATTTTTGTACTGTGTATTTCATCTTACACATTGACAACAACTTCTTCATCTTCCCTTTCACATGTATGGTTGCAAAGGACCAATCCATTTTTATTTCACCACCTAAATCCCTACAGAAACTCCTGCTTAAAAGCATGTTGAATGATTCTAGAATGTCATCTACCAAGATAGTGAGCAATACTTTCTTCTCTAGGGGAAGTCAACCAAAGCAACTTGAGTATCCTTTATCCTACCTATGAACAATGGAACTTATTTGGATTCCATAGAATAACAAGATCCATTTACGTGCGTGTCAAGGTGAGTCCTAAGGAATTTTTGAGCTTTCATAGGCATCACATTATTAGAGGCTCCAAAATCTATAATGCAGTTATTGAGTTGGTAGCCTTTGACCAAGAGGGATAGGTAAAAGGGTTATACTTTATCAGTTTTTAAGGCACTAAGGGCTAGCATGTTTTGTGAAAGTGGTGTGGATGATGCTGGGAGTAGGCCTTTAGAATTTGAAATTGACACTTTAACACTACCACCACATACTACATTGACCAACCTATCATAATTGAGCAGGGTGTGTTTGTAAGTATTCAAGCTCTATGATCTAGAATTTGGTCTTTCTTGTGTGTTCTGCGTAGTCAAATGGTGTCATGGTGGATGAATTCGAGGTTCTGGGGGTGATGGAAGCTTTACATGGAGAGGTTTGGTTACCTTGGGAGTTGGATTTTATTTAGTATGCATGGTAACTAGCTTAGAAGGGGATGGGGAAGTAGATTTTGGTGCTAGAATGATTTTGTAGGATTGGCATTTGAAGAAGAATTAATTTTTGTAGCTTTAGGACCAGGAGAAATGACTTATTTGGCATGGTAATCAGATTCTTTCTTGTTAGTGGGTCTGTTTTTTCCTTAGCTAAGTCCACTGATGGTGGTAGTGGTGATCCTCTGTTGATGATTTTGTTTTGAGGAATTTCTTCTAAAGAATCTTCTTTGTTTTTCTTTTTCACAGTTTCTACAGATGAAGCTACTTTCTTTGATTGAGCCCATGTGAACACCACACATGAGAAGCTCAGAGATTCATCATCATCATCATCTTCACCTCCTTCAACATACTCAATAAGGCCATTTTAAGTCTCGCTATTAAATTCTTTGACCTCAAGGTAGTCCCCATCATCATCACCTCCTATTTCTTATTCTGGTTCATCAAGGTCACATGTAACATTGACCGATGGTGCTTCAAGAGAAAGCCTATGGGGAGGTGGGGTGATTCTCAACTGGTTTGGAGGATTCAGTTCCCTTGGGGCATTCCACATGGAGATTTGAGATAGTTGTTTCTTCAAGGAAACTAAGTCATTTTCCATTTTCTGAAACATTGGGTCCATGGTGACTAAACTCAAACTTTGACTTTTTTTCTTTCCATAGGGGCTTTTCAATTTGCTAGACATTATCAAATCATCTTTAGTCTCAGTTGCAAAGTCTTGTGATTCCCTCAAATTTATAGATTGAGATCTTTTGAGGAATAAACCAACTTCCGGTGGAAAATAACTAATGAAGAATCTTTTGAAATTATTTTTGCGAGGCACGACATCCTCAGCATTTCTTCTTATTATCCTGTTATATTTGGAGATGATTCTTGCATTGATTCGGAAGCATCTTTCTTCATTTGTACTAACTAGACCAAGAGATCTTGACAATCTTCCATAGATTTGAACCTATGTTCAAATGCACTTCTTATATCTTCCCAACAGGTGATAGACCTTGGAGGCAACATGTAGAACCATTCTACAACCTTCTCTTAAAGTGATTATTAAAAAATTTAGACTAACACATCTTCGTGCTCAACGTCCAACACACCGCAAGAAGTGACAAACGCTACTACATGTTCCTTGGGAAGTTGAGAACCATTCCCTCTGAACTTTGGAAAAAAATTCTTGAGCCTTTTGGTAGCTCATGGAGAGGTTGAGCAAGGGAAAGTGGATCATTGTTTCCACCCCATGGTACATTTGTTCTACGTTCTTCATGGCCATGATCCCCCATTCTATTCCTGGCTCTAGCTTCCAACCTTGCTAAAGTTGTGACTTCTGATGCTGCTCTTTCTTCTGCTTCAGCTTGAAGTCTTTCAATTTCTTCAATCTGAGCTCTTATTTCCACTTCATCTCTTGCTTCTCTTTCTTTAGTTTCTTCTTCGTTCTCTACGTCAGTGAAATCTTCAAGGTTCTTGTTGATTAATGGAAACTCAAATTCCAATGTATTTTCTATACTTGGACCTTCGATAGAACCAACTGTATGAAATAAAGGAGACCTCTCAATTTGAGAAGCTCTTGTCATCTTTGAAGCTCTTTAAAAGTGGGATCAATTTGTACTCCTTGACTCTGTTGTTGGGTATATCTTTTATCCGCCAATTTGGAGATTCTTGCAATGGGAGTATGAAAGGACACATGCAAGAATCATCAATGTGCTTCTCAATAATGGATTTCCATGGATTTTTTTTGTTTTTTTATATTTTTTTTTTGTATTTTTGGACCTTGCGGTCATATTTTGGGTGTAGATGTTGCTAAATATGCCCCACGATGGGTGCAAAAAATTGTTGCGAGAAATTTTTTCAGGGAATAAATCGGTGGGTTTCTTACCAATGCTCTGGGAATCTAAGTCCCTCTCGTTAATTGGTGCAGCTTCCGTATATACATGCACGAATATGGTGATTTTTCTCCAGGTTGGCCTTGCTGCTGGGAATCCAATAGGGGCACTCCACTGAACCTACGGAAAAGCTAGCAATTGCTTGCTAGTGAGGAATTTATCAAGAAAATGGGAAAGGGAGTGAGAATATGAGGTAGAGGAACTAATGTTGTAGGTATAAAATCAAATTCCTACACACACTAGTTAGAAACTTCATCACATGCACTAAAATTAGAAAGAAACAATACTGCAAACAACAACAAAACCAATTAGAATTTAATGAACACAAAGTATCCGTAAACCCCTTAGTCAAAAAAGGATAGAAACTCCTTCTTATTGTATTGATGCTTAAGTAGAAACTATACATAGTATGAGAATGGAAGACATTGAGAATAGGGGAAAAGTGGTTAACTCTTTTCACTCACAAGTGAGAAAAATATCTCTCATGAACTTACAAGAATATAACTAGTTAGAATAATTTCAGAATTAGAACCCCTTAGAATGAGGAGCTCATTACAATTATTAGAAGATGAGAAACTCTTCATCTTCTCAGTGACCCTCCATATGCATTATTTCTGACTTTAGGTTATTCATATTCCTTCCAAATATTAAGTCCCTTTTATAAAATCAAGGTGACTTAATTTAGATAATGTTTTTAAAGTCACTTTTAGACAACTTAAAGGTGTATCAAAAAGTGCAAACCCCAATAAACAATTAGAACATTTGAAGAGAGAGAAAATTGGGGGGAAGGAAGAGGAGAGAGAGAAGAAGAGATGTTGCTCCAAATGAATTTTGATGATCCTTGTTAATGGAAAACTCTAGTGTAGTGAGACTCTAAATCTTTGAATTTGTTGCCTCCTAAGAAACTCCTTCAAATTGGCTCACGGATGCTTTGGAATGAGTGTTTAAAAAAACTTGTCAAATAACTTCATTGATGACCATGAACACCGAATCTGAAGAGATAGGAACTCATAACTGATCATGTCAGGTTGAATGGAATTGTTTCATTGATGACCACAACTTCTACCCTTCGTATGATATACATGTGACCTGAACCATGTAATGCTCCAATGTACTAAAACCTGGATCCTCGAATGTCTTATACCATGAGATGATTCCTTTGGACAACACAAAAAAAACCATGAGCTAAGTGTTTAAAAACATTTTTGAATGATTTCATTGGTGACTGTGAGCATCACTCATGGAGATCCCTTCAGGAAAGACTGAAGCTTTAGAACAGACCTTGTCCTGATTCCCTAATACATATTGATTGAGTGTCGAAAGACACTGTTGAGATCCATGAAGATAGATACTTCATTAGTCCCCATTTCCTTGGTAGTCATGTAGGATTTTAGGTCATTTAGATCCATGCAAGAGACATCACTATCTTCTATCTCATATTAAGAAAAGAAAAGCTACACTAGCTTCTGTCATGTGCACTCTAACTTCATGTTCCCTCACACTTACTTATTTTTAGAAAAGGCAACTTGCTATTTTTAGTAAGTGTAGAAAATTTCCTCCAAACTCTTGTTGAGGTTATTAGATTGATTGCTTTGATCTTAAAATGCTCCTCTTGTGAAGATCCACCATTTGGGATGACTTGCTATTTTTAGTAAGTGCCGAAAAAATAACTTACTATTTTTAGCAAGTGTGAAAAATCAACCCTTTTCCTCCTTGACAGACTGAGGAAAATGGAAATATTCCTTCCTTCTGTGCTCCTCTCACCTTTTGTTATCAACCAATTTTGACTTCACAAAATTTAAAAAAATGGAATTTTGAAGTTTTTCAAAGGTGTTACTTTGCATGATTCATCACTCTCATTTTTGTGATCGTTCTAGTCTTCATTTCATCCATTTCAGGTGAGAACTCATCCCACCAAGTCTTAAAACACATTAATAATTAATTAATTAATTTATTATCCTTGATTTGAAAAAATTATTTTTTTATTAAATTTGGGGTTTTTAATTAAATAAATATTAATATAATAATTATTAAAAGTCATTCAACAAATTTTTTATTTTATTTTCGGGGAAGTAAGCTTGTGCTTCCAACTGTCGGGAATGCCAAATTGGCTTCCCGAACCCAGATTTCCCCTTTCTTGGCAAATTTATTTTAATTTCCTACTTGTGGGATTTTCTCCACCAATTGCCAAATCAATGAATTGGCAAATAGGCAAGAAATCTCCCGATTTCACACATGGGGAAATTGAATAGATATTGCCATCCCACTTTGCCATTCTTGTTGGCAATTAGCCGTTGCTTTCCCCGTTTCCCCTGGCAATTAATTCCACTACCCGGGAAGAGGGGAAGTTGGTTTGACCCTCATAAATTCCTCCGACGAACTCATTAGAAAGAGTCGTGCTAAGCTTTCCAATTGCTTCTTATTTCTTCTAAAGGAATAGAGTAATATTTTATCACATCCCTCAACGAATCATCACGCATTCATAAAGCTAGATATTAAAGAGGCTCTCCACCTGAAGGAAAAATAATACAACTTCCACCCAGTCCAAAAGACCACATAGGAACAGTTTAAAGATTCCACATTTTGGGACAGCTGAGGATCATCAAGCTTCTTTGAAGGAAATACCATGTATCAGCTATTTGCATTGAAGAAAGATTTCCCATGCACAGCCCAAGGAAAAACAACAAAGAAGAACAAATGTAAAAATTCATCAGGCTAGTTGGAAATAACAGTCCACGCAGGGGGGAAATAGCGCACCAGTCAAAGAGGATATTCCCATGCTTTGGGAGGAATTCAACAAGCCACGCATGCACAAGGCTCAACCAAGTAAAAAATTAAAAAAATAATAGCTCACGTCTTGGGGGAGGTAGAATAAGTTTCCACGCATTGGCAGTTTGAAGGGATAGTCCATAGCTAAAACAAAAGGAGATTCCACGCATGAGGTAAAAGAAGACACTTTGTTTTATGCATAAAAAAATAAAAAATTCCCACGCATGAGCAAAGAAGGACCACACACAGCAAGAAAGGAACATTCCAAAAAATAGGAAAAAGATACCACATGGGGAAGGAAAGATATAGCCAGAGCAAAGCCAGGACAGTCCACATTTCAGTAAGAAGACAAGAATCAGTTAATATGCATTTCTCATAAGAAGAACAGTCCAAAGAAGATTCCATGCTCAGTACAAGGAAATAGCCAGATTTAGCACATGTTTTAGCATGATAAAATCCACACCCAACCAGTAGAAGGATGTCTCCATGCATGCACAGGTAGTCATAAGAATAAAATAAAACAAAAACAAAGTTTCCACGTGCTGGAGGTTGGAGGAAAGAGACACCAAGAAGATAAAGATCTGCGTAGGTTTCAAAGGAGAGGATAGTCTAAAATTTAAAAGAAATCATTTTTCACGCATTCATCAAGAGGTGCAGTCCAGCCAAGAACTAAACATCATTTTCCATGCCACAGTAAAAGCGAACATAATCACATTTTTGAAGGAGAAATCCACGCATTGGCAGAAGGCCATGAATCCATATAGGCCAAAGCTAGAACAAAGAAACAATAGGTAATAAGAAAATATAAATAAATCTCTTACGCATTTGCAAAAGATAGATTTCCACGCATTTATCTGAGCATTTACCCATGCTGGGAGAAGAAAAGAAGTTTCAATCACGCATCGATCAGACAATCGCAATGAAGAAGTTAATCTCAAAGTACGTAGCTATTTAAATCAAGCAATTTTTACACATACCAGGGAAAATTTTCTCTAGAAAATTAAATAAAAATCGATATTGAACTCGAGTGATTTCGTTTATTTAAATTAAATAAATAAAAAATTGTTGCTCGAGTCGAGATTCAAACCTAGTCTCGATGTGTCATTTTGTAAACAAGACTAGTTATTATTATTATTATTGTTTTTAAATAATAATAATAATATTAAAATGAATCATATTGTTCTTGCAATAACGAGGGTTTCGGAGACTGAGACCTGACCCCGTTTGCATTGTTTTACGTGCCTAAGTCATTTTTCTGTGAAATTCTTAATGGCTGAAAAATCTAACAAATCTATAGGAAGATTGAGAAAGCTAGTGGAGAAATCAAACAAATATGCGCTCAAGTATGAATTCCAAGGAATCATCCCTCCCAGTTCCATTAAGTCAGCATATGACAATATCACTGATACAAATCTGGGTCACATCAATGTGTAACAATTTTGCGAACGAGTGAAAATTGAGGGCAAAACCATATTCTCAAATAGGATTTACCATAGTGGTCTACCCCAAGCAACAACATTTCCTGTCTCAGTGCAATTTCCGGAGCTGGTTATCACTTACGCGGAGCATTATGATCCTGAAAGATGAGGAATTTTTAAAGATAACTGTGAGCCTTTCCTCTTAATCACATCAAAGCATATTGAGGAATTGCTTGGCATACCTGAATTTCCTAAGAATGCAGATATCACTCTCCACTCGGCACAATAATTTTGGGATGAAGGACCCCTTAGGTGGAGCAAGATGGTTAATAGCAACTGGTTAGTAACCAAGAGGCCTCAAATTGAAAGGCTTCCCAAAGAAATGTACTGCATTGAGTTCGTGGAAGAAATTGGGGACATGATTACTCTCCTAAGTCGAGCTCTCAGTTTATCCTCTGTTAGGATTTTCCACCCATGGATGTATCATTTTATCTGTATCATCCTTGCCAAGAAAGATTTTGTGGATTGGTCCACCATCATTAGTAACACCCTTCACAAACAATTGATAGAAGTTAATATGACTGGATGCTTCTACATGAGATCGCATCTGACTTATGCAGTAGCAAGAAGAAAGCTATTTTTGGGACTTGAAACGAGAGGAGTCATGGGGCCGTCAAATAGTGTTTTTCATTATTACCCTCAACTCAATTCAACAATATCTCTCACCATTTTATAAGAGTCAACGATGCATTCACCTTCCACGTGATTCCAAACCTGAATCAAAATACTGAGGAAATTATTTCTAAAGAAGCCATGAGTGTCATTTCCCAATGGGGAACCTGGTTTATTCAATTTTCATCATTTTCCTACATTCACATGAGTGGATTTACTGGTACCTCATGGAAGCTTCCTAAGTACGTCAGTGATAGATGGGTATTAATGGAGCTTGCGCAGTAACATTTCCAAGTTCATTGTCTTCTTAGTGACAAGCACTGTTTAGGAATTCATTTCCCAATCCAAATCAGGGGATACCAATGTCCAAAGCCCTTCAGTGCACAACTCATGGAAAAAGAGTTCACTCTCATAACAATCCATCCATATGTGAAGAGAGCCCACTTTGATATCAATGGATATATGCAGAAGATTCTAGGAGAAAAGTATCAACATAACCCTACCATGGAAGATTTATGGGCTGCCTGTTAGAACGAACATGAAGTAAGGAGACATGAGTTTTCTTGCCCAACACTTGCTCATATCAAGGCCTTCCACATCAAGAACCCTCCAGATTCATTCATAAATGATGATGAATATTTCATTGATCCCTCATATGATGCAGTTGCTTTTACCCCATTGCCTTGAATCAACTGGACCAAAAGAGATGAATTTTCTCTTGATAGCAAGAATTAACCAATTCTTGAAAGAATCATATCTTGGTACGACAAAAAACTTGCCAAGTTACAATCAATTCAAGATCATGCTTCAGGATCACAAAAATTTCCAACATGAGGAGGCCTTTATTCAACCAAAGCCTCTTCTCGATCAACCTCTATACTATCCAATCATACACAACAAGCAAGAAAGGAGTGGTTGCCAAAATCCACTTCGCCAAGTAACGTGTCACGAGGAGAAAAACCTAAAGACCCTTACCCCGAAGAAGGAAGAGAGCATGTATCAATATTTTCTACCTCAAGTAGAGATTCTTCTACCCACATTGTTAATAGTGCTCAGAAGCTCATGGAAAATGATCCTCAGCCATGCTTCGAACAAGCATCCACTCAGGTGTAGGTAATTCAAATATCAAATACTTCAGAGCATGTAGTTCATGAAGGGATTTCCCAAAATCTCCTGAATAATCAAGAGGTGGACATTGAGGTTGTTCCTCCTCAAATTGAGGTCATAGATAATATTCAAGTAGGATCTCATGATGTCAAGAACAATGAGAATATTGATTTGAGCTCTAGGATTTTGCATGCGGAAATAGTGCATGATATTCCTTCCTGGGTTAATTCCAAGGTTAAGAAAAGGAAGAGTGTTGTCAAGTAATTGACATTGATTTTGATGCCCTTTTCAAACTTTCAAATGACGTCATTCCAAAGAATCCTAAGGTTCTTTCTCGAATAATGGTGGATAATGATGAAAATAGATTTACAGATCTCGCCATCCCACAAGCTGATAAGGAGAGTGATGCCATGACACCTACTAATTATGAAGTTTCCATACTTAGACTTGGGAGGTCTACATTAGAAAGTGACATGGCGATGGCTCAAGATTTAATTGATATCATGCTAAAGAGACTTGCGAAATATAAGTCTCAGAACTCTCAGCTCAAGGCCGAAAAGAATCAATTGGTGGAATATGTTCAACATTTGATAAATCCCATATCATCCACTTTCCCAGTACTTGATGCAGTGGCTGCCCCTAATGAAGAAACTCTCAATTTATCAAAAGAAATAAACACATTAGGCCATGTCACTAAAACTTGGCTTTCAAAGAATCTCGTTTTAGGCCAAGGGACAATCAAGACCGCAATTAAGCTTCATGAAGATTCCAGTGTGTATCTTGATCCAATTCTTTCTTTCAAAGAAATTTTTGTTTCTAATATATCAAATTTGGATGAGATATTGCCCAGTTTGCAGGAGATGACAAGTATGGAATCCTAAGTTTTAGCCATTGAAGGAATTCTCAAATTTGAACATCGAGGGACACGTTTTCTTTGGTTTCTGCATCTCAAATTAAGGAAGATCTTCTCGAGGAATCTATGATCCATTATGAGAGCAAGTGCAATGAAGCCTTCACTTCACTCTCCTTGATTCAATAATTCATAGCTAAGATTCCTTGCAGCCTCGTAAATGAGCATAATCAAAGGTATTCATCAGAGCAGGTGAAAGAGTAATTTTCACAATTGTTTAAGGACATGTACACTCCCGCCAATAATTTCTTGTTAGTTTCAATGGAGCGGTGCATCAAATTAAAGAACTTATTTGAGAACTCTCAATCCAAAATTGTTAATTTAAATGATATGCCAAGTAGGATTCTTGAATTACAGGTATTTTGTGAGGCTATTCTTCGACCAAATGAACCTCCAGAAGAAGAAAAGATGTTTGAAACTTTGGGAAGGTTTAGATCCTTTCAACTGGAAAAAGCAGTAGATCCTAATTTCATAGGTAGTTTAGGGAGTTAATTTTCTTGCTATCTGACGAAGTGGGAGAGTCCATTTCTCATATGCTTGAGATAGGCGGACCCCATTTCAATGGATAAGGCACTGGTTATTATTGCATATTTTAAAAAGTGGATTTTTAAGAAAAGGATGTTGTTATTTGTTTTTCGGAAACTATGGATAATTTAAGTAATTTCTATTTTTGGTTGTCTTTAATAAAGTTGGTTAGAAAAAGTCAAAGGTCACTTAGGTGCTTTATTTAATGATCATGTTAAACCCTAACTACTTTGTAACCAACTTTTGGGTTATAAAAGGAAGTGAGGGGCTCATTTTTAAAGGGGGATTTGAGAGAGGAGAAGGAATTACTTTTGTGTGCAAGCTTTGTTTTAGGAATAGAATTTGTGTTCATTTGTGAAAACATTTTGGAGTTAATGAAATACGATCTTTGTGTCTCATTCATTTTCTTTTGTAACATTTGATGCTATTATGTTCATTAGATGTTATATGTTTGAATCTTGCATGCAAATATTGTCTTTGATCTTATTGTCAACGTTATTAATCTGTTGTTCTAGTTCACAGTGATCAAGCTCTGATTATCTACTTGCTCACATGTGTTCCCTTTTACACATTCTTGTTTATGCTAACTCAAACTCCATTTTATTTGTGTTAGTTATTCATCTTTCCTCTTTGTACGATATTAGGATCTATTTTAACCTAACTCTTGTATGTTCTTTCAATTGATTTCATTCCACTCCTTTCCTTCATTCCATTCCATCTACCTCATTCACTTTTTCTTTCCATTGATGTTCTAAAACACCCCCCACATATAATTTTGAATGTACAAATGTAAATACAGTTTTGGTTTTCAATAAAGGAAACCTCACCTTCATTGAGGAGGGAATTCATTCCCACACTATTGCATGTCATTTGCATGCATGCAAATCCATATGCTAATAGTTTTTGGTGACTCTACTGGGGAAAAAACAAATTACTATTTTTAGCAAGTGTGAAAAATCAGCCCTTTTCCTCCTTGACAGACTGAGGAAACTGGAAATATTCCTTCCTTCTGTGCTCCCCTCACCTTTTGGACCAATTTTCTATTTTTGGCAGGTGCTCATGGGACCACTTACTATTTTTATTAATTTTTAATTTCATCCCAGGATGAACATTTAACATAATTTCTCCTCGCAATACACCTCCAGTGCTCATTACCGCCTTCACAACTGCTTCAGTTGGTGACTTTCCCAAAATAGCAGTCCTCTATGTAGAAGAATTGTTAGTTTTAGAAAGTGTGCTTTTGGTGGTCAGATTACTGTGGAATGAAGTTTTTCGATATGGGGTTTTTCCCAATATTTCCCCTCTGAAAATTTAGACTTTCTCGACCAACGGTTTTGGAGATTTTTAAGTTTTAAAATTTTGACCTAACAACTCTTCTAAACACGGCAACCATTGATGGACCTCAAAAATTTTAGGTATGGTTTTTTCTTCGATTTGCAATAAAAATTAAATTTTTTGTGGGTTTTTCCTTCTTATTCTACTGGTGAAATTTCTCTTTGATCCAGTTGTCGGTTTTAAAAGAAATTGAGCTTTTTTCTTCATTGGGACGGAAAGACAATTTTTTCATTGTGAATGTTTTGTAATGCAGAAGGAGGATTTGAAGGTGAGGTCTTGATGGATTATGAGAGAGAAAAGAGTAAAAAAAATACTTTTTCATTTCGTGTAGTGGTTTACAAGATCCCTTCAAAGTTTGGTTTCACAACAATGAAGATTTTCAAACTTCTTTTGTTAGTGCAGAATCACAACACCCCCAAATGAGCTATAAAAGATCTAATTTTCTAAGGCAGACTCATTTGGTGTGATTGCATAACATTGAACTTTCCCCAAGGTGTGGGACCTTGCAAAAATGGGAAAGCTCTCCAGGTTGAAGGTTGGTTCCTTATTCCTCTGTTTAGGTGTATATGTAGAAACTTGCAGAGGGTCTATTCTCAATCCTAATCTAAAATTTACCAAGGATACACAGATAGAAGGAATATAGAAATTAAAACAAAGCTACACTACAAGGTGATGCACCAAAGGAATGATGGACACTTTTTTTGCTAATAGACACAAACCAAAAAATGCCTACAATAGACAAGCACAGATAGCCAGATATTTAATGGAAGACCGGATGAAATCAAAAGAGACAAGAAGGATCTAAAATCGATCACAGATGTATTTTATTGCTCTGTAGATTGATGCAGTCCATTACAAAGTAGCCAAGAGGTAGAAATGTAATGTAATTTTGATAGAAGACCTGAACCTTGTAGATCTCTTTGCTAGAAGGAGAAGGGATCCTGCAAAACAAAGAATGTCCAACCCTTTATAATGAATCTTGTTCCTGACTTTATAGATTCAGCCTAAGAGAAGAAGGAGAAAGAGAAGAGGGAAAAAATAGGTTATAGCTCAACCACCGCTGTTAATTCCTCTGATGAAATATGCCCCCAAATCTATCTTTACTGCATCGATCCTTGGTTTGGCATCTTGTAGGGAGAGGAAATGACAGAAATAGATCGAATCCAATCTGGTTGTTGAGACTGGTGGATCTTGCATTGAAAGCTGGAAGATGTTTTCCTTCATTTCCTTTACCTAACCTCCTCAAAAATAAATTCTCAAACATACATTGCATGGGTGAGGCTGAGATCTTTCCAATGGTGTTAGATTCGCAATATTTCGAGCATTGAGTTGAAAGATATGCCCTGTCAAAGTTTGTATCGAATCCATACAAGTGGGTGGGAAACCCAGTTTGAAAAACGGGCCCCTCTTTAATATGGGACACGTGGCAATCTTTAGTTGGCTGGGGAGATGCGCTCCAAATTTTTCCTTTATGCCTTGTGAATGAAAGGAAAACTTTCACTTCTTTCGCTGACTCCCCACTTTGGCTTTGACTCAGGTCTAAGTGCTGACTTTTTCCCTGGGCAGAGTTGCGGTCCATTTTGCAACTTTTACCCCCTTTTTAGGTAAAGGGAAAAAAATCAAATTTTTCCCTGATGCCTTGTCTTCCTCTAGGACACGCGTCATTCTAGCACTCATTTGGAAACCTTCTCTTTATTCAATATTTGAATCAGTGCCATTAAGACACTTGGCAGCCTCTGTTAGCTTGTTTGTGCATTGACAATTCAAATGACTCTTCCCCCATTGGAATGACACGTGGAGGTACCGTGCTTTCTTGAAAACCTGGCCCAAAGTTTGCCTTTGGAGAGGTGTCATTAAGACACATGGATTCTTCCATTTCCTCTTCCATACTTAGTCATTTTTCAACCCTTCCCAAACTGTTTCAAGCCCAATGACTTCGAATATTCATCGTTTCTTCTTCTTCCAGTTTCTAGTTCCTTTGTAGCATCACCCCTTCTTGTATGACCCTATTATCCCATAGTTGAGTCCTTCTACGACCAATTAAATACATTTAAGACATGGAAACACACTGAAGAACCGTTTCTTCTATTTCTTCTTGTGCAGGGTCGAATTTGACTTTCTCTGGCCTCTGTTTTGACTTTTCCCAATTCTAGAACTTGAGCTCATGGGTTTGAATCGTTTCCCTTCATATTTTATTTATGTGTAAGGCTTGTTCTGACCAAACTTTCTAGGGGGAAATTTGGGATAACATCTTCTTCTTCGTTCTTCTTTTCTTCTTATTTGTTTGATCAATCTTTCTTGTGGGACCTGTGTACTATCATGGAGTGAAGGATTTATTTTCTATGGTGGTGTCAGTTTGAAGTTAAAAAATTATAGAGTAGTGGCGAGAAGCTATATAGAAAGTTGCAAAGTGAAGCTGTGCACAGGAATTGAGAGTAAGAAGTTAGAAGTTAGAAGCGGGAAGCAGGAAGAATTTGAAAAATTTCAAACATTTCAAATCATGGAGTGAGGTGCATTTTCATGTCCCTCACGTCCCTTAATAATTAAGGGATGAGAGGGACATCAATTTTCATGTGGCACCTGGTTGCGACACATGGCAGAGATCTAACAACTAGGGATTTGAGCAAAAAAATAGATTTAAAGCATATGGGGGTTGAAAACTTGTCATATGAGGAACCATGTGGCTTCCTAGCGGCTAAGTGAATGTTTGTGTCCCTGATGTCCCTCAACACAAAGGGACAAGAGGGATATCAAATTGCATGATGCTTCAGGTGATGAAATGTGGCAGTGATTTGATGGTTGAGGATTCAAGCTTCAATAACTCTTGGGGGTTGAGTAAAGCACTGGAGAGGGTCACATGGGTGACCATAAGACTCCCTTGGGGTTGGCGAGGGAATGAACTTGTCAAGCACATGGGAGCTGAACTAATAGTCCGAGAGGTCAGATGAGGATCTAGAGGGATTTTAGGGGCTGGGTACATTTTTGTGTCCATTATTTCCCTTTTCTTGAGAGAGTTAAGGGATATGAAATCACGCCAGGCTCCTGGAGCTAACACATGTCCTGTTCAAAATTAGGCTAACTCCTGAACTTGCTCTTAGAGGGCAACTTGAAATGGCGATAACTTGAGATCCTGATGGATTTTTTGATGAAATTATATATGATGTTAACTGAAAATGACCATATGAATCTAATGGTGGGTTATCAATAATTTTTTCCTCCATTTGATCCCTGAAAAATTGGATATTTGATATGGCTCGCTAGTTATGCATGGACAAAACTAGTTATAAACCTATTGCGCCAAGGTTTTGTGAAAAATATGATTTTATTGTCTTGTATGGATTAGAATTCCATTTCTGAAGATGTTTTTTTTGGCTTCTAACTCCATCTAGAGCTCTCTGTATCACCTCCCAAAGCTCAGCAACTATTTTTATCATGTGCACTGCCTAGGCCTGTGAACCCTAATTTTGGTGAAACTGCCCCAACTTCTCTGAATCCTTCCCAAATCTTCCTAAATATCTTCCATGATGTTCCTAGGACTTTGATTCACCTCTGTGTCCATATTTTCTTCTCTGTTTCGCTCCATGGGGTTTCTCCAGTCCTAGGAAGACCAGTGATAACCCTTCCCACAACTGCTCAAAGTTTGCATTTTTCAAAGAACTCCTAAAATCACCTAGGGGTTTTGAAAGGACTTTCCTAAATCACCTAGGGGATTGAGCTAACATTTATTGGGAAGTCACTAGACTTACTAGGTAGACCTATGATGTCTTGGAAGGGTAAAATTTGAAATTTTGACACAGGGGTATAGTTGTCATGCTTGGAAATTGTCAATTTCCCTATTGCACGACAACAGGACTCATCCCAAGTCCTTGGGTATTTATTGTTATACCCCCTTATCAACTATAGCTAAATCTTGTTTACTACCTCTGTCTGTCCATCTTTCTATGGATGGATAGTTGTGCTCCTTTGTAACCTTGTATCCATCTTGTCCCACAAACTAGTCCAAAACTTCCCCAAGAACCTAGAACCCCTGTCAGAAACAATAGACTTTGGCAACCCAAAATGTACATATACATTAGCAAACAAAATATTTTCTTCCTCATGTTCTTTTAATTTTTTTTACATGCCATAAGAATACACATATTATTGAACCTATCAACAAAAACATAGCGATAGTCATGGCCATGTTTAGACATAGGTAATCCTCTTACAAAATCCAAATAAATTTCCTCCCATGGATGAGCAGGTACTGGTAAAGGCATATACAAACCCTCCTTCCTAGTAATAGGCTTGTTGGTACAACAAAGTTCACATCCACGTATAAATTTTGATACTTCTTCTTGCATATTGGGCCAATACACGTACCTTTTCAAGTGGGCTAGGGTCTTACCAACACCGAAATGTCTCACTACTTTCGAGGTATGTACTTCCCTTATCAATAGAAGTCTTTCTTCTGTCAGCACACAAATCTTTGCCCATTGGTAGAGTGACTCGTCCTTGAGATAACAATATTAAATCCCCATCCTTTCAGCCCCTTGGGACTGCAACTACTGAAATGTCACCCCAAAGTCTCTATCCTGGGCATATGTCTCTCCACAAGCTTCCTTCGTGAAGGGCTCAATCTAAGAGATAGTGGCCAAACAGGATATTTTCACCTGTGTAGGCAGCCTAGACAACATCTCTACCACCAAGTTTGTACTATCCTTCTTGTATTTTATCACCAAATAATTTTTTTGAAGGAACCCCATCCATTTGTAGTGCCTTTCCTGCTGCAATTTAGATTGTGCTTGCAAATATTGGAGAGGTTTATGGTCAGTGTGCACAATAGTTTCTTTACCCAAAAAATAACGCTTCCATTTCTTAATGGCATGAACTAGTGCATACATTTCCTTATCATATACTAAATATCCTCTAACTGCTGAAGTAAACATCTTAGAATGATAACAAACTGGCTTACCTCCCTATAGCAACACTGCGCCCATAACATAGTCACCGACATCTGTCTCTACTTCAAAGGGTTTCTGAAAGTTGGGAAGAGAAATTACTAGAGCATGAATAGTATTCTACTTAAACAACTCAAAGGATTCATCTTGTTCCTTACCTCATTCAAAACCATTACTCTTTATGGCCACTATGTGTAGAGGTGTTGCAATCATGGAGAAGCCTAGAATAAACTTCCGCATGTACTATACTTCTCCCACAAAACTCCTAGTATTCATGGCTCCCATTGGTGATGGCTAGTTGGTGATGGCTTCCACCTTCTTCAGATCCACTCATAGTTCTCCTCCTCAAACCATGTGCCCAAGATAGATAAGTGACAGTTTGGAAAATTCACATTTATTCATATTACATAATAGTTGTTTCTCCTTGAGAACTTGCAAGACTTGTTGCAAATGAGTTAGATGTTCCTCCCATGTGGCACTAAAAATCCAGATACCATCCAGATAAACAATGACACATGAATCTATGAAATCCCGCAATACATCATTCATTAATCTCATAAATGTAGGGGGTGCATTACATAAACTGAATTGAAGTACTAACCACTCATATAAACCTTGTTTTATATTGAAGGCAATATTCCATATATCCTATTCCTTCATTCTGACTTAGTGATACCCTGACTTGAGATCCAACTTTGTGAAGATTTTGGCATGTTGAAGCTGGTCCAAGAGATCATCTATGCGAGGGAGTGGATATCTATTCTTTATGGTAACCTTGTTCAAAGTGCGGTAGTCGATGCACATTCTCCAAGAACTATCCTTCTTTAGAACCATCACAATAGGCAAACCACATGGTGAGGTGCTAAGACATATCACACCATGGTCTAGTAATTCCTGGATTTGTTTCTTTACTTCAGTACTCTCCAGCAAGGATTTCCTATACAACCTGATGTTCGGTAGAGGGGACTCTGACAACAATTGAATCTCATGTTCTACCTCCTATTTTGTGGTAACCCATCGGGAGCCTGAGAAAATTCCTGAAAATACTGAATAATACTATCCAAATCATGTTTTCCCTGGTTATAAATATCTAAAACTTCTACCCCATCTTATTTATCCTTTAACAAAAGTAAACAAAATTGATTATGATTTTCCTGAATAAGTTGTTTTTCTCAGTTAACACTTACCATCTTAACGCGTGTCTTACGTTGGTGTGCCCAGATGTTGTAGTTGATCCCATCCTTGATCCATATGTATTGGTTCTCCCTTATCATGAATATAACATCCCTGATAGACAAGTAAGGACCCTTGAAAACAACATCAAATGCATCAAGTGGAATAACATCAACCTCCAATACATCAATATACTAGGAATTGATCCCAAACTTGACCTTACATATTTTTGTTACCTGGATTTCAACACCCTTCTTCACCCAACCCAAGGGGTATGGGTGTCGATGCATAAGTCTCAAGACCAATCTTCTTTTCAACTTCTTCCGAAATCAGGTTAGACTAAAAACTAGTATCAACCAAAACATTTACCTTAGTTCTAGAATAGTTTACTCATCTCTTCTTCTTGGCTTTCCACGTTGGTGTCCGTGCATCCAATCCTCTCATCTACATCAAATTCATCTTCTATTTCTGCCTCCCCTTCTAAATTCACAACCATCATGGACTTCTTTGAGTCCTTGGTTCGGTTCTTTGGATGTAACTTTGGATGCAACTTCCAATAGGTAGTGTCAGTATGACCATTGATATCACAATTATTACGAAAACTTCTTGGGATCTTTACAAGTATTTAAAGTAGTGGTAGCTTGTTTACCTTTCCCTTTCAACTTACCTATTTTTACTTATTTTCCCATGTTCTTTCTTTTGCCAATTCTTCAACTGCTTTGCCTTTGGCTCTGCTTCTCCTTGCTTCTTCTCATCATCTATATAGTATGTTTGCACACACTCCTTGTTGAGATATTTGGTATTCATGGAGATGAATTTTCTTTGAAGGTGAGTGTTAAGTCCTCCCAAGTACTTGGTCAGAATGTCCTCATTCTCCAAGTCCATATTTAGCAACATGGAATGCCTCCAAAACTTTTTAGTATAGTCATACACAATTTGACCACTACCTTGTCTAAAATACTGCCATTTGATCATCTAGTCACTTTTAAGGCCAATAGGATAAACATTAGCTCTAAGTAATTCCTTAAGTCCCCCCTAAGTACCGACAATTGGAAGTTTCTTCTTTTCACAAGTAGCTAAGTTGATTTACCACCAAATCAGTGCATGACCCTCCATTTTGAGACGTGCAAAATCCTTTGTGCCTCAATAACATTATGTACACTAAAATAGACTTCTAACTGTTTTAATTATTTATCAAGCAACTTTGCATTTACTTTTCCTTCAAAGCTCTTAATTTCCACTTTGGTTTCAACTTTAAAGGGAGCATGATTATATTTTACCTTCTCTCTTACAGTTGAAGTCTCTTCTTCACGTTGTTCCTCTTGATCTTCCTCTTCGTGGCTCTTCCATATGCCAAAATTCTAGGCCAACGCTCGAACCATTGAGTCCATAGAGTCTTGCTTCACTGAATACATCTTCTGTAGATATGAGAGATCTTGTTGGTGCATATACATCCTATCCATCATGGTCTCCAACATCTCGATTCTACAGACCAAGTTCTCTTCCTCCATTTGTCCCTGAATTCTCTATTTCCACTTCCTTCTAGAAATATATGGATTGCAAGGTAAATCTTCTTCGCCTTTAGATCTTGTCATTGTCATACAAATCCAAGAACGAATACCAAAGTCTTGGATACTTATTATCTTTGATACCAAAATGATATGTAAAATCTCTACTTTGAAACCATCTACATAATCACAATTATATGTTGTTGTTTTACTTTCAATTTGAAAATAACAGTTTAGAGCTAGCGAATAAATTTCTTGTGCTTTAGAACCAATTAATGTAGAGAAATAGAACAATCCTAATCTTATGAACACCAACAATTTTTATCCTAGAAACCTCAAGAGGAGGAAAACCAGTCGAGAAGGGAAAACACTCTTTATTCCCACTTTTATTGGCCAATTTGAATAGGAAGTTACAAAATTTACAATAAGTATGAAAGAGAAGTAGATAATATCTCACACTTCCTCCCAATTCCTTGCTTGCTCTGACTTCAAGCTCCTTTTGTCTACAAACTCAATTCCAACACTAAGAACTCTTGCTCACTTACTCTCATGTCTTTGATGATCCATTTCTTTGTTCTCCCCAAGTATTTATAGCCTTCCCCATGTCCTCCCGTGCACTGGAGAATGGGAAAGGTCATGGAAGGGAAGGGACAAAGTCAGATGATCCAAATTTACGTCTATTCATGCTTCCCTTTATTTTTTGTCCAAAAGTGACAGGACCACCACCCAGTGTAGACCGACGGTTACAAGATTACTGCCTGAGTTGGGCAGCGGTTTTGTTCAAAAATAAACAAAACCTCCTTTTCTCCATCTTCTCCTTCTCGTGTTGGATGATATGATGAAGTAGAGTCATATAGGATCTCTATGGATCATTGTTATAGAGACCTTATAAAGGTAATATAAAGAACGTTCAAACCCTTTGCAAAGGGAGAAGAGCAAGTGAATATGGGAGATGGATACCAAGTGGACCTAAGATCTCCTAGAGATAAATAATATCTACATATGGTAGCCCTATGTTGAAAGAGACAACCATATATTACGAGATGCAACCCCACATTAGGAGAGACAACCCTGTATTGGGAGAAACAACCATGTGTTAGGAGAGACAACCCCATATTGGGAGAGACAATATCCTATGATTGTGGATCAAGGTGAGTATGTACAAGTTCATTTTATTGATGATTGATCTCTTGAATATATTGAAGATTTGTAGGAAGAGGTTATGCTTGACAGAAGAGAGAGAAATCCAAAAATGGAGTTGTATTTTTAGTTAAAATTTGAGAAAAAAATTGTTTTTGGTGGTCCAAAAGCATTTTTAGTAGGGAGGAGTGATTTGGGAGGTTACCCATAGGTCAAATGGTATGCAATCTACCCAAAACTACTTGAGTACAAAATAAATCATCAAGATATTTCCAATGCACTTAAAACAGGGTGAGACAAACATCATATGCATAAGTTACGACTCGTAGAAGTTTTGTGTTAACAAGTAAAAATGGAGTAGGTTGCACAATGTTGGTTGGGCTTACCATGTGGACCAATGGGGTTTGACATATGGAAAAGGTCATTTCAATAAAAAATTGGTTTTGGTTTTGATCTTTGGTTTTTGACGGTTGAGAGTGGGTCCCACTTTATTTTCTTGATGGGGGCCCATCAACTAGTGAGGTACACTTTTTGTCAGGAGAGGGACCCGAACGCCTTGCCACCACATTGCCATCATTGAATTCAACATTACCATGAAACTCAATGACCAAGCTTATGATTGACTTCACAATGAATGGTAAGCTCATATGGGTCAATTTAACAACCACCACCGAGTTCATCACATGCAATAACCAACTCGCACACATTTTACAACTGGCCATGCCAAGTGTCATATTGAGTACCCAAGTGCATAATAAACTAAAACAAATTCACAAACAAGGTGGAATCAACAAAAAAAAAACAACAAACAAACTATTTGTGGACTATGCCACGAATTATCTCCAATCCCATAGGCTATTTAAATCCTTGACTTTCCAAGGAATCATGTAATGTGGGATATTTATCCCAAAGGAAATATGCTAAAGCAATTTTAAAATTCTAAAGTCATATATGGGACTTGGTCCCCTTACCCATGCATTGTAATATAGATCCTTAATTGTGCCACGTATGGCTATTCTATAAATAACTAAAAGATATGATATTTATCCTTTAATAAGAACAACAAAAAAATCCCATGATTATATTCGTTTGAGTAAGCTCTTGGAAGGAAGATTTGCTAGGATTTGGAAAGCTTGTGGCTAGAGAGCCTGGTTAAACATACCCACATTTGAAAGGGAGAAAGCCAAGTTTTTTATGTGGCCTCTTTTTTGGAGAGAGAAAACTTGTAATGTAAAGCCCCATAATGGGAGAATGGAGCCTCTTGAAGAGAGATAAATTTGTACGCCATTGTAAAGGAGAGTGATAACCCATTTATTATGGATAGTCCATTATTATGTATATAAATATCCCACTATTATGGAGATTAATAGCCCTTTGAAAGGAGTGAGACACTTATTATAAAGTGAAATAGCTCCTTCGTAAATGAGAGATAACCTTTTTTAGAGAGAAGAGTTTATTATTGCAGGAAGACCATTGGACAGTGGAACTGGATATTCTTGCGGGTCAGAGAAAAGGTATACCTATAATGCATTATTGATTTGATTGAATGGAAAGCATATTTATGTCATTAATTGAGAGGTTTGAGTATTTTCTAAACCCAAAGACATAGCCTAATAGGGGTAAACTCCGTTATCAACCTAGTTTGAATTTTTCTCTTATCTCATCATTTTCTAATTGTTTAAATTCAATTTTAATCTTGTTATTAATTATTGTGCTAATTTTTTACATAAAAATATGGGAAATTAAGAAACGGGTTATTAAAAGTTCAGGATAGGTGAAGTAGATCTATTTTGCATTTCATATCAATTTAGAATCCAATTAAGTATATTTTATCGTGTAATGCAGGAAAATTTGAGAAATTTGATAAGCATTTAGAAATGGAGAAACTGAGTTAGTTTTTTTAAATTGCCCATTTTTGGATCAAGTTTAGTATCAGAGTTGGTTTTTCGAGCAGGGTTCTTGCTAACACCTTTTTTTCTTAGAGTGATATTCTTTTAGTGCTCAATTTTTAGAGTTAAAGGAAACACACCAATAGAGGAAGAGGACCCAATAGGATCCAAATTTGTGGACATTTATCTAGAATCAAACACATTACATAGTAGTGTTGGTATATTTTCCCAAATCGGACACCATTTTGGTTTTGACAAATAATTTAAGACCGTGGGAAGTAACCAATCAATAACCCCTATATTGGGGAACTTTTCCCTTATAAAAGGAGAAAAAAGAAAGTTTGCGGTCTTTATTATGGGAAAGGGTAAATTGAAGGCCAAGATCCTGTTACATAGATTTCCTAGAGACTAGACAT